>PUDQ02000004.1:0-298398 GCA_002964805.2 Trametes villosa
AGCGACGCCTCGGGCTGCCACGACCACCGACGAGGACCGGGAGACACCCGGCGTGCGCTGTCCCGCGCTCGCGGACCTCGAGATTGTGCTCGAGGCCGAGGAGTGGGGGGAGAGCGCGCTGGAGGAGATTGTCGCGTGCCTCGACGTGCGCGCAGAGAGCGGGGCTCGGGGGTTGCGGTCTCTGAGGTTGCATCCGATGCTCGAGAGCGATGCGGGGCAGAGGAGAGGAGACCCTGGGGAGTTTCAGCATATCCAGCGGCAGCTGCTTCACTACGCCGAGAGCCTTGAGGAGTGGTGACCGCGAAATGGATCGGGCGTGGACGTCTTGGTAACCCGTCCACTGTCCAGACAGCAACCACTGCGCACCGGCGCACGATGGGCGTACGGCGGAACACGACTCAGACGGGCCTGAGCGTCGTAATTTAGCTACATGTACATAGCTTATTTTCTTGTTCTTCTTGCGTCCGCTGGGACTTGGGTACTAAATACATAAAGCGCTTCCTGATGCATAACAACAGGATAGGTCGAAGTACTTACTCTACCCGGGCCCTCATGGCAGCTCCCGCGCGGTCTAGATCCACTATGGCCCGGCGCGATGACACCGTGCATAGTAGTATACCCCAATCTCGCGCGGCGCGCGCGGTTGATGCAAACTGGGCGCGTGCGCTTGCTTTAAGCGCCTTTCGCTCGAGTTTCAGTATTTCTCTTCGACCATCATCTGGCGAGAACATGTGAGTGGATGATTACTACCTGTATCAGAACGAAAACGCATAGCTGATAAGTACCATCGTGTGCTGCAAATTCAGAGGTTCAGGGCGAGATTATGAGTGCCAGCATGGTTTCGAGTTCCCTGCAACCCACGCTCCTGGATGAAGAACTCCCCGGTCCCTTGTACGGCCTCCCTACTATAGGGGTATACACTCGACAATTGGCCGCCTCCCCAGGATTTCAAGCAGCGACGACGGCTCCCAGCCATGGTGACCCACGGCAGCACTTCGAGCTCGAGCTGCTGAGCTTGAGGGCGCTGTGGAATGCAAACCTCCCGATCCACGCGCTCCCCGCCGAAATCCTCCTCCAGATCTTCAAACACTCACTTGTGCCACCTCACCGGCTCATGTTCATGTTCACGACGACGAAGCGGCCCTGGGCTCCCCTGATGGGCATTTGCCGCCATTGGTGTGCTCTCATCCGGAACGACGCCGAGTTTTGGACCACCATCGACGTCTCAAAGAACATGTCGTGGCTAAACCTCGCGCTGCGACGCTCGCGTAGGGCTCCTTTGCGCGTGGTGCTGGGCCGCGGGTGCGACATGGATGTCGCGATACCGCTCCTGGTGCAACATAGCGATCGTCTCAAGCACCTGGAGTTGAGCGCCCCTAACGTTGGAGTTCTACAGCCACTCCTTCATTCCCCCCTCCCTATCCTTATCAGTCTGACCGCCGGCCTCATCTCGACCCCGTATGGCGCGTCTCTGAAAGATCACAGTTTCAATGCCGAACGTTACCCCCACCTCCAGTCTCTCAGTCTCGCACGGTTTCCGCTCGCATGGACGAAGCCGTTCGTGGCCAACCTACGATCTCTGTCCCTCAAGGGATGCGTATTGTCGACGAGTCCCCTGTCTTTTGCGGATTTCCTCGATGTTCTCGAACACGGTCAGCAACTCGACTCCCTCCGCCTCGGCGCCTTCCTTTCTGCCTCGCTGTCCACGCGAACCTCCGTCCCGCGCGAACGCCTCGTCGTCCTCCCCAATCTGTCGTACCTCGAGTGCGACGACGTTGTCTTCCATATCGCGCGGCTGGTCTCTCACGTCCAAACCGCTGGTCCCTGCGATTTCGAGCTGACAGCGGGGTGCAACAACCCCAATGACTCCTCGGCGTCTTACCTCTCCTTCCTCCCTCAGGAAGGCCCGCGAGCCTCAATGATGCGCTCTGCCTCTTCTGTCCACCTTGAAGTCTCGCGCGCGAAGAGCGTTCTTTCATGGGACCTCGAGCGCGGCGGCTCGTGCAGGCTCGAACTCCGCCGAACCGGTGCGGCTATCTCGGATGCGTGGCTGGAGCGGAGCTTGCGAGAGCTGCCGGCACTCTTTTCCCCGAACGAGAGGCCGCTCACAAGCCTGGTTTCCATAGGCAATCTGAACGCCGTCTTCGCTGAGACATGGGATCTGGTGTTTGCGTCCTTCCCAATGCTGGAGAAGCTCTCACTTCAAACCGAGGAGGGCCCCCGGAGCATGTTCCCCGCTGTCGCCATCCGCTCACTTTCTACCCTGGTATCCGTCATTGCGCCGGGCGAGGGGCCCGCAACAAGCTCCGCCGTCCGCTGTTCCGCGCTCACGGACCTGGAACTGTTCATGGCCGACAACTGGAAGTGGGGACCAGGGGCGGTAGAGGAGATTGTCACATGCCTGGACGCGCGTGCCGCGGGCGGAGCAGAGCGTTTGAAGCGCCTGCGTCTTTACCCAGGATTTGACGCGGATGGGACAGGGCTCGGAGAGGTTTGGGAGGGGCTTCGGCAGAGCCTGTACGAGAGGGTTGAGTGGTTCGATGACTGAGGATCATAGGATGTAACTTGCAACGATTTCTGCGACCTTTCGTTCTGATTTCCCGCCCCCTTGGCTCTGCTACAGGTACATTTTGCGGAATGTAGACATGAGTACCTGCCGTAGGCCTTGTGTGTTGGTCACAGCGAGCATGTACGGCATCATACTCGGTAGCAGGCTGTAAGCGAGCGCCCGTTTAAGTACGAAGTCGGGATTTGCCGAAGCTGCCAGTTTGCACGGAGTGGGCGTGCCAGGTTTCGAAGAACCATACTCGAAATCATCCTACGCAGCAAGTTCTCCCAAAAAATTCAACCGGTAAACGTATATATGCCGTCCCTTTTGTGCTGGTATGGTGCTATGACTGACAAGAATGCTTGTAGTAGATCAAAACCCGGCTGTAATGGCGGCGCCGAGGGACGTTCTCTCCGAGCCATCCGACATCCTGCTGGACGAGAGGCTCCCCGGACCCTTCTATGGACTACCCTCTATCGGAGTGGACCTGCGGAGGATCCCTGCCTCAAGCGTGCAAGCGGGTAAGGCGGGGGACCTCTGTGAGCACCGACAGCGCTTCGAGTTGGAACTATTGAGCATGAAGGCAGTTTGGAACGCGAACCTCCCGGTCCATACCCTCCCTGCTGAACTTCTTCTCGAAGTATTCAAGTACTCGCTCGTACCTCATGATGAGCACACGAGCTCGGCAGCCCCGAAACGTCCTTGGACGCGCTTCATGGGCGTGTGTCGGCACTGGTGTGCGCTCATCCGGAACGACACTGCGTTTTGGAGTACTATCAACATTACCAAGGACTTGTCGTGGATGGAACTTGCACTACGCCGTTCCCACAAAGCCCCGATATACGTGATCCTACCCCATAGGTGCAATGCAAATGCAGCCGTACCGAGACTCTTGCAGCACGCTTGGCGCGTCAAGTACCTGGAGGTGCCAACGGTGGATGCTCCGAACTCAAGCGCTGTCCAGTCCCTCATGGACTGCTCGTACCCTCTCCTCCTCCATCTCACAACCAATACTCCGCTCCCCAGGTACGGGGAAGTCGCGCTTCCCCCGCTCAAATTCGGTGGCGACGGCTGCCCTCGCCTTGAGGTGCTCCACCTCTCCTACTGTTCCTTGTCCTGGACGAAGTCTCTCTTTTCCAACTTACAGGATTTGTGTCTAACGAAATGCAAACCGCTGCCCCAGCTTCTCTCTTTGGCACACTTCCTGGACGTCCTTGAGCATGGCCAACAGTTGCAGGTTCTCAAGCTCGGCAACTTCCTGTCCGCTTCGCTATCCGCTGGGACCTCTGTCCCGCCCGGCCGTCTCGTTACGCTACCGAAGCTCTCCCACATCCAATGCTTGGACGCACCGGTCCAAGTTGCGCGGCTCGTGTCCCACCTCCGTACCCTCGCCCCGGTGTGGCGCTACGACCTCACGGGGACATGCGGCGGTCCTGACGATGCGTCCACCTCCTACTCCTCTCTGCTCCCGCAGGACGCCACACATGTGCCCTTCATGCGGACCATTTCGTCTGCTACTATTGCAGTCTACGATGCGGAGAACTGCGTATATTGGGATCTTCCTTTTGAGGGAAGCCAGTGCTGGCTGGAACTGGAGTGCGCCGACGCTCTGTGGGATGACTGGCTGGCGAGCGGCCTGTCGCAGCTGCCCGCACTCTTTGCCTCGTCAGACACGGCTTTGAGCTCTCTCACCATCTCGGGCAAAATCGCTCCCGTATCCTCCGCCACCTGGGATATGCTCTTCGAATCCTTCTCGAGGCTGGAATGTGTGGTTGTGGAGATCGAGGAGCCCGAGGAGCGTTTGGAGTCCACGTTCCCGACTGCCCTGGTCCGCTCGTTATCGAGCGCACCAGCGGTCTCGGCAGCCAGCGAATCGGATGACGACCGTACGGCACCAGGCGTGCGCTGCCCCGCGCTCGCAGATCTCGACATTGGGCTGGAGATCAGCGAATGGAACTCAAGAGCACTCGAGGACATCATCGCGTGCCTCAGTGCGCGTGCTGCGAGCGGGGCGCCGAAGCTGAAGTTCCTGCGGTTGCACCCGATACTCGATGCGACGACGGGGCGAGGGTTGGACAATTGGCAAGGCTTTCTGCAGCGGCTGCTGGAGTGCGTTGAAAATATTGGGATGTCGCGGTGGTAACGCCGCGCACGTCACAGACTCGCTCGGCGCCAGGGTTCTCAGGTGGGATGGCACTCTACGAGTAGTATTCAACCTGCATTACTGATTATGCACGATTTCAGGAGTGTTACCGTACTACATACTAGTGAGTCGTCGGTACGATATGATTAGCTTCTAGCCGATGCGCATGACCTTGGTGGAGGAAGATCATTGGAGGTGTCTGAAGGATTTCTTGGTCGTAGGCTGGGCGGAGCTCCTGTCGATGGGTGGGGCGCGCTCGAACAATGCACAACGAGTCGACATCCGTTGATCGGAAGGCGGAACAGCTAGATCCGTTGTGATGTACAGTTCCTATAGCACATATATTGCATCATATCTATACACTATACGCGCTGCAGCCAAGGACCTTCGCCCGTACTGCTTGGATCCCTGGAATCGACACCGCTTAGATTTCGGTCCTTTCGTACCCATTCCATGTTCCGATATACACAAAACTGAGCTGGTCCACAAGCACCATGAGCCCAGATTGCGGGAACAGTGGCATCATGCGAACTCACCTTCAAGATATAAGCGCATAGCCTGCCTAGACTAGGCAGATGTTGTTCGGCGAGCAGATGAACGAGCGAATGTTCGTCCCCGTGTTCACGTTCTGGCAGCCTCCGTTCTGGTTCGTGAACGAGTACATGCGGCCCTCGGCTCCTGCGGGGCAGCCCGCGTCTACGAACGCCGTCACGCAGTGGCCGCCCGACCCGCCGTCGACCTGTCGAACGCGTCGTCAGCACCAGCATAACAAACAAAACGCAAGGTTGCGAGAGAGAACGCACGCGGAACGAGTGCCGGTTGTCGAACTGGTGGCACGAGCCGTCGCAGGGGACGTTCAGCCCGGCGGCGCCGTTGCAAGTGCTCCCGCTGAAGGCGGTGATTCCTGCGTACGCTGTCTGCGGCGCGAGCGCGAGGACGAGTGCGGAGGCGAGGTATGCGATGGTCGTGGTGGAGAACTGCATGGCTGGGGACGTTCGTCTTTGCGAGAAGGACGCTCTTGACGACTTCCTGTCTCTTCGGGCATCGCGCTATATATACCGTGGTGCACTGTCCTCTGTGGGGCCTCGAGTTAGGCTAGAATGCCGTGTGAGGAGGATGTAGGTCCCTCGTGGACGTCGAGGCGCGACTTGGCAGGGCAAGAGGGCGGCGATGCATATGCCGGGAAGCCACGACGGTCGATCCCTCCGTTGCGGCGAGACAGAATTCACGCTAGCGGCCGTCGACGATACGCGGCCGAAGATACGACGAGAGATCCGTTGCGAAACACAGACGCAGCATTGGCTGCAGGAGCTCAGAGGACCGCCGCGTCCATGATCACCTGTGAGCGCGACAAATATTTGAGTACAGAGTCAGGGGCGCGATCAAATTACAGGTTGAATGAGCGTCCTCACATGTAGGTGATGCTGATACTGCGCGGTAAATGGTCGTGCTCCGCACCCCCCTCACATGTCGGTGAGGTTGATGCTTTAGCCTGACTTCGGGAAGTCATCGGGGTCGTAGCCGTCGGCTTGTTGCGCTCGTATGCAGGGAAGTGTTCTGTAAACTTGGGAATTAAACTCGTGGCCGGTAGCGTAGCTGTGCCACTACCATACCTTTCAAACTCGTCGTCGTGCGCTCCGAGTCGGTGTCCTGCCAAAGCGTAAGCTAAGCTTATCTTCGGCATTCTTAACTCCTATCGCGAGGACGCGCCCTGGCGATAAACACCATCAGTCAAGTTCCATGGCGCGCTCATGCGGGGAGCGGACAGGACACGGGCGCGCGTACCTTGGGGGTCGTGTGCCTCCTTGCAGTGCTCGCAGCCTGCCAGTATGAGCGGTCACACGAGCGAAGACGAGGGATCGCCGCGACGCCTAGGCACGCAAGGCTAATTGTGAGCCTAGCACGGCCCGGCTGCGGGGGTACCCATGATTGATTTGATGGGGGCTTTCACGGGACCGGGATGCTTCCGCGGCGGTCCCATACGGCGAGGAGATTGTGGACCCGTGAAGTCGACTGGGTGGACTATGTACGCCTGGTGCACTGTGTAGCGATATCTCGTGAGCAACGCTGAAACCGGAGCGCGACGAAATCATGTCCAGGCCCCGACAGTGCCTGCGGAAGAGCCCACGTAGAACGGTTATCCCGGCACTCACCTCTTCACGATGTTCTAGGCATGGTGTAAAGATTCGTGAAGGTTCCGGCGGCGGGATCCTCGCGGGAAGAAGCGACACTCACGAGAGGTTCTGGCTGAAGTGCGCGCCCTGCCTAGTAAACTGGACGGAGCGACCCGCATTATGGACTGTTGACAGTACCTTAGAACGCGCCATATGGGTAGCTTACAGGCGACCAATTTGGCGCACTGGCTGTAGCTCGGCTGCAAGTAGGTTATAACCGGCGGAAGGGAGCCTCGGGCTCATCCGCGAGCTTCGGCCAAAGCCTATGCAGGTGCTCAGCCCAGCCGGCGGCACGGAACGAGCGGAACTTGAAGGAACCGCTGCGCGAAGTCTCCGATCGGAGGTAACAGGAGGAAGTGCAGGACAGCGTCTGGCATCGAAAGAGACGCGTCTCTGTGGTGGGTTGGGTGGTCGGATGATTGCTTGACGGCGAAAACAGCGTCTAGACTTGATTTTCGTTACTAAACGCCACCTAGTTCACCCTGCCCTGGCAGGATGAAAACCTGAAGATAGTTCAGCTCTACTTCTCAAGCATTTTATAGGTGTTCCGCCACACGGACGAAGTATCGGCCGACGGCCTGACGAAGGACTGCTAGATCCCAAAGACCAGCTCAACACGGGTCACAGAGAACCCTGAGACATGCGTCGTACGTCGCAAATCCGCGGTGCGTGTTGCAGGCGTCCCGAACCGGCTCCGGTTTCTCGTGCGCTCAGGCTATGCTTGCATGCCGGTATGTACACCTCCAAGCCGCTGTAGTCCTTGTTTCCGACGCTGCTGAGCAGCTTTACATAGTTTTACATGTGATAGGCGGGCTTATTGGCCGACGTGCGAATCGCACCACACTCGTTCGCTGTCCTGCCGGAACACGAGCAAATCTTGTCCAGTGCGCAGCGGCGTTCTTGAGCATTGACACTGACTTACAAGGGCAATTGTAACACCACCTGAGAGTCGAGCCAACGTCGGGGTCCCATCGAAGAGGCAATCGGAAAGGGAGCGGAGGAGAAGATGGAGGTTGTAGCAGGAGTCGTGATGGTCGGTGGCAGGGTATGGAAGGAGAAGTAGCCATCCAGCGCTTGCATTTCTTTGGGCGTCTATAGCTGACGCGCCTTGTTCCCGTCGTCCGCGACTTGCACGTTGCACACCCACCCTCAAGACTGCAAAAATGTGGTATGTCCTCAAGGCGTTCAAGCTCAATTAAATAACCTATACTGACCAGCTACTCCCAGATGATGGTACGCCGTCTCATGGCAAAGTCAGACGATCTACTCCGACATAGACTCGGACTCCGCGCGGCTCGCGGCTGACACCTGTTCTCTGAGTTACCGCCGCCCTCTTTCAATCGTCCCTTGAGACATCACAGATGTTTTTGGAACGCTGGAACACCTTTCTACTTCTCACTCGGGAAGAAGTTGACCCTATAGTTATGCTAATTGTAGGTCACCTTCCTCATCTCGGTGACCTCTGGAGCGGCGCACCGCGCTCTTCCAGCCTGAGCGAGACCAGCCTTCGAAGCGCGCCTCTGCGTATATATTACGCACACTTCAACAGGTGAGGGCTCAGCAGATCCTCCACCTGCAACTACTCCCTCAGTGCTCCGCTATCACAGCAAGACCTCGCATCCTCACCTCCGCAAACTCGCATCACACAATGCAGCTCTCTACCATAGCTATCAAGTACCTCGCTTCGGCCACGGCCCTGGCTCTCGCGCTCGCGCCCGGTGCAGTTCATGCTGGCCTCACCGCCTTCAGCGGGGACACCTGCAACGGCGCCGCCGGACTGGACGTGCCCTGCGACGGTTCCTGCCACCAGTTCACCGGGCGGCACTCCTTTCGCGTACGTGTCGCCTCTCCGTACGTGCTCTATGATTTGATTACTGAACTTCGGTGCGTGTAGGTCGACGGCGGCTCGGGCGGCCACTGTGTGACGATGTTCGAGGACGCGGGCTGCCCCTCGGGCGCCGAGGGCCGCATGTTCACGTTCACCGGCCAGAACGGCGGTTGCCAGAACGTAAATACTGGGACGGGCATCCAGTCCTTCATCTGCTCGCCCAACAACGTGTGCTTGGTTTGAGCTGCTTGTGGCTACTCAGGCAGCACACGTCCGGAACGAACGGCGAGAGAAATATGCAGGTGAGCTCTGTACGCATCTTTTACTGCGATAGATTTGTTTACATGCGCCTTCTCGGGCTATAGTTTACGAAGGCTCGTTCGAAGAGCGCGCGATCGGTGAATCGCTTAGGAGTCGAGTCAATATCGTCTATGTAACAGATCCTCAGATCGTACGGCTCGGATTCATCTCAGACATATGACCCCGAAATTACCATACGCTTTGCGCCCGCGCCCCTGGCGGTACGAATCCGCGGCCTCCCTGCCATAAAAACTTTCTTCTTGCCCGCAACGTAAGGTAGCGGCCTCGGCTTCCGAGCAGGCTAGGGCGTGAGTCCGACCTTTCCTTAGACTGAAGCCGACTCAGCGCGTCAGCCTTCGGGCTTGAAAGCGAGTCCCTATACTTTTATAAGCTAACCCAGGGTGCCCACTAAGAGTCAAAATATCCTCCTGAAGATACGGTGTGCCTGCATACTGAAAGAAAGAGAGGAGATGTTGACTCGGAGTCGGGCTAATTGTAGGTACGCGCTGCCTTTAGCGCTCGCTCTCGGCACACCCCGAGCGGCTAAACCGGGCGCGACGAGGAATTCTTTAGGGCTCGCACACTCTTCCCTCGACGTTCATACTACTCACTCGACAGAGGACCCTCTTCATATCGCATATTGGCACAGTAATAGAAACTCTGTCGATATGGTTATAAACTCTAAGCGGCGGCGCGACGCCAGAGGCCCCGAACGGCGAGGATGGTGCGCTGTGTTGTTTGGCATACGCCTACCGCGCTTCGCACCATAGCAGTAGGTGCGTACATTCAGCCTTCTCGCCTCGAAAATTGGATGTGAGTTGAACGTATGGGAAGACAAGCTCTACGCTGACTTTGAGGTGCAGGTTTTCCGAACCCGGCGCTCTACGTCACCAAGTACGAGGCCGCGTCTTGCGCCCGCCGCCCGGTACTAGGCTAGCATGAGTATGCCTAGTGCCATTGAGGTGGAACAATGCTTCACCGTTCATGAGTCGCTTCTATGTTGGCGAGTATATTCTTCTTATCTCTGCAGTGGCGCGTATGCGCCCTCAGGTGCGGCGGCACGACCTGAGCAGCATCGTCTGCCCGGAAGGTTCCTTCTGACGGTTCATGTAGCCTCAATTTCTGAGCACCCTGTTTCACGTACCACTGCGCTCTGGTACGGATGCCGGGTGCCCAGATGAACCCCATCGGACTTTGGGTTGTCGGGCGTTTGGCGTGGTTTAGCTGCGGGTGTACGCGCGCTCGTCTGCGCTGTGGCGGCCGTGGATTCAGCGGCCCTACGCGTTCAGGGATCCGATTCAGCGGAGGTATGAGAATCTCACCGTGGCTCGTGAACGCTTACCATGCCGCCCGAAGCTGGTAGAATACAAGCAACAGCACTGCGGGCGTCGTTCGCGCTACGTCAGTATGCCCCTCCCTCTATCGTGAGATGCTCCTATTGACGTTGATCCGTAGGAAGGACCGGTTTCCCTCATACGCTGCAGAAGCATCGATGAAGGTACCATGCACCGATGCGCCGTGTCGAAGCGTGGAAGCCTAAGTGTATCTTGCACTCTTTCATCAGCGACTCGGCTGCTCATCCGTCCGCGCGCGCCAGGATGGCGAGCCCTGCGACCTACCGCCGGACCGCCGAGCGCATGGCTGCGATCTTGAACCTGTCCCCTGTCTAGCCTACCGTAGTTTCGTGCTTCTCGTCCTTCGCCTTCTGGGACCGGTCGAAGCACCAGAGTCCCCTCTAGCTACTTCAGCAGCGCTAAGGCCCAGATTGCTGAGCCCAGGAGAGGGCGCCACGCCAGAGTAACACCCTTCCCGAGCGGAAACAGCGGATGCACGGTACGTCTCTCGCTCAGATTTCCTGTCAACGTCTCGTATAAGTAGCACAACGGCGGATACTTAGCAGAGCAGCCAATTGTCCCTCAAGGCCTCGCTCCTAGGCTCGCAACCACTGCAAGATCTCGAATCCACCCTCCGATCTATCAAAACGCGTATAAAATGCACCTCACTCTCGTCTTCGCCCTCGTTCTCGCCTTGGCCTCTCAAACAGCGCGTGCGGGAATCACCGCCTTCAGCGGCAACACCTGCGACGGCGATGTCGGCCTGAACGTCCCCTGCGACGGCTCGTGCCACCAGTTCGATAACCGACACTCCTTCCGCGTATGTCCCCTCACTCGCGACTTGGATATGTCTCGCGACTGACTTCGTTCAGGTCGATGCCGGGTCGGGCCAGCACTGCGTGGTGATCTACGAGGACGAGGGCTGCCCTGGGAAGGGTCCGGGCTTCCTGCTGGACGATCAGGACGGCGGCTGCCAGAATGTGAACACGGGCGCGAACGCCCGTTCTTTCAACTGCTCGCCGAACAACGTGTGCCATCTATGAACACGCCGGACTGGGTCTGTCGGGATGTCGTACGGCGCTCATCTTGCGCGGGTGTGCTAATTCGCGCTGCCGGATTTTGGTCGTTAATGCGCTGACACTCTTGAACCCTCGTGCAGATCACTCGTTGTGGTAAGAAAGGAAGGCTTCGCCTACTGGCATGCACCGAAGAGGGAGCTCGACTGGGTCTGCTACGCGTGTCGGCTCCAGGAAATGTATATGATGAATCATGCGGCGCGCAATACGCGATGGCCTCTACAGCGAGCATTATTGCACTCCTTCCTCGTGCGTAGGTATCCCCGCCCATGTCAAACGGAGTCAAACTGTTCAAGGTTCATCAAGACGAGTCCCGGACCCGGGGGCGCCTGTAAACCTGTCTCCTCGCCTGCCGCACTCTAATTGTGACTTCAACCACCCATCTTACCGCGACCTTGATCGGTGCGTTGGAGTGTCTGCCACGCCGCATTTTACCCTTTCACTCCGCTCCTATCCCTCGCCGTCTGAGACCACAGTATCACCAATAATAGCCTACAGCGTGCAGGAACGTGTCACATCAGACGGAACAAGTAGTGAGCCCTTCAAACTTCGCATTCGCTCGCTTCGCACTGTTCTAATATCATATCCACTACACAGTGGGGAGCGCGCGGGAACCACAGAAGCATACGCGCATGCAGATGGAGAGGGATGAAGTAATCCCGTTTCACATCGTTATACACGCCATGCCAGCCAACCTTTGTCTTCGTGGGCTCCGCCGAGGACACATGCTGTCCTTCGAGCGTGTCCCAAGATCCAAAATAAATCGGGTCAGTCGCATATATAAACCTGTAAAACATCGAGTGGATGGGCAGCAACTCGACGAGCTACAGCCTCTCAGTGGTCATCGAACCGCAAACACATCGTCGATCCCCACATCCGCATAGCACTATGCAGTTCTCCACCTCCGCTCTCGTATACCTCGCCGCTATACTCGCCCTTGCGGCCGCCCCACAGGTGCACGCCGGCATCACAGGCTTCAGCGGCAACACCTGCGACGGCGACGTCGGCCTGAACGTTCCCTGCGACGGCTCGTGCCACCAGTTCGGCGGGCGGCACTCCTTCCGCGTGAGTCACTTGTTGATATCCAACTTGACCTTGTCGTGCGTTACAGTTGACTCGGAAATTGACTCATACGGAACGTTACACACAGGTCGACGGCGGGTCGGGCGACCACTGCGTCACGATGTTCATAGACGGCGGCTGCCCCGCGGGCGCCGAGGGCCGGATGTTCACGTTCACGGACGAGGACGGCGGTTGCCAGAACGTGAACACGGGCACCGACATCGAGTCCTTCGTCTGCTCGCCCAGCAACATCTGTATGGTCTAACGAATCAAGTCCAGGAGTCAGGTGTGTCTGATTTCTCCATCGCATATAACTGCCGTTTTGCTAGAGACGCGTCTGTGTAGCAGACTAATAGTATAAATAGCGGGTGCATCGTGATTAGTGCGAGCTGGAAACGTAAGAAGTCAATCTGAATCTGTAGTAGTAGGATTATCGATCCAGCGGTTTGTCTATGGGCTCCTCAACGATATTACACGGTTGGTTCCGCGTAATGATGGGCATTTTGAGTCACTACCAGGCGAGAAACTTGTGCGCAGTTGCACTTTCCATCTAACAAACGCGCCAGGAGCTGTATAGGCTGCTAGTCTGCCTGGTATATTCCTCGCATCTCATTCCTATATTACTACACTGGTATCTAACGCGGCGCATATGAGCTCGAGGTCGCTGAGGTACAGGAGATATGCGGCTCACACACCGATGATTGGTCCTGAGTAACGTTGAGCATGAACATGTCGCCGTCCGTTCAGAGCGTGCAAAAGAGGTTGGGCGAGCAAACGAACGACTCAATGTCGGTGCCCGTGTCCACATTCTGGCAGCCGCCGTCCTGGTCGGGGAACGAGAACGACTCGCTGGAAAGGCCCGGGCAGCCGGCTTCCCTCCACACCGTGACGCAATGGTCGCCCGACCCAGCGTCGACCTGCCACCAACATCGTTAGGAGAGCTGTGAGTAGGAGGTGCGGAAGTACTGCACGTACGCGGAAGGAGTGCCGCCCGCCGAATTGGTGGCACGAACCGTCGCAGGGGACGTTTAGTCCGGCGGCGCCGTCGCAGGTGTTGCCGCTGAACGCAGTGATGCCTGCGTTCGCTTCGTGCGGGAAATGCATGAGAAGTGCAGAGGCGAGGTAGACGAAGGACACGGAGGAGAGCTTCATGTCTGATTGCTTGTCGAAAGGCGTGTATGAGAGGCCGCTTTTGTTACTTCAACCTCGTGCATTTATACCTGCCGACGAGCGTAGCCGCAGGTACACTCTTCGGGCGTGCCCTGTTGGAATTCTCCTTGTGTGACCGTAGTACGGCGGTGGCACGAGCGCGCGGACGGCACACATTGATGCGCAATCTAGAAGCGTAGGTAGGACGGGCTTTGTTAGAGGGCGCGTCAGTCTGAGTCACTCTGCGACTGTTTTACCAAGCGCGGACGGCCCTCGTATACTTGCAGTGTGGCCATGTCGCGTGCGACGCGGCTTCCGTGCACCCGTCGGCTTACCTACGACAGCTCATCGTACACATACATACGCATATGGCGGGAGTCTGGGATGAGACACGGACGATGCTCGTGCGGAGGCCGATCATGGTCGACCGTTTACGAAGACCGCGAATGAGCCTGAACAGGCGCGAGGCAGAATCAGATACTCACATACCTTTTGGCACCAGGCGATATGTACGCCACTAGTGGGTACATTTGCCGCCGAGAAGCAGCCTGGCGCGCATGTTGGGGCTTCTAATGCCGACAGCGCAGTGCAAAACCTGTGCTGGCGGCAGGGGTTAGGCGCGGCCTTGACGCTACTGTATGTTCGGAAGGCGGCTGGAAAATGTCGGAGCGTGGATGAAAAGGCAGGGGTTTGCCGGTCGTGTCACGGTACTGTTCGTGCAGATGGTTGCACACCATGAGAAACGTTGGCAGAATTGACGTCTTCGGCTCTAACAATATTGCGCGTGGGCTGCGTCGGTGCCCACATAGGTAAGTACGGCCTCAAGCCAGCTCCCACAAGCTGTATCTATTTGTCAGAGCTGTACCTGGATGTTTATTGAGCGTAGTGAAAGGGGCAAACTTACAGAGAACAGAGAGCCAGCGCCGGGTCTCTAAACCTGCGCCGCGAACGGCACGGAAATTTGGAATGATCTCGCTACTACCACCCCGCTCTTATGATGCTCAGTTTGCGATTCGAAGCCAATAAATCCTCTCTGCTGCATGATGACCAGCTTTAAATGCGCGCGGGAGCAGGATGTCTCAAGGTTACAAGTACTAGTGGTAGTCGATGGTCGCGGAGGAGTGCCATAAGTAGTCGACTGTCAGAGGCAAGTCGGAGGCGCCACAGTTAGTCCAAGCGTAGTCCAAGCGCTGGCATCGTGAGAAAACACACTTGCACAAAACTTTCATGTCGCTCACCTCTGCTCTGGCTCACCTCGACCGGCCTCCGATGTCCAGTATCTCTTGTCCTGCCCCTCCACCCCACTTGGTTGGCAGAGAAATATAGACTGAAACAACGATCTCCACTATGAAAAGGTTGCGGGTCTCGCATACGCGCACAAAGCACATATATATATATCCGGTAAGCTTTCACCGACGTTACGAGGCCATCCTTGAATGAACTGACAAAGGTCGGTGAGCAGAGTCGGCTGCCAGGGACTATGGCAAACGGCACTGGTATCCCAGTCCTGAGCCCTTCCATAATTGACAGTCAAAGTGACGATTGAGTGCGCGCAAACGGACATTACGCGACAACCCCAGTCAACTTGCGCCCGCAGGCCCCGCGCCTCGCGTTGTTCCCGACCACGTACCGTGCAGGCAACGTGCTTGTTGAAAGTCGCGAACATGCGAGAACCTGCTAGCGTCCCTGGCAAGTCGAAGTGGCAACGTCGTCAGCGAGTTCATTTAGGCGGGCGCCTGCCAAGGAGGTGACCTCATCGACGTCTTGATCGACCTCATCGACCTCATCGACCTCCGCTTCACCACCCTCGATCACCTCGACGCCTATGATGTCAACCAGGCCCCCGCCGCCACCAAGGGGTTATAAGGCTTCGTCGACAGCCATGTCCCTCAACAGACGACTCTTACGACCCACAACCCGCTCTCATACACCTCGCCAACCCATATCACACTACCATCATGTCCATCGAAGGCGGAAAGACCTACAAGATCACCAACGCCAAGGGCGGTACCGTCCTCGACCTCTCTGGCGGACAGGAGCACTCGCCCATCACTGGCTACCAGTGGAACAGCGGCGCCAACCAGAGGGTACGTATTTGCACTCATCCCTCGCACGTCTCCACGTTGCTGACACTACTTGCAGTGGACGCTCGAGCAGCGCGGTAACGCCTTCCAACTGAAGAATGCTGCTACCGGCCTCTCAATCGGTGTCGATGGCGAACCTAAGAACTTTGCGCCCGTCATCGCTACCTCGCAGGGCCAGGGCTGGGAGATCAAGCCTGACCACCAGGACCCGTCGGTATTCAGGTATGTCCATCTGTACACGTTGTTGTGCCGTGCTGCAGTAGAGATAACGACGAGCGCAGGATCTTCCTCGAGGGTACGCAGTACTGCCTCGACCTCAGCGACCACGGTAACCCGAACCCCGGCACCCCTGTGACGCTCTGGAAGAAGTGGGAGGGCGGCACCAACCAGACCTGGAAGTTCGAGGAGGGTAAGTCGTCTTCGATCGCTCGTTCATCGCACTCGATGCTAACTACCTGCAGCTGCGTAAACACGTCCGTGAACCATACCATCGCATACCATGTATCCTGTACCCCAGCACTGTACCATCACAATGAACTCGGAACATTCGCCAGCTTCTGCCCAAGGTTCCTCCCCGGCGGAGTCTTCGCCTCGCCCCGCACTTCCGGAGGCTCTGCTGATAGCGGATCTACTTCGTGAGTGCGCCAAAACGTGTATCGTGATCCGGGATCTGCGCAAGGCTTTCGAGCTCGGGCGACGGTCCACGCGAGATGATGAGCGAGATATGACTTGGTCAGATATGTTCGCGGTCCGGCGCCGGATGCGTTGAGCGACGATCCCGGATGCTCATCGCGCTTACCGGTGGTCAGGAGAATTTTAGAACTGGCACCCTGCCTTGTCTGATATTGACTCACTGTATGCTGCGTATGCGACCATTTGTACGTCGTACGACGTTGGTGCATAAAGGATACGTCATGCCTTCAACGGTACTGGATTCAAAGCTTTCGGTCAGTGTGTTGTCGAGTTCCCGCCATCGTGTAATAGCTAAAGCTTCAATTACAGACGAATAAGTCGTGTATCACGTCACCGTGTGCGCAAGTGCCTTCTGGCGATCGAGCTATAAGTCGTGGGCGCGCGGTACGATTGGCCAGGCAGGATCGGTCGCGGTCGGTCTATGTCTCAAGGAGAGGTTTCAAGAGAAGGCGCCTCGTACCACTATAGCTACCGTTGGAGGGCTGCTTGGCGACTCTTCGGTTCGTGTTCATCGGGATCTTGCAATACTACCTATTCTAACCACACTCACTCACACACATCTATGTTAGTACTTCGTTCGGCGTTAACACACATTCAGAAGCCTAGGCTTGGGAGAATTGGCTCAGCCGCATGGGGTAACAGACCGCTTACCAAAAGTCCCCTCACGTACAGTACATTGCCTATTTGCCTTCCAACGTGTGAGACTGGCTCGTCCTGTGTAATGTCGGCCTACCGCATTAAACCTCTTTGAGGGGCAGCCTGCGAGCGCATACAATGGCGCCGGAGACTCTTCGGTACGCCGCGGTCATGCCCTCTCATATTGCCATCCCATCTGATCATGCCAATCGCGAACACGCCTTCTGAAGCTCAAAAAGTCAAAACGGAACGAAAGCCTAAACGTCGGACGCAGCAGACACTACCCCAGATCTCGCTTACTGCTGCCGCGACGTCTCCCACCCGGGTCCGCCGAACATACGTCGCGCCTGCCAGGGGCGGGGGCAGTTGCAAGCAAGGCGCCGGTCCGAGGTCCTCGCAGCCCGCGCGGTCATGCAGCAATGTATAAGCATCAGCTGCTTAACTGTGCGAGGACGATCGCACACGATGTGCCTCCTGGCTGCGCATATGTGCAATCGCATCGCATCGCGTGGTGGTGAGTGCGGTATTCATCGGCTACGGGTCAATAACCGGGTCGGCGAGCAGTGTGATTATGCCCGCACAGCGGACTGCACCCGCGTCGTCAGCGGTGCGCTTCTGTGGCGTTTTGAACCCACAGACCCTCGGATTCACTGCTGATCCATTGAACGTTCAGATACAGCCGCCGACGGGCACGCTTCTCCGCTGGGCGACCTGCACATTGCTCGACCCAGGCCCGCACTCTCGACGCCTCGTCATACACGCAACGCATACGTACGCCCTGCAGCCCGCCTTCGACTTCGCCTGCATGTCCGCGCCTTCGCCTTCGCCGCCTCCAGGGGCCCAGACCGCACACCGCACACCGCGCCGTAGCACGGAGGTCGGTGCCGTCAGAGGGCCCGCGGCGAAGACGACATCGCCTCCAGCCCGCGCAGGGAACGAACGCGCCGCGCTTGGCGTGCAGACGGAGCTTGCTATTCTCGTGATGCACGGGCCCGCGTCGATAAGGCCCCATGGCCAATCGCAAGGCACGCCGGGGCGCCGTACGCAGCTGCTTTGCAGCGCGCCCTCGCACGCACACGCCCCGGCGAGTTGGGCGTGCCTTGGCGATCGAGCATGACGCGGACGCGGCGCACGGGCGCGTCCCCTGGAGTGAGCGGCTTGCTCGTACGAGCCTTGTGAACGAACGTGGCTCTCGTCACCCCAGTTCGCGAAGCGGTAGCGGCAACTCTGAACTCTGCACTCTGAACTCTCTGGTCGCAAAGAAGGTATTATTGCTGGCGCTCCGAGCCCAGGGGCCTGCCTGTACGTGATGTCAGAGCCCACCGCGTACGCCTACCGGACACGTTGGGCTCGCGTGTTGCTCACTTTCGCGCTGTCGCCATCGCCGGCGCCAGCACTGACGTGCCTGCCCTTCCCAGGCTCGATGATCGAGGAGCGGAAGATGTCGAAGCGAGGGTGCGCGAGGTCTGGAGGGGCAGCGCGCGCGCGGCATCTCATCGCATCTCGCCGCATCTCATCTCTGCTTTGCTCTGCGCGATGCTTCGCGGAGCTGCGCGCCCGCTCATCCGAGCCATGCGCCTGCACTCTGCAGCACACCCGGGTGCGCTTGCCGCGCGCACGCCCGCGCGCGGGGCCCTACCTGCCGCGCTGGGCCGAGATCCTGAGCCTGAAAGGCAGCAAGGCTACTACCGCCTCCACTACCGCCGCCTCTATGGCCCTTGGTGCAACCCCACGCGCAACGCACCCTCATTTTGACCGGTCGCCCTGCCGCACCGGGACGCGTTATCGGGCGCGCCTGGGCCCTCATTTCGTTCCGGAAAGCGCGTTGCAGTCATTCAAAGTTGTGACCGCCGTCGCCGTCCCGGTGTGCGTCGTCGCAGGCTCTGTATTCCGATAGCATGCGCGCCTGGGCGAACGCTGGCGACGTCCCATTGGCTTCGAGGGCGATCTGGCATCTCGAGGCCCGGCGGGGGTGCTTGCGAGGCTAGAAGGCCGGAAGCCGAGAAGCTGGGCGAGTGGGTAAGCGTAACGCGCGAGAAGGGCAGGGCAATGAGATATCGCACATGCGGGAGTATGAGCACAGAGCTGTCATTCTGCGAGAGCTTCGCTCGCCGCTGCCGCATTCAGTAGCGGGGCACCCCCGTCTGGCGGGGGCGATCGGGGGGCTGCGCGGGGTTGGGTTGTACGTACGAGCACCGAAATGGCGGGCGGCGGTCCAGGCCTGCGCGCGGCAGGCGTAGCGTGCGCGCGGGTGCGTACGCGGTGGCCCGGGGCGATGCAGGGTACGGGGGTGCGAAGGCGCGAAGAGGGGGGTGCGTGCGGTGATGTCAGCTGGGACGCGCGAGTCCAGCCTGAGCGATCGCGAAGGGCAAGGACCTTGGCCAGATGAAGTGTCAGCTTCACGCGTGCGGACGTCAGTGCGCTCCGAGCGAGAGAGAGAGGGGAGAGGGATGGATATAAAGAGAGGGCCGGGCTGGAACAGTCCTCTCCCAGCATCCAGCATCCACCGCAAGCCCGTCGTCGCCCCCATCTCGGTTCGACGCAGCACCACAGACGACACGCAGAGCCAAGAGCTTGAACAGAGCCTCTTCCAGAAGCCCAGTGCAGTAACCAGCCAGCCAGAAGCCGCACACGATCACCATGTACTCGAACGCACGCGCACAGAAGACCGAGACGCTCGAGTCCGGCCACACCTACAGGCTCACGCAGGCGAAGACGCGGACCGTCCTCGACCTGTCCATGAAGGATTGGACATCCGTCAGGAGCGCCGCCTGGGACGCCAGCGACAACCAGAAGGCAAGTTGTTCCGTGCAATCTGCCGTTTACCTCTAATCTGACATACCATTTGCGGCTTACGTGCAATCTGCCGTTTACCTCTAATCTGACATACCATTTGCGGCAGTGGGTGGCGGAGCATGCTGGCAGCGGGAACGGGTGGACGTTCCGCAGCGTCGCAACAGGGCTCTTCCTGAGCGTCCAAGGGGGAGTGCGCCCCGACGCGTCCGTCGTCGCGACACGTGAGGAGACTACGTGGGACTTGCACCCTGCACGCGACCCGTCTGCGATCAGGTATGTTGCAGCGTCAAATGCCGAAAATGAAGACTCACAATACGGCGGTTCGTAGGCTTGTGGTCACCGGAACGACACTGTGCGTTCAGGTCGGGGGCAGCGGTGCGAGTGTCAAGCTGGGAGACCTCCGGGAGGGTGGCGAGGCGCAGCAGTGGCGGCTGGAGAAAGGTAAGGTCCGACGATGTGGCGCTGATTCTCAGAGTGCTGACGTTTGATTGCCTACAGCGTGATTTCCCCGAGGCCTTCATTCTAGAGGTTGAAAGTGAGAGGGTTGTCGGCTGCGAATGGACGCTTTCATTAGCCTACGGTGTTCCTCTGTTTTGTACTCATTTCCGCTTGGTGGACTTGTCGCGGCGTATCGACTGGTCTCCCCCCATGGTCTTCAGTGTTCCTACAAAGGTCAGCGGCGCCGGGCATCTTGGTCAGGAGGTTAGCGAAAGTGACATCAAGGGAAGCGAGAAGAACCCCCAGGGAGCGGCGTACGACGCACTACCGCGCGCAGTACGCCATGTATGCACTCCAAGTTCGGGGAAGTACGTCGCTTCGGATGCTAAGATTTAATGAAAGCTAGAAGAGACAGCGCTATTCCCCACTTTGAGGGAGGATGAGGGGCGACTCAGCTCATATTGCCCATGAGTAGACAGCTTCGCAACGGCGATGCTCACGCAACGACGCCTAGTGGACATATGGGAGTATGGAAGCGCGGGCTCATACGTCTCGGGAGTATACCTGCAGGCTACAAGAGCCTGAGGGCCTCGTTCGACGCTGTCGTCCAACGCCTCTCTCCCAGCAAATCGCCGACTTTAACCTCCACGTTGGCATGTCGAGCCGGAACCGCGTCGAACCTGAGGAGGGCGCCGTGTACGCACTAAGGCAGGCGGTCAGCGGTGTTGCTCTCCGCGTGGCGCAGAATGTTGTGCCTAAGGTACGCTTTTCTGCAGATGAAGAGCATATGCGTTGCGAGCTAAGTGCGATGGGATCGTGTTGAACTCACAGTGGTACATCTCTCGCGCCGGGCGTGGTTGGACATTGCAGGAGCTGGGGACAGGCTTGTTCCTCGGAGCCAACGGCAGAAACCTGGGTGCGGAAATCATTACCGCGGTGTTCCCTACGTTGTGGAGTATCGTAGCGGACGCGCAGGACGCTTCGTCGGTCAGGTGGGGGTGCCTTTGACTGCTGTATGTCGGCTTGTCGCTGACTTCATCTCGTTGCTTCGTTATAGGCTAGTCCTGCCTAACGAAGGCTTCTGCATCGCGCTTGGTGAGGACGGGATAGCGAGGTTGGACTCTGCGGAGAAATCACCTATGGAAAACACGCCGAAAAGAGGTCAGTTGTGGAGGCTCGAACGGGGTGGCTACGAGACTTCCCAGGAGTCGCACTTTCCGACCGGTGGAACTACTACGGGTTGGGTGGGCAGCCTGCTCTTCCTTCCGTCTGCTTGAACTTGAATACTAGCGTCCCGGCTAGTATGTACTTTTACCGGCTACATAGCGATTTCAGTATCTTCTGTAGCATGCACCTCGCTGGTGACCCAGCAGTACTAGCGATCTCTCAACGGTTCAGTGTGTCTCTGAGAGGAAAGCCAAGATGATTTTAGAGCCTCAGGCGTAGTAACAGAGAGCAGTTACTTACACAGACTGAGAGGAAGTTCAAGTTCTTACAATTGACTCAAGCAGATAAGATAGTCAGATCAATAGTTGCAATGGTGGATAAGATTAGATCAATATTGCGCGAGCGACCCTTCCGCCTGTCGCTCGGTCAGCTATCTCACGTTGGAACTCAACCACCATCTCCAGTATGTCGGACGGCGCGCCCATCGTCGGGGAGAGGCCTCCCCTCAGCAGCCCGCCGCCGACGGACGAGAGGGAACCTCTTCTCCGCCGCGAATCCCAAGCAGAAGCAGGTGAAGCCTCCGCGCCTCCGGAGAAGAAGCGCAGCTGGTGGACGATTGGGTGGTACGCAGTGCTCGCTATCCTAGGAGCGGTACTCCTGGCGCTATTCATCAAGGCGTTCCTTGAGGCGGACGATGTTGAGGTGAGTATTAGACTTTCGATTGTGGCAGTATGGACAGACCGCAGCGGGATCGACCGCAGTGTCAATCTCTGCCCTAGACAACCCTACCCTTGGCATAGAGGCCCGAGCTCCTACCCACTCAGTTCCTTCTATGTCGCTTCTGGAGCTATTCACGAATTGCGCTGACTGATTCTACGTTTAGTTTGATCTCGGAAAGGCTCTGAAGAGCGCCCTGGGTGGTGGATTGAGCGGCGCCGCAGCGATGGTCCTGCAGGTGTTGACCCTCATGCCCCTCCGCACCGTCATGAACTATCAGTACCGTTACGGCACCACGACTACGCAAGCCATCAAGACGCTTTACGCCGACGGCGGCTGGACGCGCTACTACCAGGGTCTTACTGCCGCGCTCATCCAGGGCCCCGTCTCGCGCTTCGGAGACACCGCCGCGAATGCGGGCATCCTCGCGCTGCTGCAGTCGAACGGGTTCCTGAAGAAGCTCCCGGCGCTCATCCAGACGGTCTTCGCGTCTCTCGCGGCTGCGGCGTTCCGCATGATCCTGACGCCAGTCGACACCGTGAAGACGACACTGCAGACGCAGGGCAAGGCTGGCATGGCTATTCTCCGTGCAAGGGTCCGTATTTCTCGATGACCACGGAGATGGCCCAATAACAACTGACGCGGTGAATGCAGGTTAAACGCTATGGTGTGGGATCCCTGTGGTACGGCGCACTCGCAACAGCAGCGGCGACGTTCGTCGGGCACTACCCCTGGTTCGGCACGTACAACTTCCTGGACCAGAACCTGCCGCCCTACACGAACCTCGGTACAAAGCTCCTTCGGCAGGCGTTCATCGGCTTCAGTGCCTCCGTCGTCTCCGACACGATCTCGAACTCGCTCCGCGTCGTGAAGACGTACCGCCAGGTCAACGAGACGCGCATCGGGTACTTTGCGGCTGCCGAGGCGGTCATCGCGACGGACGGCCTGCGGGGCCTATTCGGCCGTGGACTGAAGACGAGGATCCTTGCGAATGGGTTGCAGGGGCTCATGTTCTCGATCTTGTGGAAGTTGTTCATGGACCTGTGAGTCTTTGACGGCCATTGCAAGAAATGTTAGCGTTGCTCACATCCACTGATCCAGGTGGGCCGACAAGACGAAGTAGCGTACTCCGCACTAGAAGCTTAGACTTCGGATTTGGGTTGTATCATATGCATATCTTGGGTTTCGGCGATGGTCCTCTCCCTCTGACTGCTAGAATATGGAGAACTGTACATTGAGGCTATAAGCGTCTGACCTGAGCCCACTGCTGTACAAGTCTACCGTCTAATCTCTGTCTAACTCCTCTGACCACGATGCGTACTGATCCGTCTCATCCAGTAACAGCTTTGCCTTCTCCTTCACTCCCGCCACAGACTCCTTTCCTAGCATAAGGCGCAACGGCGGCGACGACAGCGCGCTCAGGCGGTACAGGGCCTGCGCGGCCTTCGCGGGGTCGCCGTTGATTGTAAACGCCGGGTCCTTCTCGCCTGCTGCGCCCGCGAGCAAGTACCTGCGGCTGATCACCGACGGAAGGTCGGGGCTCGTGTAGGCGGGGTGTTGCGGGAGCTTCACCAGGGCCGGCAGAGCGTTCGTCACGAATGCCCCGAGGGGAACGATGGTGATCTGTATACAATATGCGGTGAGCGCGCAGGATATCATCGCATACTCCGCGACTTACCTTGATGTTCCAGGCGGGATCGAGCTCCTTCGCCAGCGACTCCGTGAGGCCCTCGATGGCTACGCGGCGCGTCAGCCTGTGCACGCATTCCCGAGATATCGGACCGCTCACCGTGCTTGCTCGCGCTGTAGAAGCCGGACCCGGGCCAGCCCACGACGCCCACCGCAGACGAGATCTGGATGACACGCCCGCCCCGCCCAGGCTCGTTCACGTCGCGGAAGAACTTGACGGCCTCCTGGATGATGTGCGCGGAGCCCCAGAAGTTCGTGTCGAACATCGGGCGGGCGACGTCGTCGGGCGTGCCCTCGACCTCCCCGAGTATGCCGTAGGCGGCGTTGCTGACCACGACGTCGAGGCGGCCGAACACCTCCTTCGTCTTCTGGAAGGCGGCGACGATGTCTTCGGGGATGGTGACGTCGAGCTTGAGGAGGAGGAGCCGGTCCGGAGGGTACTGCGCTGCGAGATTGGCGAGGACCTCGGGTTTGCGGAGGGTGGCGACGGCGATGTCCCCTCTGTCCAGGACTTGGCGGACGATGTTTAGGCCGAGGCCTGAGGAGGAGCCGGTGACTGTAAACGGACTGTGAGTACCAACGCCGCTTGAGACTTCATAACCGTACTCACCGAGCCAAACGCGCGGTGTAGCGGGCATATTGCGAAGTCTCCTGAGATGCGATGAGGTTGGGGAGGGATTATGTGTTGAGGCGACTCCTCCGTCCTCCATGCTGGCTTGAAAGCTCGTCTCGAACGCCATGCTCTAACAGGGCCTCCTTCAGCGGCTACTTGACAATCCGCAACCGCTGTGTCAGGCTGACCAATGGATCCCCGTCTCGTTCGCGCTTTCCGCTTCGAGTCGACCGTATATGCCGCTTCACGGAAATTGCCCATCTGCCCCTGGCTGCCATACTCTGCGAGACCGGTAGAGCTCGCGCGTGCTTCAGGACTTGTGTGGCTGCGCTTCTATCGGTGCTGACAAACATATCATCATCATAGCGCCTGCAGAGTGTCTCCGTTCAAGTTACAGGTCGGAGTGACCGGTGTTTCCGGAACGTTTCAACAGCAGAAAAGACGAAAGCTCGCTGTTCACTTGCGTCTATGGACCTGTAGTCGCCGGTACATATTAGATCTGTATGTACTTCTCTCAATTATGCGTGACGCTTCGCTCGACGATGCACGCACGCAGGTCTTCTTAGCGACCGGATGGCCATATACGCGCGCGCGCGCCTCGTATACAACACCATGCTGCCATGTATGCACGATCCGATGCACGTATAGACTTATGGCGGGACGTGTCTGGACTCAGAAGTATGTCCTTCAATTTTCTCGTATACCGTGAGCTACATGAGAGTCTTGTGGATCACCAGATATTTTGCCCGATGCCGGCACCAAGCTCCTCACAAATGCGGCGCCTCATACTCAGGTGCAGCTACCGACCCAGCCTCTGTCATCGGTCCTTCCAGCTGGCCACGATGAGCTTGTAACGTTCCCTCATCGTGCTCATTTTCGGTACGTAGCTCCCGTTTTCAATTCTTCATCTGCGCGCCGCAAAGCGTTGACTTGTTTTCAGCTGCGCGAGGAATACCGCGAGGTACCTGGATTACATACCCGGGGCTCCGAGTTTACTCGGGCGTACCACGGCATGCTCACATCAGTCTGCTGCCACAGCGAGCGGTACCCATCAGGGAGTAGTGGCGCAGCTTTCAATTCAATGCTACGGAGATATAGTGCTGAGTCGAAGCGACGTCGTGTGTCCTGCGCACCGACATGTTGCCAGTCCGCAAATGCCCCTCTGTTCGAATGCGCAGCCCAACATTACATAACCCAGGTGCGTTTTCGCATGTTCTACCTAACATTTACTTACCGTGCTCTGTGTAGATGGTTTGCTCTCTACGCGGGCTGCATGATCCCCAGATGCCGTACAATCCTTCGCCAGACCCGAGTCATACTGCTAGAAAATGATGGATTGGAGGGTGAGGAGTCAAGTTAGCTCTCGTGAGCGAACACTTGGCGTGCGAGACTCACCTGCCGTGTACGTGCCTCCGCATGGTAATGAACTCAATCTCTGTATGTGGCTAAAAATTCGACAGGCGGGGCTAGGTGAACAGAGAATGAGTGAATACCCTGGTGTCTGAGTATATTGACCACTTGCTCGCTTCCTCCTCAGGGCACTCCTCCAATTCAATGCAGGTGCCATCCGCCAGGACCGCAATACTGCAGCCCAGCCCACCCGGCACATATATACCGCAATGTTCGCCAACAAGAGATCGCGCAAACCAGTCGCTATCTGCACCCCGTCGCACACAACCGATCCGACAACTTGATGCACCTCTCCACATCGACCTTCGGCTTCCTCGCCTCCGTCCTAGTGCTCGCGCTCGCGCCGCAAACAGCGCACGCCGGGATCACAGCCTTCAGCGGGACCGCCTGCAACGGCGCCGCCGGGGCAGACGTCCCCTGTGACGGCTCCTGCCACTCATTTGGCACCCGGCACTCCTTCCGCGTACGTCCCCGGGGCCCCTCGCCCTTATATCTCGCTCACTGTAGCTGACGACCTCTGCCGGGGCAGATTGACGGGTCGGGCGCACACTGTGTATCGCTCTATGAGCTTTCGGACTGCCCTGCGACCGGCCAGGGGGTCTTGTTTCCCGCCCAGGGCGGCGTGTGCGAAAACGTGAACACGGGAGCTCCCGTGCAGTCATTCAGGTGCTCGCCGAACGACGCCTGTCGGGTCTGAGCGAGGCCCGACTACGTGGTCAATTGCCTGTCAAGATTCACACTGCATTGGTGTTGAGAAGGTAGACCAGCTTTCACGGCTATGCTGGAGTATTGGCTTACATGTGTCTGTTTAGATCCTTTGCGGAGGGTTCAGAACGAGGTGGAGACATTGTACACGGGTACACGGGAAGGCTGGGGATACGACGTATACCGCGATGTAGAACATCATGGTGATACCTGTACCGGCTGTATTCGTATATACACAAACTGGCAAGATTCCGTGGTGCATGAGGCTGAGGGAGAGATACACCTACACACAACGAGGATGCCGCTTTGAGTCTCGTGTCCGCCATGTACGAGACTTGGCGTAGCGGCGACGATGACGGCAACGTCCAACTGGGCTCACCATGTAGATGCTACAACTGATGGCCGAGTTCTCAATGTAAAAGATACAATCAATACAGCATAGCATAACATACAGTACAAACAATGAGGCGCTACTGCGACTGTTCCGCATACACCTGCATAAAGACGTTAATGACCAAAGCCCTTTCCGACATGGCGTACGACGGCTCACCTTGATCGTCTTGTCCGCTCCACCGGTGATCAAGCGCGTACCTGTCACGTCGAACGTAGAGCAGAACACGCCCGCCTCCGCCTCGAGCGAACCCGGCTGGGGTATATCGTCCATCGTCTGGAACGCCGTCCCGGTGTCATAGTCCCAAAACGAGAGCGAGCCATTGTCACCTGCGCTCGACATAAGAAGTAGCCTACGAGTAAAGCGCTAAGAACATACCTCCTGAGAAGAACACGCCCTCTGAGTTGACCGACAGGGTGTTGATGATCGCGTTCTGCCCGCTGAAGTTGAAGACGAAGGTGCCCTCGGGGCACTTCCACTTCTTGATGTTGTTCCCACCTGCGGACGCGGACGCGAACGAGTACTCCGTCGGGTGGATCGCGAGTGCGCGCACGGACTTCTTGTGGTGCGTCAAGGTGACCATGGTCTTACCCGCGGCCAAGTCCCACAACCGGACCGTCGAGTCCATGCTGCCCGTGATGACCTGCGGGTCCGACTCTTGGCACTGGACGTCTGCGACCGTTGCTGTGTGTCCCGAGAGGACGTGGATTTGCGCCTTCGTCCGCATGTCCCAGACGCGAGCAGACGCATCACGACCGGAGGTGACCAGGACGTCGAGGGTAGGGTGCAAGCTGAGCGCATATACGCCAGACAAGTGGCCGTGGTAGTGTCGGATGACTTTGTTGGCCTCGAGGTCCCAACATTTGACCATCTAGCGGCCCAAGGTCTGAGTATGGCGGTTAAAGGCGCATATAGCGAGCTCACCTTGTCTTCTCCACACGAGAACAAGTATGGGTGCCGTGAGGAGACCGCCAGACCGCGCACCGTCGAGATGTGACCGGTTAATGACAGCTTCAGCTCTCCCGACGCCAGGTCCCAAATCTTGATCACCCGGTCACCGGCTCCCGTCGCAAACCACTTGTTACCTGGCTCCACCGCGACACTACGCACCCAACCCAAGTGTCCGGAGATGACACGAACAAGCTTCCATGGTGCGTGGTAAGTAGGCTTGATAGTACGTGTTGTTTTGTGGAGTTGGAGAGCGGTCTTGAGGTTACTTGAGGAAGAGAAAGTGGATGGCTGGGCAATGGGGGTGTTGTCTATTTGTGCGATCATGCGTCCAGCATCGGAGCTCGCTGTAGTAGAGTGAGTAAACGAGAACTATAACACGGCTATCGTACGTACGTCCGGCGGTAATGGCTTTGCGCTGCTCTTTCGGTCGCGCGGGGCCTACAGGACCTTGCTGGGCAAGCAGAGGTGCCGGAAGCTCCCTGACTTGCTTGTACTCGTCGTTCATTTTCACTGACATGCGCAACCTCGCGCTGTATAACATCAGTGTACTGTCCGTGAAGGTAGGAGAAGCTGAACGCACCTCTTTTCTTCGTCCAGATAGCTCTCATCCAGACCAGCAGCGAATATATCCCGAGTGCGCTTCCCGCATTGTTGCAGCAGGGGATTCAGAGGTGGAAGTGACGAGGTCATGCTTTCGTTAGCGTACAGGCAAAGAGAAGCGGCGGCAGAAGAGGGGGGGCACAAGACAAGTGCGAGAGTCTAGAGACGGAGCTAGAAACAACAGCGAGCAGATAGCTCTTGACGTCGAGCGACACGGCGGTGGCGGCATCGAGCTCGACGCGCGCACCGTCAAGCGCGCTATTTGCGCTTGCTTGGTCTCGCTTTGTCAGCAGGTGAATGTCGTGTGCAGGCGGGCGCTTAACCTCCACTCGCCTGAGCGAGCTCGTGGCGGCGCTGTTCTCTGCGCTGAACCGCATGCAACGGAGTCGACGACGACGTTGCGCCCGCCACTGATCCCTCCGTTGACCTCTGAATTGACCGCGAACGCGTGAGAATCGTGACTTGAACGACGAGAGAGAGATGTCCGCCGCGGAGCTTAAGCCGCTCGTGAAGTCGCTGAATACTGCGTCGACCGACGAGGTGTGTAGTGATCTGCCTATGGCCTCCCCGTTAAGTTGCGTTTTCTGATATTCTGTGCGTTCTGTAGGATATCATCGGTATCCTGACCACGCTCAAGCAGCAGGCGAAGATCACGGAGGCCCTTCTCAGAGTATGATCTCACTCCAGCTGCAAAATGGCGCAAATACTGAACCGCGGTTTGCAGGAGAGCAAGGCAGGCTTGGCCGTCGGAAAGCTCAGGCAGCACGCCTCCAAGAAAGTCGCGGATCTCGCCAAAGAAATCGTCAGGAAATGGAAGACGGAGGTTGAGCGGGAAAAGCAGGCGTCGGGCGGTGGCGCAAAGGCATCGTCAAACGGCAAACCTCCAGGTACGTGCTGAGCGTGTGCGGGTGCTCGGTCCACCGTCTAACACGCCTTGAAGCCGCGAAGAAATCCGCAAGTGCCGCGAGTACAGGCTCGAATGCCGCCACCCCTTCCACGCCCGTTACGCCTACCGCGTCCTCGAGCGGGCCTGGCTCCAAGCTCAACGAAACCCGGTCGGCGAAGAGCGACGGTATGAAGATCGACTACACGGGCGACAAGACTCGCGACAAGTGCGCAGAGCTCATCTACGACGCGCTTGTCTTCGATTCCGGCGCACGTATGTTTACTCGCGCATTTTTCTTCATCCTTCATCTTCTTACTGAAGCCCATCTAGCAAGCGAACAGGTCCTGACGCGCGCAAAGGACATCGAGAAGACCGTCTTCAACGACAACGGCGGCGCCAACCCTGCATACAAGGCCAAGATCCGCACCCTTTTCGTGAACCTGAAAGACAAAAACAACCCCGGCCTGCGCGAGAGCATCATCTCTGGTGACCTCGCTATCGGCAAGTTCTGCAAGATGTCGAGCCAGGTGCGTCGTGTTATCGTGCCTCTAACAGCACTGCTGACGCATCTACGATAGGACATGGCTTCAGAAGAGCGCAAGGCGGCGGACGCCAAGATCGCCCAGGAGAACCTCTTCAAGACGCTTGGCGCGGAGGAAGTGCAAGCAGAAACAGACGCGTTCCAGTGCGGACGCTGCAAGCAGGTACGTATCCCGCTGACCGTCATCTACAACCTCGGTGCTGACTAGCCTACAGCGGAAGTGCCGCTATCGCCAAGCGCAAACTCGCAGCGCTGATGAACCTATGACTGTATGCGCCTTAATTCCTCGTTTTCTGCGCACCACTGACCACGCCCGCTTCTAGACGTTTGTAACGTGCGTATACCGTATGCTGTCCCTCAACCCTGAGCGATCACTAACCTCACATCCGCCCGCAGCTGTACTGTATGTAATAATAGGTCCGTACCCTCTTATCCGTGTTGACGCTCCTACTGACTTGGAGTATCCGCAGATGGAAGTTCTCCTAGAAGAATCACACATAATCGCCCTCCTCGCCCGGGCCACCCTTGTCTTTGGACTCGCTCTTCGTATGCTCTCCGTAGCGAAGCCCGCACGGCCGTCGCTCTATTGCTCCTGCCTTGTTCGCATGTACTTATTGTCTTCTCCCTTCTATGCATAGCATACTGTATCACTTCCGATCCATCTGTCAGCGTGCTGTACACTCGGAGGTCACTGTTAGATGGGCATATCGACGTGCGCAAAAGGTGGGTGTAGTACGTCGAAACCGAGCAGGGACGGAGACGATGCCTTTTACAAATCCGATCGGGTCTGGAGCAACGCGCGCACCTGCATTTCCATTATGATTGTACGTCCTCGCCACCTTGGTCTCCGACTTCATACCACTGACGCGAAAATGCACCGCTGCTTCCTGTATCCCGCTGCCAGCCACGAAAGCGCCTGCCCAGCCTTTCACTGTTCCTGTCATTCGCGAAACGCTCCCTACCTCATACTGTGGCCGAAGGAGTACACGCTGTTTATGTGGTAAAAAAACAGCGAGTTGGACGTTCAGTCTAGAGTTCACAACATCGCGCTAACGGATACAATAGATGGTCCCCAACAACACCCATCGAAACGCAACCACTCTCGAATACGGCTATCACGCAGTCAGATTGGCAGTAGGTTCGCAACCACAGCAACTCACCCACAAGTGCCCACGACAACGAACGATGATCTACAACCAGCACGAATCTTCGTGCGGACCTACATACGAAATATCAGCTTCTGTGGATCGTCATCAACGTCGAGGCTACGCACCGCTGTCGACGGTCTCATCCGGAGAGCACGCCGGCCTCGCCTGGGTCGCAGGCAGCACGAGCAGGAGCGCAACAAGCGTCCAGAGGAACCGCGCCGGTCTGGAGAACTGCATCTTGCCGATGTGGATGGTGGTGGGCGTGCGTACACGGGTGTGGCGTGGCGAAAGACGGGCACCAGCTATCGTCCGTCCACGCGCGGGTCCCTTATGTACGTCTCGTCGCGCCGGCACCCCGCGCACTGTGTGCGGCTGAACAGTGCAGCATCATGCATCCGCCCTGCGCGGCTTCTCGCCGCGCGTGGCTCAGCTAGAAGCAGTGCGTCGCGGGCAGCTGCGGCCCCAGCGCGAGAAGCACTGCGATTACGGGACGTGACACGGTGCGGCGCCCTCCGAGTCGGACTCGAAGCACCACGTCCCGGGGATCCTGGATCGCTCGCGCGGCCACAGCTTTTTCCGTGCGATGCGCACCGGAAAAATGCAGGTTTGCAAATGTCGCGCGGATTTTGTACGCGCGCTCAGCGCGCCTCGGCAAGCGGGACGCCGCGTGGCACATCGGCCCTCTTCCCATCTCGCCTCGGGAGAGCGGGGGTAGGCCCATCCAGGTGTGTTCAGTCTTCTCCATCACCTCTGCCGGCGTTCTGACCTGCTTCTGACCCGTGCCGTGACCGGGATGATAGCAGTGAAGATCTATGCGCGATGCCCGCGTAGATACCACTCCCAGACCGGGACATGTCGAGTGGCGATGGACGCGTTACGCGGCACGCCCATTGTCCTTCGTGGGAGGGCGGCGGTGGCACTCACGTAAGTACACATTGCCTCTCTGTTCTTGGCTGGCGTTGATCATCGCGCCCACGGGTGTACAGTAGGTCCGGGCGATGCGCTGTGGTTTTTTCCGGAGCAATGCAGATTCGTAGCGGCAGGCCGAATGACCCTGAGGGTGCCTTATCGAACACGCACTTGTTTTCGAGCGGCGAATGTGCATGGCGAACTCGAACACCGGAGATGGGCGCGGGTTGTCATTATCTCGCTTGGGACATTCCGAATGGCGGTACGAGCACAGGCGTCACAGCTAGCCGCTAGCCTCGTGGTGAGTCTACGCTTCAACCTCGTTCAGAATATGTTCAATAACAATAGCTCCACCGAATATCATACAACCACAGGTGGTCGGAAATCAAGCTGCAAAGTCGAGCGCATAGGCTGACGGGACTAACGTCAGTGCGTGTGGGTTGCATTAGCCTGTGTCTGCGCTTGCTTCAGCAACGGCAGGTAGGAAAATGGCGAAGGTAAGCTTACCTATGTTTGACGTGCAGACGTGTCTGAGTATTGTCCGGTTACAGCCAGCAAGGGTCGGCGTGACCTAGGACTACCACACGTCAGTTCGCGAATGAAATGTAAGGCGAGCGTGCCGCTTACCATCGGTAGTGTCTCCACCACAATTAGCCTGAGGAAGCCCAGACGCGAGCGTCGCTAGCATGACGAGTGCGACCGAGGCGGCGTAGAAGAGGTAAGTTCCGGCGCACATGTCGAACTCGAGTGCTTGTACTGAAGCATTCTACAGACGAGGTCGAGCTTTTTGTACGCCCTGTCCTCTCCAGCACTCTTAGGGGCCCTATCCTCTGCCCAACGGCACTTACGACCTTTGTGCGCCCGTCGCACAGGTATCAGCCGTGGCGTAGAGCGCAAGGGGTGGGCGGCAGACTGAGGAGGCCGCCACCGCTGTGCGCGCCGTCCCTTTTTCCGGCAGCCTGAACGCAGCGGTACGTATCATAAGGGAGGGGATGTCCGTGGCGCGGTGAGCTCACTGGATATGCAGTGAGCCCGAGCCCGCCGACGACCTCTAGCGAGGCGCCACGGTATGGAACTCCACAGGGTTCTGCGGCAGCGCAAGGGTGCTCTTCATAGTGTGCGCGGGTTCACTTGTCGCGTCCTACGACCGTGTGCTAAATTTTTGGACAGGGTTTACGCCTCGGAACCCACTGCTTGCGCGCCCGTGAACTCTCCGTTCTCTCGTAGCTGGAAGTGGTGTGTTCACGGTTTATTTCAGCAATGCGGCGTTCAACTTGAATTCCAAGCACGAACGGTAGACTTTACCGGCGTCCATCTCCTACTCCTACTGGATTTCGAGTCTGCCTCAGAACGCCCGTATCAGGTACGTGATGGAAAATTTGGCCGTGCTATCTCGTGGGTAATATCTTCGTACTTCAAACGAGGGAGCTCTGACCAAGAGCTTTTCTACCGATAGTACGCCCGTTATCCAGAGCTTGATCATCAGTACGTGCTCGTGCTAGGACCCACTAGAAGACAACCGCTAAACACAGACAACCCACCCTAGGCGCAAATTTCCACACAACCCATCAGATCCTCGTCGCTGCAATAGCATCCGACCTCAAGTTGCACACAGCTAGAAGGTATGTGAGCTGTGATCGTCCGGCTGCGGCATCCTGTACAACTTCTCGCTATCGTCATGGGCGATCCTTGTAGGCATATCACCTCGACTGCGCCGTTACCGCTACTCGCACTCTTTAGACCCTGTGCTTCTTTGCTCGCCGTTCTGTTTTCTGAGCTGAAACAGATGCATAGTGTCGGTCACTTCCAGCATCGACTTGGCAAGACTCGAGCTGTTGCGCAAGGCACCGAGCATTGTGGCGTCGAATTTGAGCACTCGTCCGCCACCACGGCGCCACTGCAGCCGGCAACCCCGCAATCGACCGTTCGTCCCCGGACGCACACATGTGCTCGATCACAAGCACGATCGCCCTGAAGGAGCACACAACCAGGCTCAGCCTCCCGTCCCGCATCAAAAGCTGCTGCGCCTGTCGGTCAGGCCCGATCGGTCGTGGCCTCCTCGCGCTGATATGGCATCACGCAGGTGCAATCTGAAGTGAATCTCGGCAACGCACCCGCTGCTCTGGGACCCGGATGCCCCCCGGCGGTGACGGCGGAGCGCCGCCGGCTCGTCCTCCGCGCTTGCAGCGACTTGTCACGTCGCGCGCCAACCGACGTTCTGCATCCGAGTCGGAGCTTGCAGGGTGACGAGCCTGAGAATGCGGCGAGCGTGTCACTGCCGTGGGCAGTTCTGCCGCGTCGTGGGACATCGCTCGGGCGGGGCTCCTCCTGGAACTCTGCTGCACTCCCAGACTGGAAGATCGCAGCCGCACGACGCAGGCTGTACGAGGAGCTTCTCCGGCGTCTTCCCTGACAGGGTTGACAATGGCTGGGGCCGCCCAAGTGCCGCGTGCAGAGCCTTGTCGCGTAGGGCGGATACACCCATCTCTAGCGTCCTGCCAAGGGCTCCCTCACCCCGTACCTGGCCCCCATGCTGCTGTCTAAGCGTGCTCTGGAGAACGCGTTCATCGCCGTAGCTATCGCATTGCTCGCTGCCAATGCGGCCTTGAAGCTCGTCGCGCGAGTCACGATCCGACGTGTAGAAGGGAAGCAGCGAGACTCGGAGAGCAACCATCGTGAGTAACGCTCAGCCGTTCTCCTCCGCGCTCATGGGCTGACGTTCAAGAAGCGCTGTGGAACGTGGACAGGAAGGATGTGATACTAGAGCACGACAGCTGGACCCGCTACCAACTTCACTCCGCGCAAGAATGGGTTCCGCTCTTCCCGGAAGGCGGCGTCATTCACCTCGGCCCCGAGCACACGCCCTACACCGTGTCGATGATGCACCAGCTCCGCTGCCTCGACGTCGTCCGCGACCAGCTCAACCGTCCGAAGAACGAGCGCTCTGAACAGCCGGCGCGTCATTGCATGAACTACCTCCGCCAGCAACTGCTCTGCCGCGGGGACCTGCAGCTGGACCCGTACCAGTACCCGCACAAGGTCCGCGCGGTGCACCCACACGCGATCAGGAAGTGCAAGGACTGGAGGGCGGTGTACGAGAAGGTGGAGGAGAACCAAAGGGGGTACACAGAATGGATGGGGCAGCAGCGTAACGCGACGTTGTCGCTGTCGTAGAATCTGAGGGTGAGCCAGCACCCCTTCATTGCGAGGCCCACGCCTCGGGTCGGGATATCGTCGCTGACCAACCACTCACTAGAACTGTACTACCTGCCAAATGATGACATGAACGTTGCACTAGACATCCGTGGCACGCGAGCATACGCTGACGCCGCCAAGTGCATCAACCCCTTCAGAGGTGGCGTCGTCGTGGCGTACCTGAGAGTCCCGCACGCTCTGAGGATGTCGATCAGCCACTCTGTTCGTCGTGAATTGATCTACGTCCCTGCGCCAGCTTAGCGATGCCAGGGCACGCCAGCACAGTCTGAAGCCGTGGCCGTATTCCTACAGGATCCCGTCGCATTCCAGCCTTCACCCTATCGTCCTCCCCTGCAGGCACAGGAGACATTCGGATACGACATTGCGGCGACATACCATCAGTGCAAACTGGCCGCAGCCAGTACGTTCTAGCTCGCCTGCCCGTCCTATGCCCGCTGGCGGTTCCTGGCCACATTCAATTCGGCCTTCTCATAACGTTGGCACTGTGTGCGAGTGAGTGCGGGCTTGCCTTTTCTCTCCAGGAACCTACTCACGACTGTGATGCCCCTCGTCGCTTGCACGTCTGGATTGTCCCGCAGCGCGCGACACGGATTCCACCCTTGTGCCTTGAGCACTGGCGTGTAGACTTGCGAATCATTGCTTTGCCGAGGGTTTCTACGCGACAAGCCTGATAGGTGTCTCTGCATGGGAGGTCGATGCAGCGCCATCATCTGAGCATCCCGGGATCCCCCACGAAGGCTGAACCTGCAGGGCGCACACGCATGGACTACAGTCCGGGTAAACCTACGGCATCCGGAGACTTACAGCATCGCGCAGCTCGGGTTTCTTAACCAAGCTCAATAGTTCCGGTACCTCATGACATCGCACAGCGCCTACCGGTAATAGTATGGTATTGCTCCCTGCAAACCCTCAAATCTTTCTTGTGGATTATCTGACAGTTTTATGACTGACACCCTTCAACGAACCACAGTATCAGAAAAATCAATGAAGAACGTTGACGCAGCCCGCTGTGTGACCTGCGCAATGTCGGCGATGCGTGCTCCATCAAGCAGCTTCCAGCGTCGAGCAGCAACACTTCTCATGCTTCTGCAGACGGCCTGCCATATGCCTGCTATCAACGCTCGCCATCAGCCCATACGAGGCAACTCCATCAGCGCTGCGTCTTCTGGCTCTCCCCATCTGGATCCCGATTCCCCGAGCCATCAGACTCCGACGGCCCGCGAGCTTCTGTTGAGATCAGGCCCCCGTCTTCGCCGAGCGGCGTCGGGAGCACAGGCACCTGGCACCGCGGAGGGCTTGGTCGTCCGTCCCACGCGAGCAGAGGCTCCCCTCGCGCGAGCGACTGCATTGATAAAGGGGCGAGCGCACTCTGTCCCCGGCAGTGCTTCGCAGTCCACATCGAAGGTACCGCCGCCATGTCCGACCCGAACGCCATCTTCCAAAACGCGTACTACATCGGGAACAACTTCAACACCATCCTCTATGGTACGTCCTTCGCCTTCCCACCCTGCCTCGCGGCCTCCCCCTTCCCGCGCTGCCTCAGGGTCTCCGTCGATCCGCGTGCTGATCATGCGGCCCGGCCTTTTCTCCGGCAGGCGTTGAGCTGGTGCTGTACTTCGCGAGCGTCGGGCTCATCCTGCAGAACCGCGGGACGGGGAGCAAGCGCAGCGACCGGCTCTTCCTGTCGCTGAGCACGGGGCTGCTCGCGATGATCACCATCTACGTCGCCGTGCAGTCCGTGTTCGGCGAGGAGATGTGGATCGTGAACGCGGACTACCCCGGCGGCTCGGGCCAGTACCTCGCGGACAACGCGGCGGTGTGGTACCAGACGCTCGGCAGCGCCGCGTCGATCGTGCTCAACCTCATGAGCGACGGCCTTCTGGTATGTGTCTTCGTCGTTGCATCTTCTGGGGTAATGCTGAAGCGTCTGTAGATCTACCGCACCTTCGTCGTCTGGAGCGACTGGCGAGTGGTCATCTTCCCCTCCATCCTGTACCTGGGCTCCGCAGGTACGCACCGTTACCCTCTAGGCTTTCCTGCACACACTCACACTGTCATATAGCCCTCGGCATCCTCACCTGCTACGTCTCCGGCACGCCGAACTCGGACTTCTTCCTCGGCATGGCCGCGGACATCGCGCTCGCGTACTCGAGCGTCGTCATCGGCCTGAACGTCACCTGCTCCGCGCTCATCTGCGGCCGCATCCTCTTCGTCGCGCGCCGCATGGAGGCGACGCTCGGCCGCGACGTCTCGCGCACGTACACCGGCGCGGCGTCGCTCATCGTCGAGAGCATGCTGCCCTACACGCTCTTCGGCATCGCGTACGTCGTCACGCTCGGCCTCAACAGCCCCTACTCCATCTTCTTCCTCTCCGTCTACGTCATGTTCACCGTGAGTCCTCCTTCTCCTTCTCGTGAGCGAGAGTAGAGCGAATACTGATGGGTTGGGGTGCAGTGCGTGTCGCCGCAGATGATCATCCTGCGCGTGCTCATGGGCCGCGGCTGGACGCGCGAGGCGGCGGGCTCGAGCATCGGCTCCGCGCGCTTCGTCTCCGCCCCAGCGACGTCCGCGGGCGCGTCCACGACGCGCTTCACGTACCGCAGCGAGGGCACGGGCATCGCGCTCAAGAGCTTCGCCACCTCGGACGTCTCCTCGCCCGACTTCGGCACCGACAGCAAGGTCTGAGCGCGCCGACGCGGCGCTTTAAGCATTTATTGAGATAAGTTAAGGGATGGACTCAGGGTTGTTTGCGCTGTTGCCAGTGTTGCTGTTGTTGTGCTACTATGTAGATATCTGCCCTCGGGGTCAGTGTCACGGTCGTTTCTCGTCCCCTCATTGCAGCGCGCACGTTTTGTTGCGCTTTGCCATGTATTAGTACAGTACCTTGTCTGTGTCGTTCCTTTCCACAATGCGACTGTACTCTCCGGATACACAAGTGTGCTTAAGGGTTGAAACAGCTGGGAAGGTCGCTGGGACTTCCTGTCGCTGTTTCGACATCGTAGCTCTAACCGGGTAGTGGATAATTGGGATACTCGCTGTAAGTACTACTGAAACGTCAGTGTAAACCTCATACGTTGAATTGGTGAACAACGACTGCCACTGCCCTATGGTCAGGCGGACCTCCCGGCCTTGGCATGCCCGAGGCGATGAAGAGTTGAATTTCTGTGCCCTTATGGCAGGCTAGGTGCGCTGGTAACTGTTCGTAGTGCAGCCTCGGCCTGAGTACCGGGGCTGGGGGTAGGGGTCGGAGAAAGACTCGCGTAAAAAGTACGATACTAAACGGCTCGGCAAGTGCCGGTCAAGAGGCGCTCGCTTGCACAAACTTGAAGAGTAAGTAGTACGCGGCCACAAGCCTAAGGCCTGACCGCATTAATGTGTGATCTGCACTTCCGGTACTCGAGGTAACCACGAGTATGGCAGGTCTCGCTCAAAGGTGTGATGAGGTACGTCGCCGCTATGTACTGGTAGTTCAAGCCTGGCTCCGGGTCTAATCGACGCGCGCGCTGGAACCCCCGAGTTCAAACGTTCAGCCCTCTGGGGGAGTCCCAGTGCCATCTGCGTCCACATCTGGGCGACTATACCGAACAACTCGTACACGCGTACCGTTCAGGTCTGGGAATACAACACTACTTCCTCGCTCTACGCCGGAGCCTGCGCCTTGAAGCCCAACCAATCGTTCCACTGAGTCCACATCGTCCCGTAAAACGCCTCCACATCCATACACTCCCTCTCCACCCCAATGCGCTCCGCCGTATAGTTCCGCGCGAACGCGTCTCCAGGCTCCAGCGAGAAGTCCGCCGCGCACAGCGTGAGCTCGCGCAGGAAGCTGAGGCAGTGCTCCGCGTGGTGCAGCGCCTCGTTCGTCGGCACGCCGGGGGCGTCGAGCGACTTGCGAAGGCTGCGGTAGCAGTGCTGTTGGTGCGTGGTCGCGACGACGAAGAAGCGGTTGTTTGGCCCCATGTGTACGTTGCCGCCGTCGTCGGCCGTCGACGTCCAGAGCCACTCGAGGGACGCTTCGGGCTCGTGGAGGCCGTAGCGGGCGCTCTCCTCGATGGACATCATGACGCGGGGGCGAGCGTTGAGGAGGGGCATCTTCTCGGGGACGTCATCCTCGAGCCAAGCTGCAGCAATGTTATGAGATGATCAAGAACACCCTTCGTGTCGGAAGTAACTCACTGTAGTGGGATAATGGGGGCGGCCTCCGGGCGAATATCTTCCGTGCGTCCTCGACGAAGGTGAAGTCAACGGCGACGTTGAGTACCCCAAGGATGATAAGCAGACCCAAGGCGAACGGACGAGATATCATAGCGACGAGTATGGCAGCGGCCAGTGGAAGGGGTGCATGGCCAAGATTGCTACATATTCTGCTCTTCTGCCCTTTGCTGCGCCTAGCGGTGCCCAGATGTCCGAGTCGGCGGCAAGAACTGAAGTGCGCCGGCCGGATGTCCTCGGATGCAGGGTTCCGGCCCAGCCGGCGGCCAAAATGCTTCCGCGGCGGGCGTGACACTGGTCACTTGTACGTACATACTGTGACGATCTCAGATCTTTTCAAGATGAAGTGCTTTTTAGTCCCAAAACGGCAATTTTGTACCTTGATGGTTCAGCGTCTGCGGCCTCACGGCGGCTAGCGGGTATCGCGGGATTCTCATGTCTCTCCGTCTCTCTGCTTCGCTTGCTATCTCTCAACCTCTGTGGCCTTTTCACTGTTGACACGCAGGACTCAGGAGCTGGGTGTCCTGGTGTGCTCTGCAGCTCTTGTGTTTGAGATGATCCAGCTAGACTCGGAATTCGCTGGCAGGGCGGCGGCTTCTTTCCTCCGGTTGAGTCTTATTGTTTTCTCAGACCTCCAATGCTTGCAAATGCATGTGCCTGGGCCCACGGCGCTCGGGATGAGGACATAACGCACGAGGAGGCATCATCTGGTTGATGCTCATGATAGAAGTCCGGGAGCCCATGTTCTCAGCTCCAACATTCCCGATCAAAGCAACGCTCGTGCGCCCGTGCGGAGTGGGCGTGTCGGCGGAGGTTTGCGGTTCCTGACCAATATCTGTCTGCGCGATGGAGACTCGGGCGTTCCCCGCCTTGGACGTCCCAAGTCTCAGGCACATCCCTCCAGGAGGACATCGTAGCGTCTCCCGACGACTTGGTAGGTGTCGTCCACTCTATGCACCGCGTCCTCGTCGCTCACAGCATGGGCTGGCTATCAATAGTGTGCTACGCCGCGGATCCGCTGTTTGACGACCGTTGGCGTTGAGGAACAGACAAGACACATCGGATCACCCTTTCTGCTGGTGGCGACTCTCTCGGGCTCAACATTCAGGCACGTCCTCGACGAGCCGCCAGCACTAGCCGTTATTGATCAACGCACTCGTCCGTTATATAGCGGTTTGCGAGCGACCAATCTCAGCCCGTGCTTCTCTGTCGTGCGCCGCGGTACCTGTTCTCCCGCCGTCCTCCCAGCTACGCGCCGCTTCCAGTCCGCCCTGCACGCACCATGTCGTCCCTCTTCCAGAACGCGTACTACCTCGCCATCAACTTCAACGCGATTCTTTATGGTACGCACATCTCACGGCGCACCCTATCCCTCACGCGGAGCCGCATGCTGATGTTGTGTACCTGGCAGGCGTGGAACTTGTCCTGTACGGGATGACGATGAATGCGCTCGTGCGCCACCGCAAGCAGTGGACGCGCACGGACAAGTTCTACATGGCGTTCAGCACCGCGCTGCTCTTCCTCATCACCATCTACATGTCCACCGAAGCGGTCTTCGGGCAGGAGATGTGGATCGTGCACGCGGACTCGCCCGGGGGCTCGCTCGAGTTCCTCATCGAGAACGCGGACATCTGGTACCAGACGATGGGCACGACCGCGTCCGTCATCCTGAACCTCTTCAGCGACGCGCTCCTGGTGAGTTTATTTTCCGTGACCGGCTGGGAGCGCAAGCGCAGGCGCAGCCTGCCAGTGGCGCACCGCGCCATCTCCACTTGTCGCGCGATGCCCGGAGCTGACTGCGAAACCTTGCCTGGCAGATCTATCGGATATACGTCGTCTGGACGAGCTACCGCGTTATCGCCTTCCCGTGCTTCCTATACGTCGCCACCATCGGTACGTCCCCCACCCCACCCCAACCCCGACCTCGTGACTTCCGGACTCCCATGCTGACGCCCACCCGCGCGCGCTGCAGGCCTGGGGATCATCGAGCTGTACGCGTCGGGGAAGCCGAACGCGGACTTCTTCGTCGGGACGGCGCAGCAGCTCGGCGTCGCGTACTACACGACGACGATCGCGCTGAACATCATCGCGACGGGCGTGATCACCGCGCGGCTCGCGCACCTCGGGCGCGCGCTCGAGGCGCGCGCGCGCGGCACGCAGGACCGCGGGCGCGGCGCGCGCCGCTACACGGGCACGCTGCCCATCGTCGTCGAGAGCGCGCTGCCGTACAGCATGGCCGGCTTCGCGTTCCTCGTCGCGTACGGGCTCCAGAGCGACATCTCGATCCTGTTTGGCGCGTTCTATGGCATGTTCACGGTGAGTCTGCCTGAGTATAGGCGGGATGTTGGCTTGGGTTGGATGGGGGCTGACGACGGCGGTACTACAGTGCATCTCGCCGCAGCTCATCGTGCTGCGTGTGGTGACGGGGCAGGCGTGGACGAAGGACCAGACGGCACAGTCCATCTCTGCGCTCGAGTTTGAGAACCTGGGCACGAGCCGCGGCGTGGCGACGACGACGGCCGTAGAGACCGAGGGCACGTCCACGATGGACCACAAGTCCCTCAGCTCGGTCCAGGACATGGCGTGAGCGCGAACGGTGCGCGCTGTTGTACGATGACGATGACGACGAAAACGCTTGACGGCTCTGCGACGTTTCTCATGCTTTACCTCTACGACTGCGTTGTGCTTTCGATTTACCTACTAGTACGCTATTTTGGGCCGGTTGGGGTGCTGAGCGCACCTGTGCGGTTGTACTTCTGATACTGCGTTGTTGTAATGAATGGTGCCCGCTCCACTGCTTGTCCGACGTGCACGGTACTAAACTGCGTACATCTTAATCATGATACGTCAAGAATCCAGTCGTACAACGCTCGAGCTCTTCCAGTAAGTCCCCTCAAACCGTCTGATGCTGGATCATGTTGATACCTGCCCAACGAACGCGTCAGCTCACATCCTACCCGCACATCGCCTCGCCCCATTTCAAACTCGCGCACTCACCATACGTCGTATTGTGGCTCGACCACACGTCCAGCGCACACTCGCTCCCCTCCGCGCACCGCACCTCGAACGCGTGCAGCGAGCTCCACGCGCACGGGAACTTGTACAGCTCCGTGTCCCCGCCGCGCCCGCTGACCTCCACTGGCGCGCCGACGCTCCCCTGCGAGCGCGGGCGCGTGCGGTACGTGAGCGCCTGGACGTCGACGGGGCGCTTCTGCGTGTCGAGGTGGAAAAGCTCGATGCGCGAGCCGGGTGTGAGGGAGAGGGACGCGCCGGATTCGAGCTGCTCGCCGAGCGCGGGGAGCGTGAGGACCAGCCGGCAGTCTTCCATCCCGAAGTCGATCGCGCGGAACTGCATGATCGTGTGCACCTGCGTCCACTCTGTATCAGCTTTCGCGTCCTGCAGGGACGAGGGGAGGGCACTCACATCAGGGGAGACCTGCAGCCGCCGCTCGTTGGGTGACATGCGCCCATACGTCTCGTGCCAGTAGTCGCGCTCGCCGCGCGGCGCGGGCCGGTCGGGCTCGCGCACGAACACCTGCGCGGAGATGCGCGGGCGGATCGTGAGCGGCTCGAGCGCGGACGCGTTCACCTGGCCCGTCGCATAGAGCTCCTTCAGGCCGATGTACGGGCTCGCGTACTCGAGGCGCGCGACAGACTCGGACAGCTTGGGCGCGAAGACGGTCGAGGCGAGGCGCGCGGTGTAGGCAACCGCGGCGAGGTCTGCCGCGGCGATGACGAGGACGAGCGCACCGAGCCAGAGGGCGAGCGGTGATAAGCCGGAGGAAGAGCCTGAGGGGGAGGTGCGTGTGTTACTGGGCGGAAGCCATGTCTTCTCCGAGCCTACATGAGGGGTGGAGAACGGGTACTGTCGTAAGAGAAGATCAAGCCCGCAGACAAAGTTTTCGTGCTCACCTGGATGTGGGGGCGACTGGGTCCCCTCGGAATCGTCGACGTCCTCGGAGAGGAGCACCTCGTACTCAGCGTCGCGGCGGGGCATGTTGACGTTAGCGTTCAAGTTCGGTCTCCAGGTTTGCCTCGTAGTACCCCGTCTCCTAGTACCAGGGTGAAACGTGGTCCGGTCGACGAGGAGCCCTCACGGGAGTTTATCTCACAGTGTAAGAGGCTGCGGGGAACCGCCGCGCCCCCTTGATCCTGTTCAAAGCCCCAGCCTCACTCTGCGCCGGCGGCGGGCGTGTTCGGTTCTATTATCGCACACCCCGAAGGCCAGAAGGTTCCCGCCGGCGCCGGGCTCGACCCGCTGAGAAGATGAGGAGAGTGAGATGCGCCGGGCTTGCCGGCCGGACAGCGCTTGTCTCCCTGGCTTCTAGCGCTCCGCGTATGTCGAGGAGGCAATTGCAATGGACGTGCGGAACAGGGAGACCGCACTTCCGCAAGGGAGGTGCGTCTCCATCCCCCGTAGTAGTGACCGGCGGCGTGACTATCAGATATGTATCTGTCGGAGTCCGCATGACTACTGGCGTGGGCGTGGGCGCGCCACGAAGGTTCGGGGGCTTGCAGAGTACCGGATTGAGGATGAGGCAATGCTGCACTGGCGTGGTGATGCAGGCGCATCATGCCGCAAGCCGTCGCACCCACGCTTTGACGGAGCTTCGTGGCGGCCGCAGTGCGCCCGTCCGCGCCGGGGTCACGGTGGGCACGATCCTGCGGTGGATCTGGGATGTTGCCGCGGGCACTGGCAGCGCTGGGCAGAACTTCGACTTCTCTGATTGATGTCGGATTGCTGATAAGTGCGTGTCGCGCGTGGGAGTGCGGGCAGAGCGCGAGACATCAGCGGTAGCCGGGAGGACGTACGTATAGTCGTGTGCGCGATCGTCGTTTTGCAGCGGATGAATCGATGATGGGCAGACTGAGATGATGGCGCAGAAGAGAAAAGTGCCGGCGCCTGCGGGTGTAACATAGAGATTGTTTGGAGAATCTAGTGTGGATCTATGTTTTGGGCGGGATGGAAACAAGTTTGTCAGGATTCGCCGGATATGTTGCGCATGTTCTGATGCTCAGGCTGAGTGAGGTACATACTGAGAGTTGGGCATGTTCATATAGACTCCGAGACCGCATGCCCTCATTGTACCTCACGACACCCGCACCATTCCAGAGCTAAAACGGCGGCTTGAGTCTGTGTGACTTCGCTGAAACTGGGACATACCGCTGTTGTACTGGATAAGGAACTGCTCACTCTTACATTCTTACAACACACGCCATTCGACTTACAACTTCGACCAGCGAATTTCCAGTACTCCCACCCCTCGCAGCCTCATGCTTCCGCGGTCGCGGCCTTTGTCTCCTTCTTGAAGAACCAGAGCGGCCAGTCGACCCACGGCGACGGCATGATCTTCTCCCCGCAGAGCGTGAATCCGAGCTTCTCGTAGATGGGTACCTATCGGAAGCACACTCATCAGCATCTCGTCCCTTCTTCAACGGCCTGAGCGGCGAGCCGCGTTCGTGCAGCTCCGCCCAGGGACGCTGCGAGGGGGACGGAGACTTACGTTGCGGATGTTGGTCGTGGTCAGCGCCATCGTCGCCCCTGTCTTCGCCGCCTGGACACGCCCGGTCAGCCAGGGAACGCACGCAAAAAGGCGAGGCACAAGTGACGAGAATCAGAGGCAGCTGGAGCGGTCCGCACCTCCTTGGTCGCGAGCTCGAACAGGGCTTTGGCGACGCCCTTGCCCTGGTAGTCCGCGCGGACCATCGCGAAGTTGCACCAGTACGTGTTGCGCTCGGCGGCCTCGATGCCGAGCGCCGCGTCGTTCGCCTTCGGGACCTCCTTCGCCATCTACATAATTACGCGGCGTATTGTTAGCAGCTGCCCTCATGCGGGTGTTTCCGAGCGGTGGGGACTGACGACGTCGGGGTAGTATTTCTGCCCCTCGGGCGAGAGCCGGCCCATGAACTCGAACAGCCCGTGCTTCTGCTGCTCCGGCCTAAACACCACACAACCGCACATTCACAGAAACCCGTCAGCGCGATGCAAATGGAGGAAGACGGGGCGGCGCGGCTGACGTGGAGAGGATGAGCTGCCCGGGGAGCGAGAAGAGCGTGTAGCCGACGAGCGCGCCGCTCGCGTCGCGCGCGGTGAAGAGGTCCGAGGTCCCGGGCGTGAGCGCGAGCGCGCGGATCATCACGCCGCCGAGGGCGGGCAGGAGGCTCATGTCGCCCGCGACCAGCGCGATCGCGGCGGGATCTGCAGGTAGGGGATGTGAAGGTACATAAGTCATGGGTTGGTGCGGAGGGAGGAGCGGATACGTACCAGCGACCATGAGTCCAGCGAAGACTTGCGTGGCTTCTTCGGCCAGGCTCTCTGCGAGATGTTAGATCGAGGATACAACGGTTATGTGTCGCGCTTACCTGTGGGAGTCTCGACGCGTTCAAAGGTAATCCCAGCGGGTGCCATGGTGAGTTATCCAGGTAGCAGTTCACAGACGATGATGGTGGAAGCGGAGTAGAGCGACCCAGAGAGCTCGAGGGTTCCAGAGAAAGGCGGCGTACTAAGTCCTGTGGCGAGCTAGTAAGACAGCGGCCTTATCAGGCCCGCCCACCGCCGAGACGCCATCAAGCAGAAGAGAACAAGGCGGTCAGAACTCAGAAGCGTCGCAGAAGCAGGTGGCCGACTTCCGCGAGGAATGATGCCCGTCAGCTTGATGATTCCGAGTCTTACTTTGGTAAACGCAGCGCAGTAGCTTATGCTCTTGGATGTAATGCCTAGTTAGCATCGGTGTTAGGACTCACCTGAGCTTGGTTAATAAGCGCCACTTAGCCCCGGCGCCGGCGCCGTACTTGTGCTCATTGCATGACCTATTCTGGTGACGGAGTTTGGGACAACAGCTCTTCTTGAATAGTCAGAAGATCTCGTGCATTCTTACAACGGAAGGTGCTTGTCGGCTCCTGATTGCCACCTTTCTACCCCCTCACCTACCCAAGGCCCGACTACGCATCCGGCGCGCTCGTTCCTTTCTTGAAGAGATAAACATGCCAGTCAGCCCAGGGCGAAGGCATGGCCTTCTCTCCGCAAAGAGTAAACCCGAGCTTCTCATAGATGGCCACCTGTCAGTGTACACGCATTAGTCGTACAGTAACCGGGAGGCACATTGTCAGGGTAAGATCCTCTGCAGAACTCCACTTCAGGTCAAGCAGGGACTTACATTGCGGATGTTAGTAGTGCCCAGCCCCATAGGCGTCCCTATCTTCGCTGCCTGGAAATCGTATGTGAGCCACGCAAGCCGCAAGGTTTCACGAGAGAAGGTGGGACGGTACCTCCTTGGTAGCAAGCTCGAAGAGCGCCTTCACGATGCCCTTGCCCTGGAATTCCTTGCGTACCATCGCAACGTGGCACCAGTACAGGTTACGTTCGGCGTCCTCGACGCCGAGTGCGGCGTCGGTCGCCTTCGGGATCTCCTTTCCCATCTGCGTTCATTGAAAGTTGAAGTTTTACGTCGAATAACACTAGAAAAGCAAAGAATGGGCACTGACGATTTCGGACCAGTACTGCTGCCCCTCGGGCGAGAGCTTGCTCGTGAACTCGGCCATGTCGCGCTTCTGCTGCTCCGAACTGCTCGCATGCCTTGTCAACGCCGCATATAGACGCGTCATAGACGCAGCGACTCACTTCGATGGCTGTCCCGGGAGGGAAAAGAGGGTGTACCCGACCAGGGCGCCGCTCTCGTCCCGCGCGGCGAACATGTGTGCCACGCCGGGGGTCAGGGCGAGCGGGCGGAGGACCAGGCGGCATAAGGATGGGATGAGGCTCGTGTTGCCGGCAACGAGGGCGATTTCGGCGGGGGCTGAGGATAATCAAGGCGAATATGACACATGAGTGTGGGTGTGTGGCGCCGCGGAGGAGGGTGGGTGGTTGGTTACCTGTGGCCATGAGCTCGGCGAAAATTTGCGCGGCTTCTTCAACCAGGTTTTCTGCGATACGTGAGGTTGAGAGATCTCTGTGTCTGCGTTACTCTTACCTGTCGGCGTCTCGACGCGCTCAATGGCAATCCCAGCAGGAGGCATGGCTGAAGGTGTGCTTGAAGATCGTGATCGAGCTAGACAGCAGAGAGAGGTCAAGAAAGTACTCTCTCAGTGAAGAGGGCGTCGAGCGGGCTTTTCAGACCGGCCAAGCATCAAGCAGTGAGAACAAGAAGCTGCCAGAAGCGTCGCCGAAGGAATACCAAGTGGTCAACTGGGGTTTGTCTTGTATTCGTCCGCAGTCTTGCCCCGGATGTAGCAGATACAGTAGCTCACAGTAGCCCAGTGATTTTTCCGCCTCAGCAATTTTCGAAGCGTCTGAGAGTGAGCCTTGAAGATAGAGATTGCAAGATACGCGTATGTTTGTTGTCGTTGTCCGGAGCAATTTGTGAGCCATGGTGTGCAGGTATCGTGTGGTAACGGCGCTGCGAGCCAAATATCTTGGGTGTTTACCGTTTTCGTTATGTGTATCCACGGCGTATGACAGAGACACGACACGACGCAACAGCATGTACTGTCGTGGAGGAGCGGACGAGAGCTGGAGAAAGGCAAAACACAGGCTGCGGCTCCCGATCCTCCATTAATATTAGTGACGGCACACCGGGCCGACCTCCGGGACGTGCCAGCGACGCGTCCTCGCAAAGGTTGGCGCGCATCTCAGCTTGTCCGCGTTCCACGTCGTTCTCTCCTCCCGCGCTCATCGTCTACGGTGCCGCGCGCAAAATGCTCGGAAACGTCTTGGACCTGCTCAACTCTGGGCTGGACGCGGTGCAGGCGCGTCTGGCGTGGGTCGCGACAGATACAGTCGACTGGAAGTTCTACCTGCAAGTCTGCTCGTGGAGCGTCTGCCTCTTCGAGTCCTACCTCTTGTACGCCCTTCGCGAGCTCGTGGTCAGAAGGACGGTTGGCTAATCTGTGCGCGGAATGAATGTAGGCTGCGGCAGTTCCCGCTGTACTCGAAGACGGAGCCTCCGCCGGTTCTCGCTGATCACTTCAAACCGGACACGTTCAGGAAGTCGCAGGCGTACGGAAAGGACAAGGCGAAGTTCTCGCTCATCTCCGGCATCTACAAGCAGGTTGTCGACTCGGTGTTCCTCCAGTATGGTCTCATGGCTTGGTCATGGAAGATTGGTGGCAAAATCACTGGGCTCCTGGGATACGGTCCGGAATACGAGGTACGTAGCCGTCACACCTCTTGGATCATGTTGTCGGAGGAAGCTGTACGCGCACTTGAGGCTCATGGACCGTTTCTGTAGATTCTTCAATCGATAGCCTTCGCGTTCACGCTCTTCTTCGTGTCGAGCCTCCCCTCTCTCCCGCTCTCCTACTACCAGACCTTCGTCCTCGAGGAGAAGCACGGCTTCAACAAGATGACGCGCTCCCTCTTCGTCACGGACCTCTTCAAGAGCTGGGCGATCGGCTTCGCCATCGGCGCGCCCTTCCTCGCCGGTTTCCTCTCCGTCTTCAAGTGGGCCGGCAACCGCTTCGTCCCCTGGCTCATGGCCTTCCTGTGAGCCCCTCCCCCCTTCTCCACCCTGTTACGTAGAGACGCAGCAGCTGACGCGGGGGTGGGCAGGCTGATCTTCCAGCTGTCGATGGTGGTGCTGTACCCGACGGTGATCCAGCCGCTGTTCAACAAGCTCTCGCCGCTCCCCGCGGGCGAGCTGCGCTCGCGCATCGAGGAGCTCGCGGTCAAGCTCAAGTTCCCGCTCAAGCACCTGTACGAGATCGACGGCTCGAAGCGCAGCTCGCACTCCAACGCGTACTTCTTCGGCCTCCCCGGGGTGCGTCCTGCTTCCTTCCGGCTTTCCGTCTGTGTATATGCGCGGTTTTTCGCGGGGAGCTGACGTGTGCGTGCGTGTAGAACAAGCATATCGTGATCTTCGACACTCTCATCAAGCAGAGCAAGCCCGAAGAGGTCGAGGCCGTCCTCGGTGCGCATGTTCGCGCAATATTGCAGACAAATCGTACTGATAAACCCATGTGCGCAGCGCACGAGCTGGGGCACTGGTACTACATGCACCCGTCGCAGCTGCTGCTCCTCTCGCAGCTGCACATCTTCACGATCCTCGCGCTCTTCCCCGCGTTCCTGCGCGCGCCGCCGCTCCTGCGCGCGTTCGACTTCCCGCCCGCCGTCGCCGCGACGCCGCCCACCATCGTCGCCTTCCTCCTCTACCAGGTACGCGCCCCCCTTCCCTTCCTTCCTCTCCTCTCTCTCACATCCAGCTCACCTGCTAACCCTGCTCGCAAACGCAGATGCTGCTGACGCCGCTGGAAGCGGTCGTGGGGATTCTCATGAACGCGGTGAGCCGCCGGTTCGAGTACCAGGCGGACCGCTTCGCGTGCGAGCTCCAGAGCAAGCTCAAGGACGAGAAGATGGCGGACATGGGCGCGCGCCTGGGCCGCGCGCTCGTCGCGCTGCACGTCGAGAACCTGTCGACGGTGTGGGTCGACTGGCTGTACTCGGCGTACCACCACTCGCACCCGACGCTGACAGAGCGCTTGAGGGCGCTCGAGGGTGAGCGGGTGGTGGGGGAGAAGAGGGAGGCGGTCGCGGAGAAGAAGGAGCTCTGAGGATGAGGTGTGCGCCAGAGACCAGGATAAGCGTTCCTTTCTTGTGCAAGTACGTACGTTGGCGATATTTATCAATGTCGAAGCTTTCGAAGTTCAGGAAGCTATGGGCCCTCTGGCGGCGTGCCCCCGCCTAAACTGCAGCTGCAGCTGCAGCACGTCCTTCATACCAGACGCTGCCTCGTAGGGCATCCCTTCGCTCACCCACTCCCTAACCTGTCCAAGGGCGCTCCCAAATCCTAGGCGTCTACCGCGGCCGACCTCTTTCACAGGCCTGCTACGGAGTGCGAACCCGCGGCACGCTCAAGCAGCCTCCGTCGCCTCGCCAACAGCCTAAATCCTACTGGACGAGCGTGCGTACCCTCTTCGACACAGCAGCATGGTCGCTAACTGATGCATCCCACGCAGTTAACGGCAGTCCACCCCGTCGCCCACACCCACTGGCGCTCCGAGCGGACGTGAACGACTGCGTGTCGCGGGGGATATTCAGTATTCAGCTGCGCGTCGGGATACTCGGACGGCTGCGCTTGGCAGGCCCCGGGATGAATATCCTCTCGAGAAGAGCTGTCAGTCTCGAGGCCCGAGGGACGTTGTGGGAGGGCGGGTGTCACGCGTTGGGGTGACCGTATGTTTTGCGTCCGGCACGAATATATTGTTGACGTTTTCTGGTGGTTCAGCAATTCCGCGGATGCTATGAACCGCCAACAAGGCTTCCGAGGCACACGCCGCCAGGGCCCCAAGGAAGCCGGCTCCATGTTCCGCCCCGCTGCCGCATCGACGCCCCTGCAGTCGGCGATTGGCAGGCCTGTCCTCGACATGGACAGGTCGGGGGGATCTCATCGACATCGGCCGGAAAGCCGCATGTATCGCCCGCCCGGCTGCGGTTCACGGCGGCCTCCTCCACCAGCGTCGTGCTGCGAACAGCATACATCACGGTAACCCGCCCGCCCCTCCCCAAAGTCCGAGCCTCTGACAAAGTGCTAGTGTGCCAGGAAGGGAGAATGGAAGGCGAAGGCGAAGACGAGAAGCGTGATCCTGCGGCTCCGGCGCGGTGTTATTAATAGCGCATCCCGCGGGAGCTGAAGAAACCTGACGCATGATGAGTACGCTCCCTGCTGCGTGCAATATGCGGTTTGGACCGCGGCCGGTGCATCTGTATCAGTGCGTGTCCCGGATCATACGGCATCGGTGCCAGAGAGAGCCAGCTGACGGCACGAAATCTGTGCGCGGACGGCGTTGAGCGAGATCGCAGCTCTGTCTGGCCACCCAGATCCAGCGGAGGATGTACAGGAATGCGATTCGGACGGGGGGTTCCGTGCGCAGGTGTCGTGGGGGCCGCCGGGCTCGGGGCTTCCACAACAGCAGCAGCAGCAGGATACTTCGAATTCCGTATCACGAAGGGAAGACCACGGGCGGGCTGGAGCCTGCGTTTGACTCTGAATCAGAGAAGACAAAGGGCAGCGGGTGGTGGGCAGCGGGTTCTCGGGGTATTCAGATAGCCTCGGGGGAGAAGGTATAAAGAGAGGAGCTTCCTCTGCACCGGCTCGGCAGGATCGCTTCTGCATTCCTACTTTCCATCCGGGGATCCATCCACACTTCCAGCTCACAGACATGCGCTTCTTCGCCGTCTCCGCTCTTGTCGCGGTGTTCTTCGCCACCGCCCTGACGGGCTCGCTCGCTGCTCCTGTCGCGGCAGAAGGTCAGTACCTGGTGTTGAGGCGGAGAGTGGGAAGGCGAGGCTTACATGCGTTTTGTAGCCGAGGCAAACGTCGTGGCACCCGACCCGCATGAGGAGTTGGTGTGGCTGTAATAAGCTAGAGTTGAGGTTAGCCCGACTACGCAGCTCCGAACCTGACTTTCCGCACGATTGCTCATGGGAGTTGCTTCATTTAGTCGCAACTGTAGGAAGTCTCAAGGGGATGATCAGCTGTACATTGTTTTGGGTTCCATCGATTATTGCCTGACGTAGTGAATCGTTCTATACGCGATGCAGTGTCTGTGTTTGAGTGTGAAGAAAAATATGAGCTCGAAGCGAAGCTGGTCGCACGTTAAGCTACAAGTCGAACCTACTGGGAATACACCCCGATGGCTTCGAATTGTGCGCCAAAGTACATCATCATAGTTAAGCATCATCTGTCTCCTCGCGGAACCGCATCCACTCCTCCCAATTCCTCCCAATCGCCCCATACAACGCCCCCCAATCCCTACACCTCCTCTCCCCGCCCACACGCTCCCTCTCGAAATCCCTCTCCAGACTCCCCGCATCCTCGAGCGTCACGTCCGCGTCGCACAGCGCGAACTGCCGCAACACGTTCAAACAGCGCTCCACATGCGCGCGCTCCCTTCCTTCTCTCGGGGGCCCGTCCAAGTCAGATTCCGAGCCGGAGTCCTCGTGCAGCGCGGAGACGACGACGCGCAGGCAGTGGAGCTCGTACGAGAACGCGGGGAAGAAGAACTTGCGGCGCGGCGGCCCGAGGCGGACGTTCGCGTCGCCGTCCGCGCTCGCGTACGCCCATTCGAGGCGCGTCTCGGATGAGGGGTGCGAGCCTGAGGGGGAGTAGCGCGTGGTTTCTTCGAGGGTGAGGAGGACGCTTGGGTTGTGGGAGGAGGGGAGGGGGAGGTGTGGGGGGTAGTCGTCTTCTATGAAGCCTGAAGATGTCGTTAGTTTGTGGTTGTGAAAGGTGATGAGGATGATACGGACTGTAGGTTAAAAGAGGCGGGTCGCGAAGGACTGCCTGCTGCGCTACCCATCGAGTGAAGACGAGGTCGGCAGCAAGATTCGCGAGACTGAGAGCGAATACTGACAGAATGACAAGATAGTGCGCAAGGCAATAGGCCTCCCAGTAGCAGAGGCGAGAATTGCCTCGGAGGTGCAGGTTATGCCGAAGCCAAGAGGGAAATCCTGAGTATGACATGGGGGTTGGTGTGTAGGTGCCTCGTCCTCTGGTGCGCTGTTTGGCATGCCCCCTCTCGCTGCACTCCGAGTATCGTGGTGGTGATAGACTCAGAGGCAATGCATGACCAGCATACCTTCAGATGGTTGAGACCTGTCCTGCTACAGTGACGGCTCGACCGCACTGCTCAGCCTAGAGGGCGACGCATACGCAGCTCCGACAACTTGTGTCCCGATAGCTGGTGTGCGTTCTTGCATCCACAATGTACACACTCTGCGTGAGCCTAAAACAGTCCAAGCTAGCTATGGGTACTCCAGGTCGAGTTGTGGAAGGAGGCGTCAGTTCAGACAGTGCATGGCGGTCAGTGGCGGAGGAAAGATGCGCTCGCCGCTCGATCGACTCCGAGAAGTTCGGAGACGGAAATCCCCTCGCCACGTGGCTAGCACAGCTTTCGTGGAGGCAAAATATCGGCGCCTCCAGCTGCCTCCAACCACCTGCGACCTACTGTCCTGCAACTCCCGCGCCGAAATGCCCGTTTGTTTCAACTCCTTAGCCATGCTTGAGCTGCAAGCGTTCCAGCGATATCTTAGGTCTGGTGGTACTGCTTACTTGATCTGGGAAATCTATCATATACAACGAACACGATCGAATCTACCACCCAGCCCGTTTTCTGGATCACAAGCCGAATTTCCTGTCCTCGTATGCTACGCGCACCCCTCTTCGAGGGGTGCGCGTTTGTTATATAAGTCTTGAGGAGGCATTACGGACGCGACGAAGGCTGTGTGTGGGGTCGGTTCATCGCACAAGGTGAGCACTTTGTATGACACGACACATACCGCAAACTCAAGATCCATTCATTACAACCAGCCCAGATCCTCATGAGGGCTGACCGTCTCGGCTATAGAGCATGCCCATCAGCAAAACTTTCATGAATGCACGACTCAGACGCATTGCCCTTGAAGACTGACCTTCAGTCTCGGCGGGAAGCGCGTATGCATGCAGCATCGCCGAGCTGACGAATGCTACCAGTATAGCCTGCAACACGACGTTCATAGCAACCTGGAGGCCTCGCATTCTCGAGAGAGTAGTGAAACGGAGAGTGAGGGGGGTACTAGTTCTGAGTGGAGAGCTCGAGGTGCTCTGGGGTCCGTGCTTTATGTGCGGCGCCCCGCTCACTGTCAGAAGCGAGGGTTCGCTGCATTGCCTGACGTCGGCCTGTATGCTTCTGTTTGCTAAGAAGCCTTACTTGTCGGACCAGTGCACGTTTGCGCGCGAGCGGTGATTTGACTGAAGTCACGATACGCGTTGAAGGCGAACGCAAAAGTACTGGTGGGTAGACTCGGTATCTGGATCTAACGAAGTCTCATTCTAATCGTGTAACTACGCAGGCATTCTACAGATACTCAGCGGGAACTGAAGCACGGTGCTACGCGGACCCGCCTTGCTGCAGAAAGCAAACGGATAACCCTTCCTCTCTAACGGCATCCGGCTCGAAGGCTAATGGCTTCTGCTTACTATCCTTCCATACACGGTAACTCCCTGCTTCCCTCGAAGCCCTGCACGGCTTCTCGAATTCTCTTCTCTTCTGTAAGTCTACGTTATTGCCAGCTGTGTTTGAGGATGCCCGCCCTTGGATCTACTGTTGACAGCGTTCTTTGGCCAGCCGGGACGCCGACAAGGACAACTGGCTCGACGCATACACGCATGCAGTAATCGCGCCGGCTGTCATCAGCTTCAGGTAAGCTCTGCGCTACGGTACAGCTTTCACGCACACACCACTCATTCAGGCTCAGATCGGTCGTGTGCGCCGGAGTGCTCTGCCTCCACCGGAGCACCTCACGGCTGTCACCCCGTAACGCTCGCATCCCGGAGACACAAGTACCCCAGTCATCGGGTCAGAGCTATCACCCCGAGATCTGATTGACCCCGAGCCTGTAACTCGACTGCCGCGGCATTTCTGCCCTTAGACTCGGGAGCAATGCAGCGGAGTGCCGGCGACAATGATCGAGATGCAAAAACTCTGCATGCTGCGGCGACCTGCAGGACGGCGATAGCTGTCGACGCGATAGCGCTGCAGGGATGTGCGCTACGCGGCGGGGCATGTCACATACGCATGGGGATGCGGAGACGGGTCCCGCGCGCCGACACCGCTCCGCGCGCAGCGCAGCACAATTGTCACCCTCGCGCGAGCCGTGCGAAGGCATCGCCTTCCTGGCGGTCATCCTCGCGCGGGCGCTCCCACACGGACGGCCGGGTATGATGCGGACGCGCATCCCGCGCCAGACGCACTCCGCCCGCTGCAGAGACGTGACGCTCATCAGGAGATGCAGAAGGCGGGTGCGTCGATGGTGCCTCGCGGCGTGCTTCTTTGCAGGACACGCCTGCTGCGACCAGGGCGCTTCACGACTGGCGGAGGCCGCGAGTTGCGTGCAGGCGCGATATCCGGCACGTTCTGACACACATCCGCACGCAGATCCAACAAGCACCGGAATGGCAACGAGTGCCCGGCGTGCGGAACATCCGCGCGATCATGGACTTCCATCGGATTATCCCGCGCTCAGGCAACTCGCGCATCCCAGCGCGCGGTGATCCTGCAGTCACCGCCATCGGGCCATGGAAAACATGCAGGAGGCCACGCTCACGCACAAAGGGCGGAGCTCTGTGCGGCTGCGATCAGACCCGGCGACCAGAGCGATGCGGGCTCGCGAGCGAGTGAAACAATATAAAAGGCAGCGGGAACTTAGGACGAGCACGAGCCATCGGACACCGCACCGCCGAACTCAGCACTTCACACCATGTTCGCCCGCGTCAACGTCAAGCTCGTCTTCCTCGCGATGGCCGCCGTCCTGGCCATCAGCACTCCGTTCGCCTCGGCTGCGCCTACCCCCGGCACTGCGTGCGAGGCCACCGCCCCTCCGGATGATGCGCCCGGTAAGCCCTGTGTGATCGACGCTCGAGGGAAGGCGAGTGCTAACAATATGTCTGTTGCGCGCGTTGTAGCCGACAAGCGTGCAAGCCACATCGAGAACTGCTGGCTGTAAAGCCGGGGCAGGCGTCCGACAGCCTTAGCTGCTGATGTACATGTTGACTAGGTAAGGCAGCATCCCTGTTGGCGTATGTCGGGGCGTTTACTGATAGTGTACCGTTGTAGACACTATCTGTACCATATGGGCTAAGCCGTGTAGCTTGTCGTTGTGCACTATTCATTGTGGCATATCTATGGAGCAGGCCGCTCACTCCTTGCGCGCGTGTTTTTGGATGAGAGACCCGCTGGACTCAGTCTGCGCTGTGTAGAAGATCCGAGACGTTCTTCGTGGATACTCACTTCTGAACTTCTGGGCGATCCCGAACCAGACACAGCTCCTCACGCGCTTGTCTCTTGTCTCGTCAGCTTCGCGTTCGTCGGGCTTCCGAATCCTGACGCTGAACGTGAGGAAGCATCAGCGGGAGAACACTCGGACGAGGCAGGTGAGCAAGATGTTCTCATGAATCCATGTGGATGTCGTGGCGCTTGCGGCGACGTACCTGTCTAAACAGACGCGTCTTCTTGGGCGCATGACGCGCGTGGCGCTTTGGGCTAGCTATCTCCTACTTCGCGCGAAGGATACGAGTATTATCGCATCGTGCAGCGAAAGTCAGACGTGTATATCCTCCGGATGACGGCCCCGGGAGGCACGCGCGCAACGGAGCGCATATGCATCTGTACGACAGGTACCCCAACAGTTGGCTAGGAGAAGTACTGTCATCTTCGCGCCCACGTCGAAGGGGTTCTGAGCTGTTTCTTGATGATAGAAGCAGCCTCAAGTTTGTTCAACGGGCGTGAAACAATCAGAACTTACACGAGTCCGACTGCCACGGATGACAGTTACGGCCTGTAGCAGTTGGCCCTGAGGCCTGGGGTTCCGACGGTGCGTTTATCATGGCACTTAAAAAGTACCGGGAGGGAGGTGGCTGTAAGTCGGGGGAAGGCGTGTCCTCTGAACCTCGACAGCCTTGACATTGGCAGCTCGGGCGTCGCGGCCTAGTAAAGACATAAAACATGGGCACTGAGCATATAGTTCAACGCTGCGCCACCCACCTATCCACATCGCTATGTACGTACGCTTGGACGTCAACCTCGTCGCGCTCGCAGCATTGGTCGTGCTGTCCATCTGCACGCCTCTCGCATCGGCGGCGCCGGCTACGGACGCGAAACTCATTGCGGCGTGTGGCGACCCGGAGCAGGAACTCGGTGAGCCGTGTGAAGGGTCTTTAGTCACATTGGAACGAATGAAAGCGGTATAGCTAACGCACCATTCGTCCTTTTACAGTGAAGCGGGGCGCCCACATCGAGAATTGCTGGCTATGAAGGAGAGGCGCACTCGAGACAGCTTAAAGTATGGTTCAACATCTTTGAAATGGGTAAGTCGGCCTTGCTCGACCCGGTCAGCCGCACAACCACTGAGATGTGCTGGAAGAAGGCGCGCCCATAGCATAACGCAAATTACCGGGGCATCTACTCATACTATGATTGGGGTTAGGAGGCTGTAGTTGTATATTTATTAGGGGCGCCTGGAGCCAGCAATATGCATTGAACAGGAACATACCGCGTTGATACGGTAGCGAAAGAGGGTGTCGTGACGAGCACAGAGAACGCGCTAAAGTTCAGTTAGCTTCCATTGATGCCGGACATCGGGATGCATCTGCGGGAGAACACTCGGACGAGGTACGTGAGTGAGATCTCCTCAAGAATCCACGTGGATCTTATGGCGTTTGCGGCGACGTACCTGTTTGAACAAACACGTCTTCCTGACCGCATCACAAGCCTGGCGCTTTGGTCGGCTTATCTCATGCGGTACGATTACGCAGAGTACGCAAACGGCATCCCGCTATCTACCATGATGGTACGGGCTCGAGGTATGGTGTTGGACGCCCGGTAGGCCTATCCCTCGGGATGGTCAACTCTAGAAGATACGTGTACAGAGATGCACACGAAGCTGCCGTCGACTCCGAGCAAACGGAGGCACCTGCACCTGAGCTATCGACCACGAGAAGTCCTGTCGCATCTGCGCCACCCAGAAGGCGTTCTCAGCTGTTCCCTGATGATAGAAGCACCTGCAAATCCGAAGTTCAGCGGACGTGATCCCATCGAAACTCACAGGTCCGGCCATTACGGATGCCAGATAGTTCGGGTTTTCTGCACAACAGTTGGCCCTGGGGAGGAGCGGGTGCATGACCAATGGCCCTTGGGAAGTGCTGGGATGAAGAGGCTGTGAGCTGGCCTTGTGCGCGTCTTCTGAACCTCGACAGCCTTGACCGTAGCGATTCGGACTGCGCACTCTAGCAGATATAAAGCATGAGCGCATAGCTGGGTAGAGACCGCGCCGCTCACATATCCACATCTCACACCGCAATGCACGTCCGCCTCAACGTCAACCTCGTCGCTCTCGCAACGCTAGCCATGCTGTCCGTCGGCGCGCCTTTCGCGTCAGCAGCGCCGAGTACAGACGCGACAGTCGTCGCGGAGTGCGGCCTTCCGGTGGGGAGTCCCGTATCAGGGCATTCTGGTGAGTCAAGCGCTTAGCGCAGCGCTTTGCGCCGAGTGTGAAGGAATGACAGTCGTATAGCTGACGCATCATCACCATAATCCTAGTGAAGCGGGGTAGTGCCCACGTCGAGAATTGCTGGCTATAAGGGAGAAGAAGGATCGAGAAACCTTGATGAGCGGTGGTGGACGATTAAAATGTTCGAGGTAAGCTCACCTTACTCGACCCGGACACCCGTTCAATTACTGAGAAATGCTGGGACAAGGCGCGCCGAGGCCATAGCGGTACGCAAATCACCATGCTAGCTGCTGATCATTTATATGATTGGGACTAGGAGTCTGTGGTCGTATGGTGTATTCGGAGACGTCTGAAGCCAACAAATAAGCCGTTAACAGTGACATACCCCATGAAAGAGCCAGTAAAAGAGTGGTTGTACACGGAGAAGTTTGAGAGAGTTCGAGGAGCGTGAGCGGTTGGGTTTCCGGGCGCTTCAGGATGTTTGTTCGTCGGGGAAAAAACTGTGATGCTCCGATACGGGGAATCGAACCCCGAGCTACCGCGTGAAAGGCGGTAATGTTAGCCGTTACACCATATCGGACTACATATATGCGCCTTCAATGCGTTATAAACTGTTATCGAGATGCGTTGACGCAATATCCAACCTTTAATAGCATCTCAGGCGCATAACAGCGAGCTCTGGCACTTGGGCTCATTCACCTCCCAGCCTAATACCCAACGACCCAGCCCAAGTCATACGTCCGTCTAGTAAGGCTCCGCCACCCCGAACAACGCCGGTCATGGCCAAAACTCCCTCGGAACGAACACCATTACTCGCGGACTCGGACGCGTCGCCGAACGCGGTCGGTCCCGGTGCGGCTGCTGACCATGTACCCTCCTTAGAAAGCATTCGCGCAGACTCTACCGACGTGCTTGCAGCTCAAGTTGAGCCCGACGCAGACGTAGAAAATGGGCCGCCCCTCAAGCACCCCATTTCTCTTGTCCCGGTGGTGAGAGTCTAGCAAAGCAGTGCCACGGCGACCTGCGTTCTTTCCCCAAGAAAGGGGGAAGGTCGCCGGGCTTGCTATCAATTTGTGTACTCGTGGATTGGCGATACTTATGATGGCTCTCTTCTGCAGATGGCACCAATGATCCTTGGCATCTTCCTGGTCGCAATGGACGTGACGATCGTCACCTCGACGTACGCGTCTATCGGCAGCCAGTTCGAACAGCTCCAGAACACGAGCTGGATTGCGACTGGTTATATGCTGTCGATGACGAGCTTCCAGTACGTAGCGCTTGACCGAACGAGTGGTGTGCGTCCCAAAGCTAACAGCATACTTCGTTTAGACCACTGTACGGCAAGGTATGTTATACGTGCTCTTGGAAAGGGCTACAAGCCTCCTACAGCAAATCTTTGACCTTTCCGTAGCTCAGCGACATCTTCGGACGAAAGGCATGCCTCATTTTTGCGTACACGATCTTCGCCCTTGGCTGCCTCTTCTGCGGCCTCGCGAGGAATATGACCGAGCTCATTGCTGCCCGTGCTCTCGCTGGTATCGGAGGAGGCGGTATGACGACGTGAGTTCGGGCTGATAGCGCACAGACTTCTGTTCAAGCTGTACTAACATGTCTGTACCTCAGTGTTGCCTCAATCGTCATGTCTGACATCGCGCCCTTGCGGCAGCGAGGTACATTACAAGGTTAGATAGAGCCCACTCACTACGTGCTTCAAAGCTGACATGGACGTCGTAAGGTTTCGGGAACATTGCGTTCGCAGCAGGACAGGCCACCGGCGCCCCGCTCGGCGGCTTCCTCGCAGACAGCATTGGCTGGAGATGGTGCGCTCTCCGCTTCTCCTTTCAAAACCACTCCTCACATCTCGTGCACTCCAGGGCATTCCTCATTCAAGTCCCGCTCACCACCCTCGCCATCCTCTCCGTCGGGCTCGGGCTCAAGCTCCCCCGCTCTCCAAGCGGGCACGTCCGCGCGAAGCTCGCGCGCATCGACTTCGCGGGCGCCGCGACGCTCGTCCTCGCCGTCTTCACGCTCCTCCTCGGGCTCGACCGCGGCGGGAACGTCTCGTGGCGCTCGCGCCTCACCGTCGCCGCCCTCGCGTCCTCCGCCGCGCTCCTCGGCGCGTTCGCGGCCGTCGAGCTGCGCTGGGCGCGCGAGCCGTTCGCCCCAAAGAGGATTGTGGCGAACCGCGCGCTCGTCGCGTCGTACGTGTGCAACCTGCTGTCGAGCGCCGCGGCGGTGACGCTCGTGTACCACATTTCGCTGTATTTGCAGGCGGTGCGCGGGGCGAGCGCGTCGGAGGTGGGGCTGATATTGTTGCCGACGATCTTTGGGGGCGTGACGGGGAGCTTGGCGACAGGGCTGATCATGCAGAGTACGGGGCGGTATTATGTGTTGACTGTGGTGGTGTTCACGCTTATGCTCGCGGGGAACGTCACTGTTGCGCTTGTTACGGGTGTGGTGAAGTACTCGCTCGTTGGGCTCATCATCGGTACGCGCATCCTTTCCATAGTGAACATCTCGAGCTGAATATTGTACGCAGGGTCGGGCGCAACCAACCTCGGCTATGGTACGTCGCCCATATCTGAGAGGATCCTCGGCGTCTCACCCACCCATCTACAGGTTCGGGCTTGACGAGCACGCTCGTCTCGCTCATCGCGAACGCTGGCCCGGAGGACCAGGCGATCGCGACCGCGGTCTCCTACCTCTTCCGCTCGCTCGGCTCCGTCATCGGCCTCTCCGTCGGCACGACGCTCACGCAGGACTTCCTCCGTAAAAGCCTCCGCGCGCGCCTCTCCGGCGGCCCCGGCGACGTCGACGAGGTGCGCATATACCCCCCTCTCTTACCTCGCTCTCTTCCCCTTCTTCTCACCCTCCGCTAAACCTGACGAAACACGCGGGCAGATCGTGAAGAGGGTGCGCGAGTCGCTCGAGTACCTGGAACAGCTCGAGCCGGCGGTGCGCGCGCAGGTCGTGCACGCGTACGAAGATGGGCTGCAGGCCGCGTTCTGGTTCACGGCCGCGCTCTCTGCGGGGACCGTCCTCGTGTCGTTTTATATCAAGGAGAAGCCGCTCGCCGGGTGATGCATCGGTGACGCCTCGGGGTTAGAGTTATGGTTTCGGGCCCCTGTTGAGGTGCGCTGTACATATACTCGTAGACGATGCTGAGTTTTCTTGCTGCATTTATGCCCTTTCTCTCGGGAATATCGAGCGAGGGTTTTGTTCCCCCGGCGTCGGGCCTGTCGATGACTTCCGGGACGGCTTGTTAGTACTTCTGCACAGAAGTCAAGCGATTGCGAAGCGCCGCCGTTACGAGGTGCACTTGGAAGCAATAACCCCACGTCTACCCGCTGCCCGACAATCTATGTCCGCGCTCGCTCAGCTTGACGTTCGGTCGATCCCGCACCGAAGTCTCATAGCCTTGCCTTCCCCGCATCAAGTACTCTGGCTCTCATCGGGCTCCTACATCACAAACGCAAACCCTCCCCTGGGTTCGGCCGCCTTCTAGGAACGCTGCAACATCCCGCTGAATACACCGTTGCTAGCAATATTCAGGAGAATCCGGGGAAATGCGGATGCGAAGCATTCGGGGGCAGTCTCGTGAGCACTCGCATCTGTCCAAGGGTGCATGGAAGGTACATGGAAGGCTTCTACACTTCAGTAGGTGTCTGTGTGCTTCCATCCCTAGTCATGGCTTCCGTCCGGACGCGGTGTGTCCCCGGATCCACGTCTTCTGCGTGCCTTAGGCCTACCAGTGAACCTTGTCGGCGATTCGTGTGAGAGCTGCGGATGCGCAAGGTACATAGAGCCTGGGCACTACAGATCCCTCTTTCATCTAGGTGACGCTCGCAAGGCTATCCTTCCATGGCTCCCTCCAACATCACGATCGAACACGTCAAGTCCCCGAGCGGTGAGTTGGTCCCTTACTGCTACACGGTTGCATCGACCTAACACTACTTGTTTCCGTCCACAGATGATCTTCTAACGGCGGCCGCGCAGATCTACGTCGACGCGCTCAAGGACGGTACGCCCCTCCCTCGCCCTCCCTCCTCCCAATATTCCCCGACTTAACCCACATTTCCCTTTGACAGACCCGACGCTCGTCGGCGCGACCGCAGGCCACCTTGAGCACGCGCCCGAGATCATCCGCGCCGTCCTCACCCCGATCGCGCGCGTGTGCGGAGAGCTTTACACGGCGACGGACGAGCACGGCGCGCTCGTCGGGTTTAGCGCGTGGGTGCCTCCGGGGCGGTCGACGTTCGACACGTGCGTATCCGTTATCCCTTTGGGCTGGATGGGTAGGGGGAATGCTGATGCGCCGAGTGAGACAGGGAGGAGCAGGCTGCGATGGGGTTGACTGGTTTCATGGGAAGGTTGAGCGAGGAGGAAAAGGGGCCGTATATGAAGACGGTGAGTGTTCCGCCGGCCAGACTTCGCGGTTCTGAGGTTCTTACGTTTTCTCCCTGATCCAGGTGGAGGAGGACATGCCTCGCTTTATCGACAGTGCACTAGGCATCCCCTCGGTACGCACCCTTACCCATCCTCCGCTTCCACCAGAACTAACCCCTTCTTACACAGGCCGAGAAGGCGTACTACTGGTGCTGGTTCGCAGCAGTACAGCCCGCGCACCAGCGCCAAGGCATCTTCCGCGCGATGCTCGACGCCGTCACGGAGAAGGCGCGCGCGCAGGGCGCGGCCATGGGCTTCCTCGCCTCCAACAGCACCAACGTGAGTGTTCGCCCCTTTGCGCGGCGAGCCGGGCTGACGGGGGTGCGAGTGTAGGTCGCGCTCGCGGAGCGGGCGGGCTTCGCGAACAGGGGGCACACGACGGTGTCCGCGCCGTGGGGCGAGTGGGAGTTCTGGTGCTTGGCGAAGGAGACGCGCTCTGCTTGAAGGCCAATACCGTGCTGTTGAGTGATAGGTGAAGTCGTGATGTAATTATTCGTGAAATCGGTCCTCGGCCTTATAGCAGGAAGACATGAAGCAAACGCAGTCCATGATGAGTCCATCTCTCGGCCCACCTCCAGAAACACCCCCTACAACGTCCAAAATCTTCGTTATCGCCCAGCGTAGACGCTGCGCTCAGACCCTACTGTCGGCCCCAAAGTCGGGCTCTCCAGTAGCAACGCTCTTGAGCGCGGTGCCCGTGTCCTCGCCGTGCGTGAAGCGCGTCGTAGACGCGTTTGCGGACGCCTCTGGCGCGGACACGAAGCCCTCCGTCCCCTCCGCCCCCGCTCGCGTCCAGCCGCGGCCCGTCTGCATGCGCAGAATCACCGTCTGCGGCGCCAGACACTGTCATCCCCGTGTCAGCATGCGATCCCGTCTGCCCTTCTGTAACGCAAAGTAAGAGAGAAGAGGACTTACGGCGGACATGACGAAGAGCGAGCGGAAGAAGACCGCGTACGGGCGGTCGAGCGCGCGCACGACGAGGTACGCGAGCGCGCACGCTACGTACGGGAGCATGCTCTCCGCGGCGAGCCCCCCTGCGCTCACGCGGTGCGTGCGCGCGGAGCGAGAGAGGGCGCGGCCGCAGATGAGCGCGGCGCAGAGCGCGCTGAGGAAGAAGAGGATGCCGGGGTAGGCGATGTCGATGCCGTCGAGGAAGAAGTCGGGCGAGTCGGTGTTGCAGGTCAGGATGCCGATCGCTGTGGGTGAAGCAGGGGTGAGTAGGGGTGAGTGGGGGCAGGAGGGGGAGGGTGAGGGAGAGGGGCGAACCTATTGAGCCGAGGTAGATGAGGCCGGGGAAGATGGCTACCTTCCGGTTGCCCCAAATTACGGAGAGGCGGTAAATCTGAAACGTTCAGCCCATTCAGCATTCCATGCCCTCGCGACACCCTCCAGCAATAACAAACAACATACAAGAAGGCCGGTGCTCATAAGATGGAGCACGACCGCAGCCGCGCTCCCGAGCGTCCTATACCACACAGCCGCGTTGTCCGCGAGGTACTGCGCCGAGCCGCCCGGGTAGTCCGCGTGCACGACCGACATCTCCTCGCCGAACACGGACTGCGTGGCGACGAAGAGCGTGGCCATGAGCAGCAGGCCCGTGCTCAGCGCGAGGAGCGCGCGCGCGCTGCGCGTGCCCCCCGTCTTGCGCCGGTTCCGCAGGAAGAGGCGGACGCTCGTGACGTATAACGCTAGCTCGATGCCTAGAGGGGAGGGAGGGATCAGCGGGGATTGGCGGGGAGGCTTCGCGGGAGTGCGGGGGTGGACGGCGAGGGACGTACCATAGAGGATCGTGTTGAAGTTGTTCGCGATGTAGTACGCATTCTGGAAGGAAGTGTTCGTGTCGTTCGTGTCAGACATGACGGGACCTTCGCGGGTATGGTCTGCGGATGAGGTGGCTGCGGGGGACGGCGTATGTTCACAGCGCTGGCTCCTTTAAGTACGATCAATGCACCTCCCGTGCACGAGCGCAGTCTTGGCTCGCGTGGACAGCCAAGCCTTCATTATCCTCAGACATAAGGCCCGCACCCGGGGCTTTCACTCTCTCTCTTGACTTTCGAGACCCAGCGAACACAGGATCGCCGGATCCACGCTGATGGACCCGGTGAAATCGCGATCCGGCGGGCAGAGCCACGGGCGGTGCTGATGGGCGTGCCTCGCACCTCTAATGAGCTGATGGTGAGCATCAATATCGACAATAGCAGACGTAGTGCTAGCACTTACTTACATACTAATGGATCGGACAACATACCCGTGCCACTCGGAGAGACACTTAGCGTTGGCTTTGGGCGCTCCGACGCGGAACGCGATCACTCGAGAGTCGACTCTCCCGAGTTCATCCCAGCGGGTTAAGACGGCCGTGACGCGGGTTTGTCGAGCACCGCCGGACTATGCGCCGCCCCGACAACAATTCTTGGTACGCCAGGCGACACGCTGCCGGACGGCGGAGTGTCGGAGGATCGTGCTGTGAATAGAGATGCACGCGACACCGCCGGTGGTGGGATGGATGGGGATATTTCGAGTTTCCAGTATGGGAGAGCATGTGACGCAATTTGAATACCTTGTGAGGTGAACGACAGGAGGCGGATCCGCGAAGAAACAGTGGGAGAGTTGCGAAAGAGAAAGCGAGCCGGCACGCCGGTGCTCGAGAGTCGAAATGGCTCGGAGAGAGCCCTTGGTATCGCCACCCCAGACATAGCATAGTCGCGAACCATCGTGTATGGCGTGTGCACAGTACTCGTAGACGACACGACACCTCCGTATACTTAGCAGTTCTGCTCACGAGCGGGATGTACTGGCGAAAGTTAGAACCCAAACGGAAGCTACCCGAGACACGATGATCATCAGCAAAACATCCTTTTCAATGCATACGTATGCGATGCCCTACGAGGTATGGGAACCTTATGCATACCTCGTGTGGCTAGATAGACTCTACTAAATGTATACATACCCCGGTGTAGCGCTGTAATGTATGCATACTATGGCAGGGTAACGCGAGTGTATACAACGTGTATGCGAACCTTTACGAACCTTTCCCACGGGTTATAACTTTCGGCGCCAGTGAGAACAAATTGCTTGACTTTGTTTGAAGTCTCCATAAGCACTGGGATTAACATGCTCAGAATTGAAGCTTTGAAGGCGTGGTCAGCGACGAGCAAAGGGGAAGGCTACCTTCCCGGTAAAGGTACTATACAGGAGCGGCTAGAAATCCCACGCTCGCGGGGCATCTTCACTCTGCGAAAATACGCCCGTTGACCTTGGCACCTTTCCCCTCCTGCCATCCATTCGCGCTTCACCCTCGTCCTCTTCCCGCGCTTTCGGCGCGATTACACACTCGTCAAATACACCGCGGGCCCGCTGCGCTACCGAGGGCCTCGTTTTCACCGCGGCCTCAGTGCCCGCCGGGCACGTACGAGGACAGCTTGCGTCGTGATCGTCTATACTCTTAGGCCTGCCGTTCGTCTCTGATAGCCTGGTACTCCTCGCGCTCCTGTGTCTGGTGGCTCCTAGACTTCGACTGGCTACTTCGGGCCGTGCTTCGGGCTTTGCGCTTGGGCTCTTACTCCTGGGTCTCGTACTCCGGTGCTCTACTCTGGGGACTTGGGGGTGAACGGCGATGCTTCGCACGCCAGATCCGATTCCACTCAGCTAATCAGCTAAATACTCCGCTCGAAACTCCTGTGGTAGAGCTCTGCAAAGACTGATGAAGAAGCGACTGGATCATTGGCACACAACGCAAGCTACAGCGTTCTATACATTTCCGCGTCGCGCTACATCGACACGGGGAAATTGCTACTAACGGGCTCGTCCTTGACCAGGACGCGCGAAACCAGCTTCGACATCCTAATCAGTTCGAAGCGTACCATCCAACCCCCATACATGCGCCCCGGACGGTGTCCGATGTCGTGTCGAACCACCCTCGCCTCTGCCAAGACGACATCTCCAACCACGAGGTCGGATGCGGGGAGCCGTGGCATCGTCATGGTGTCGCTGTATGTCGTCGTAGCATCGTAGATATCTGAGAACAACTGTCGATGCGCGTGAGGGCCAATGAAATTATTGCCAAACAAACACTTACCTTGATGCTGTGATGCCCGCCCGTCGCGCACGACGTATGGAAGACCACTTCGTCGGGAAAGCCTAACGCGCGACGCCGTTAGCAGCTGGACGATAGCGCGCAAGCGCACATTTGGCACGCACGAGGAAGAGGACGGCTCTTCGCCGCAAGCTTGACAAGAGCCTCGCGATCGCTGTCGCGCAGCAGGCGCACATCGAAGTCGGAGCCGGTGTACTCGTCGGACTCGCAGGCCATGTGAGACAACGTCTGGAGGACACCGACGACCCAGAGTTGAAGGGGGCGCCCGTTGATGCAGAGCACGGACACGAGTTCCCCTTTACCCCAGTCGGCTTCGGCTGGGACTCGCGACAGGGCAGCTCTGCCAGTATCATCGCGATACTCCATGAATGCTCGTAAGCGACTGCGAGCGTACGAGTTAGCGATGAGATGGGAAATGTGACATGCGAGGCGAGCTTACTCCGGTGAGTGCTCCTTCAACCACCGAGGAAGAACGATGGCATCGCGAGTGAGCGAGCCTAGCGACGAGTCCGACACGAAGCCGCAGTCGTCGGACTGAGAGAACGGGTCTTCCGGGAGTTTCTCGACGACTTCTGGGCTCTGCACCCTGTGTCTCTGGTCAGTACGACAATGCAGGCGAGGACGCGCAGGGGACGTACCGGGCACGCTTACGAGTGGTGGGAGGCATGGCAGGAGGTTGAGGCAGGCGACTCGTGACGAGCACCCGTACCAAACATGGCCCTATATAGAGGGACGCTCGATCATCACGCCGAGACGTCGTCATTCTGACAGAAGATAAATGGGGGGAAATGTCGTGCTCAGGCAACCATTCACGTCGTGCTCATCTGCACCTTGCCAGCACATGGTCAGGAACGTTCGAGGACACTGACCCCAAGCTAGGTTCCGTGCAAGAGGCGGGGGAGCGGCAAAGCCTCAGTGGGGAGAGCGCACCACGGATGGTATTCTGGTCTCTAGACAACACCTGGTTCCATCTCATCCCGCAGCGGGTATGCACTGGCCTAATATCCAAGCCGGACGGTAGTAAACGAGGGTAATGGTAGCAAACGACAGCAATAGTGGGGTAGCAACGAGGGGGAGCAATGAGAGAGGGTAGAAATACGGAAATTAGAGAGACTGGGTGCCCGATGTGTCCCGCCCGTGCGGGCCCCGAGCGCAAACACAGCCCGATGACTGCATGGCTCCCATGTCGCGGGCAGCCTCCTCACGGGCGCGACGCTCGCGGAGGAAGAGCTGTTTGTACTCGCGGAGGAGGAACTCCGTCGACTCCAGCAGTTCCTCGAGGTGAACTTCGTGCGAGTACTCGTAGGCGAGCTGCGCCTCCAATTGGGCGACGCGGGCGAGTAAACCTTCCAGCAGCACTAAAAGATAAGTGAGTTTAGCATAGAGAAAGAACAAGGTGCTTACGTTCGACGTAACGGCCCGTCGTGTCGATCACCTCGCCCGCCTGAACCTCTCCAGCGTCCGACCCCACCCCGTTCGAGTGTTCACTGCTGACGGCGTTAGCGAGCTTAAACTCTAAATAATAATGTCTTGACATACTCAAGATCGGATGCCGCGACGAGCATTTGAATAGTGATCGAGGGGAAATGAGAGAGCGGCGCGGTTAAATGTTTGCAAGGCTGATCGATGGAGAGGAGCTGGTTGAAGTTGAGGGTGAGCTGGCAAAGAAGGGTCCGGCTCCTCGCAACGCTCGTCTCTTGGCGCCCATACAAATAAAGCACGCACTCTCGTCACGTCACAACTCCTCACGACTCATGACCACACTGAATAATCTAGTGCGTCCCAAGGCATTATGTCCTTAACTAGTCCTTGTAGCCACTTTCTTACCCTGGCTTATGTATGGCGTGAAATAGTTTCCGAGTCACAAGTCACAAAATTGCGGGGCCGGCAAACTGGGCCATCCGTCGCTGACGGACGTTTAAGGCCGGGGTGAGAGCAACAGATGATATCGCAGAGACCACAACACCAGAGGCGTGTAGCGGAGACTAAAGAGATACAACGAAGTTATCGTACTGCTCCTCCTTCTTGACGAGCACCCTCTGCACTAGCCGTGACACAGCCAGTAAAGTAAACTCCACCTTCCAGGTAGTCCACCCACGGGAAGCGCGGCGACGCCCCACATCGCGCCTAGTGATGTTAGCCTCGGCCAGTACGAGATCACCCACAACCAGATCGCGCTGAGAGAGTTGCTCCATGGTAGACTTGGACTGGAAGGTGGTGGTGGCGTCGTAGACAGCTGGGAACAGCTGATGGTAGTGTCAGCTTACATGTAAGCGCAAGCGGCTACTTTCTCTACTCACCGAGAGACAATCGCCGCCGGATGCTACCCATGAAGCATGGAAGACAAGGTGTGGTTCTCCTGCCGATTAATGAGTTCGAGCAGTACAAGGAATGCAAAGACGGAAAACTTGCCGTTGCTCGGATACGACTTCGAGTGCAGCATATGGAGGGACTCACGGTCGACGTCACGAAGTAGCCCTACAACGATATTGCATCCTGCGCGTGACGCGACGTCCGATGCCGTGTAGGAGATGTCTTGCAAGGTGCCGACTACCCACAGGTGAATGGGCTCCCCGTCGACGCAAAGGAGCGACGAGTTTCGTCCGCGTCCCCAGTCAGCGGCTGACGGCACTCGCGACAACGCCATGCGGAGGTTCGAGTCTCGATACTCCATGAACGTCCGAAGGCGGCTGGCATGGGAGGGAAAGTAAGTTCTGCGTACCAAACGAGAGCAATAACGACGACTCACTCGACGGAAATGCCGGTGAACCACCACGGGAGGATGATGGCTTCACGGACCAAGGATTTGGACGAATCACCAGACTCCGACGACGACTCACTCTCACTGTGGCCACCGTTAGCGATCAACGCCTTCTTCTTCGCCAGGGGACTCTCGGAATGCTCGCTGAAACAAGGACAGGTGAGTCGCCGGTCTCTGAGAGCGTAGTGATACTTACTGAGCGCGTTTACGACGAGGGAGGAGCATTGTGGGATATGGAGGTGGCGGCGAGGATCAGCGAAGTGACCGCTATTTATACAGCCGCCGTCGCCAGAATTTGCGCACCTGCCGCCATGATGATGAGGAGGGACATTCGAAGGTATGACGTGCTAGCATGGGGATGAGCAGGTGGTGGTATGGCGACGAGCAACGAGGCACCGTGTTGCAGCGAGACGTGGCTGATGGCTCGCGCCGGCGCTCCGGTCGACGCTGAGCCTCTCCAAACCATCGACGTGGACTCCGGACATATGCGCATTCGCATGGCAGGTCGGGCCTGAGCGACAAATGTATTCAAGTAGATTTACAAGCAGGAGAGTGTAACAACGCTATATGTAGCCCTCAAAACCGTCATCGCCGTCGATATGAGGGGCGCTAGAGCTAGTAGCCGACGGGGGGCGAGAAAGGAGTACGGAAAGTGAGCGCAGTTGGAAAGCGGTGGTCCAAGAATCCCATGTGCGCGAGCTACGATCGAGGCGGCAACGCACAAACCAGCACTCTACGAGAACGAGATCTCCGATAGACAGGTCGGTCACAGGAAGGACGCGCATCTGTGGTTTGGCGGCATAGCGCGCCCGGGCGTCGTAGACCTCTCTGAACACCTGCGACGGGCAGTTAGTTGAGTGATAGTCCTTGGTACCTGCAGGATCTCACTTTGCGGTTCTTAGCGTCCATTCTATCGGCACAGAAGTCCACCCTGGTCATCCACGAGCGCTCTGTGCAATGGCTCGTTACGCACGGGTCACTTTAGGAGTAGCATTAGGACTTACCTAAGTTTTGGGAGTGGTTCGCCATCCCCATGAGTCGCCGCGCCGCCTCAGTATCCTTCTCTCGGACGAGATCCAGACAGACACGTGCCGCGGGCCTCGGATCGTCGAGAGTAGTGAAGAACCACATACTCCGGAGGTGCCCTATGGCCCAGACGTGAACAACCCGGCCGTTACGACAGAGGCGCGAGGCGAGGACACCGGGCCCCCACTCGCAGCCTGCTGGGATGTCTCCGAGGTTGTATCGCTCGTTGTGGGGGTCGTTATACGACAGGAATTTGGATAGGCGGCTGCGAGTGGTTAGAGGCTGGATACCCTGGATGCAGGAGCCACGTACTGGAAGAACGCAGTGGGTACCCAAATATCCACCGCCGGGGTGGACTCAGAGATGTCGTCCCACATGGAGACGTCGTCGGTAGAGTCTTGCGCGTTGTCGCGAACGTCGGCGTCGCTCAGAGTGACTGACGTTGCCGGGGAGCGCTCGGACGAATGTTCTGGCGTGGGGCGGAAGTTGGGCAGTGAATGGTCGTCCATAGTAGATGGCGAGGAGGGGGCAGAACAGACGAGGACGAGCCTTTAGAAGAAACCTCATGATATAGGAACCGCCGTTCATCATTACTCGTCGTGAAGGGGAGAAGCACAAGATACTGACGCGATAACGGCGTGGAAATGGGTCACCTTAAAGTAACTAGCGCTGGCGTCGGGCGTTGGCGTAGGTTCAAGCGTGACTCCTGCGCCTAACTGAACTCGAGTCTTGACATTCAAACTGCGGCTGTGCATCACAGCCGTTGCTACTACATTGTCCATCTATAGTATGTTGTGTAATAGGCCAATAACGGGCAGCTCCGGAGTAGGTAAAGAACACTGGGCACCGCACGGTCTGTCATCCAGCCTCCACACAACATCCGGCTCGAGCTCCTCGACCTCCAATGGCTTCATCCTAGCCTTCAGACTGCCCGCGTCGGAAAGGGTGCGTTGCTGGGACGGACACGCGAAGTGACGCGCGGCGCACGCCCCGTGATGCGTCCAGTTCGGCCACATGCGAGAGAAGAACCGCAGCTCGACGCCGCGAGCCCAACATTTGCGAACGGCTTCCTCGAAGCCTATCACGTCCGGACGGGCGATGAGACCCCGCAGAGCGAACAGCATCGTGGGATAGGCGCATCCGAAATAGCGCGTGTTGACGTAGACGATGTGGATCGAGGTGGGCGAGGAGACGATGGGAAGAAACGGCGTGTGGGCCTCGCTTTGCCATAGGGTGACCACGCCGACCGCGGTCCGAAAGGCTACAGCCTGTTCGACGAGGAAGTGAGGAGGGAGGGCAGGCACAGCGCCGTGAATGTCGGTGGGGTGGATCAGGTAGGCTTTCTGCTCGACGAGCATGTGGTGCAACAGCGGCGGCATGCTGCCGATCGGCAGGAAGACGTCCAAGTTGTTGGGGCGGATGTCCGAGTATCTGAGGAAGAATGCGAGTGCCGCGGACCCGGCGATGAATGCGTTGTGTCGCTCGAGCTTGTCCAGGAGGCGAGCTGGGTAGGGTACGAAGCGCGCCACGATTCGCCGAAGGGATCGCGTCAACTCGTCCTTGACGAGGAGCAAAGAGGGCTTCGATGTCGCGCGGAATGCCATGAGCGTCGGGAGGTCCATGTAGAGTACGAGATGGGCAGTAGTGGCCCGGCAGAATGTAGGCATCGTGGAGGCGCACATCGTAGGCAAGAAGAGGGAGGGCGTGGGTAGAGGCTGAGCGAGAGCGCGAGTGCAGGTCGAGGTGGGAGTAAAGCCCGGGCGGACGTAGAGGCTGAGCAAGGGCGCGCGCGAGCTCTGAGATATAGGCTTAAGTTGAAGACCGGCGTCCCGCAGCGAGAATAGAAGAGCGTGGCCCACGCAATTGGTTCGAAAACATGTGAGTGGTGGGGATCAGATTATTGGCCGTGTCGCGTACTACGGGCTAGCTCTAGGTAAGTTGGCGATCTGCGACCGCCGATTACAGTTCACCCGTGATCTCGTCCGCCGCATCTACTCCGTCTCCATCCGGAAGATCTGCAGGCGCTGAGTGGAGGAGGAAAATGCTCATCAGTTCAAACCCGACGTCGAACGTTGTCCAGGACTTCTTCGCCTTGCCGTCGGTCGCAGGCCTCCACCGCGTGAACAGGCACTCGACTACGACAATGTCGTTCGTACCTAACTCCACGGGGCTTATCTGAGGCATGGCTGACTTCGCCGTGAGACGAGTCTTAGCGTCATAAACTTGAGTGAACGCCGAAGCCTATGCCGCGGTTGCTATGAGATCGAGATTGCAGGGGAAACCGATCAAAGCACTCACCGTATGGCAATATTCGCCCCTCTCGCGTTGGCTGCACAATTTGCCCGCATAAATGGTTGTCGGGGCAGAATCTGGTTTCATGTCAGCACAGGTACATTGGGTGAACAATCCGAGCGCACCTCCACGTGGGCGTGAGCGGCCGAAAAGCTCCCCCGCGGCTGCACGTTCCTCTGCGGAGTGCAGCGTGAAGCCTAGGTTGACACGGAGGTGAGGGTCACCATTGCGATCAAAAAACCACAGGCTTCGGATGCGTCCTATGAGCCAGACGAGAACGGGCTTCCCTCCTAAACAGAGGATCTTCTCTGTACGCGGAGCGCGTCCCCAGTCCGCTGATCGAGGGATCATCGTAAGAGCAAACCGGTTGCTCGTCACCTCGCGATAGCGAACAATGTTACGAAGTCGGCTGTTCCATTGTATCAGTACTGAATGCGTCCGTCCAGAGTGTGTACACACTTACGTGATGATCTCGGGCGGGACATAGTCGAACTCCGTGAACGTCACGGTAGGACGAGGGGTCGGGTCTTGAACCGCCGCCGCAGGGAGGAGAGCCTGAGTAGCGGGCGGTACGGCAGAGCCGGCCGGGATAACGTTGCCCGAGAGGTTCGAGCCTGTGGCCGGAGTAGACGTCGGAACCCCACCTGCGAAAAAAGCCGAGGTCAAGATCTGAAACGTCGCAACAACCATATTGGTGCCCGCGTACCTTGTTGGCTGCCAAGTCCCGCAGGCGCGGTAGCGGCCATGTTCTCGCTCGCCGGGTGCGGAGCCACCCCAGACTGGTCGACAGGGGTGAGCCGGGCGTCGGCACCAGTCGAGCGAGGCACTGCGGTATGTGGGACGAACCCTCCGGCACTGACAATTGCCTGGCTAGAAAGCGTTTGGGCGACGGTGTTAGACGCTACGGTGGGCTGCGCCGGTGCGGCGACGACGGAGGCATTGTCCGAGGTGCTGCTCAGTGTCGTGACTGGCGCAGCGGTGACCGGAGCGAATGCGACGGCAGGGAACTCCGCGTGCGGCTCGGACGGCATGGAAGCCGATGCTCCACCTGAGACGATGTTGAGCGCGGTAGCGGGGGCCCGCGCTGTCTCAGGCACTACTGCGACCTCGATCGGCGGCGGCGCGGAGGTGAGCTCTTTGAGCATCCCAGCCAAGGCGGCGCCAGGGACAGTGCTCGCGACGGCAGCATGCTCTTGAACGATCGTGTTTGGCACGACGACGGCTGAGGGCGGGTAAGCAGATAGCTGTTAGCAGCTGATCGAGAGACTCACCGTCCTGGAACGTTGGAGCGTGTACCGCGGTCGTAACAGCTAAGTCTGGAGCCGGGACATCTTTGCCGTCCGCCGCGATCACGGCGCCGCCCGCCCCATGCGGTATGGCGGGCGGAGAGGAAGGACTGACGATCGGAGGAGGGGTGGGGGATTGCATCCTAACTCAGGGTGATTAGTAAGTATGAAACTTTGAGAGCGCGAGGTCAAACCTCTGTCGTTTCGACGCGCGAGTGCTGCGCGGCGCGGCACTCTCTTGACGAGCGTTCTTGCGGTTCATGGTAGCAGTAGTTGTCGAAAAGCGGCGGGGAGGACGAGGTGGATGAAGACTGCAGCGGTTTTCAGCCCCCATTTATACCTCCCAGGATAGGCCATTTTCTCACCACCGACAGCCCCATTACGAGGGCCAGATGCTCTGGGGACTTCAGAATTGCTCTCGATGGCGTGTAAAATCCGTCAGGCTGACGCCTGAGGGGCAGGCTGCTTCCGAAACACCCGGTGAAGCGGTAGATAGGGAGCGGCAGGGAGAAACTGCGGCTTGCCTATTGGACTGCGAGTCTTGGGCAGCGTGGACGGCGATCTAGATCTGAGACGAGCGGGCAGATGAAGGCGCAACTGTCGGTCTCCTGTTAACACGAATACCCGCAACGTAGTACTAGTAGATAGCGTGCCCACCTTTGCACGGCCACAGATATGTGTCGATGGCAACCGGTTCGTGGCACGAGGGGGCCTAGGCGGGCTTCCTCACTCTGGCAGCACTGTGGCGTGCGAGCACTGTGGCTCACAGGAGCGACGGCGCGAGGGGCTAAGTCTTCGGCGCCTCCTCTGCTGGCTGTGAGGCCTAACCCACGAATCCCATCCTGTCGTCGCTATTCCTCTCCCCACTCAAGGGGCGTCTAGAGCCATGTCCTTCATCTCCGGTATGAGCGATTATCTGGAAGTAGGGGGTGGCTATTGATCTATTCTTCGATAGTGAACGATACTCAGCTTGCGAGAGACCTGTGGCCGGAGGGCGTTGCGCGCCCTGTCCACGATCAGGTGCAGCTCAAAGACCTCCCCACGTGGAAGGTTGTTCCCGCTACGTACGAGGGTCTGTGTCAGTGGCTTTGCATCGACCGCGAGGACGGCCAGGCCGCACCTAAAGTCCTCGTACACCCGGACCACCACGAGACCGAGAGGAAGGAAGTAACACTGCGTCTTCAAGGCATAGTGATGGAGGCGAACCTGAATGCGCTGGGTAATTGGAACGGGTGCGTACTGCCAGTGCGAAGACGATGGTATCCAGAGCTCAACGTTGCGTTTGTACCAGAGACGTTCAACACGCGCCCAAAGCCGTTCAAGGTCTCACGCTCTCTGGCGGCTGCTGCAAGGAGAGCTTCGGCGCTCAGCAGCGCGCCTTGCTCAACATCCGCGAGCTCATTTTGAAGCTCTTATGTCTTCCTCCACCCGCGCCGCATCACGGAAGGGGAGATATCGCGCTGAAGAGACGAGTCTTTACCAAGGTGCGTGTTATAGCCCTCGCGCTCCGCTCGCTCGCAATTGTAACCCTCCTTTATTCTTCTGCAGGTGCAGGCGGGCAGCAAACCGACGTTCGCTCTAACTGGGCAAGAAGACCCGCTGGGACGCGCCGCAAAGCTCGCTCACCTGTGGCACGTCGACCATCGCATAGTGGTCGGCGTTCAGCGTGACGACGGCGCTATCGTACGCGCCAACCCACTGGTCATACGCCGTGGTGATTTAGTTGACGTCGCTGTCACTATCGAAGTAATCACCATGCGCGCTCGCAAGTCACGCAAGACCGAAATCATCTTCTGCCCTCAAGAGGTCGTCCGGCTGGTGTCCGCGTCGAAACTGACGGTGCGCTAGCACATTCACTGCTGTCTAATTGCGACTGACTTACGATGCAGCGCATCATGAAACCAATCTCGACTCGCGGGAGACCTGCACCCGCGTCTGCGCCCTCGTCGGCCGCTGTCGTCGGCGGGTTCGTCAGCGGGTTCGAGTTCGTAGAGGAGGAGGAGGAGCGCATGGACGTGGCTCCCCCGTCGTAGTCTGACCGTCCTGTATAGCCTGCGTACGTAGACAATGTAAACGCACGATCCGGATTGCGGGAAGTACAGCATGGTGCCGCTCTCCGTCTACAGGGAAAGTAGCGATGTTCACGGTGGGACAGAATGTGTTCAAAGCCAGCGCGTGCTCGACCTGCCACGTCCTCAACCTCGCGGAGGACTCAGGAGCACAAGAGCGAGGCTTCAACGGCCGAATCGAGATTTAGACGAGAACGGCCCCATCATAACAGCGAAACGATCACATGATTATCAGGTACCAAAACTCTACGGGTGAGCGAGCACAGAGCGCAAACAGCCGTACGAAATCCTATCGACCCAGTCCCCCGCCGCAGCGCATCCATCCCCACACGTCTGCCCACCCCTCCACCACACCACCGTAAACTCCTTGACCAAGTCCACCGGCACCCTCATCGAACGACGCCCCCCAAGTGGATACAGCGCCCCGGTAACGCAATGACTGTCCCCGAAGTACCGCATCGTCAGCGGGCAAGCCGACGAACCTATCCCCGCGCACTGAGCATCGGGGTCGACGGCTCTCAACCAGGAGACGTGGCTGAAGCGCAGCTCGAAGCCACGGGACTCGTACTTGCGGAGGAGCTCTGCCGACACGCGAGGGAGCGGTACGCGACCTCGTCCGGCTGCAGAAGGAGGACCCCTTTCGGTGATGAGCGCATGGTGGGCGTCGGTGAGGTGGGGATACGAGATGCAGAAGGATGTCGGGGTGATGTAGTTCATCAATGCCGTGTTCCAGAAGTCGGCGAGAGGGAGGAGCGGTGAGTTCGACTCGCTTTGTATGACATCGATAGTCTGTCCGTCCGCGCGCGTGAGGCGTCCGACCTGGTGGATTTTGGCCGACAGGGCGTAGTTGGAGGGAAAGAGGAAGGAGGCCTTGTAGTGTTCGACGTGGACGAGGTATGCGACGACGTGCCAGAAGAGGTCACGCGGCACGTAGACGTCCAGGTCATTCGGTGTCCAGGTGAGGCGAAAGAGGATGGCGAGGGCGGTAGAACCCGAGATGACTGAGGAAGTGTATTCCAGCTCGTCGAGGAAGTGTGGGACATCGTCGACAAAGCGGCGAAGATGGCTCTCCAGCCTGCACGAAAGGTACGAGCCAACGTAGGCGTCGGCGACCTTGCTCGATGAACGCAGGCGGACGAGGGTATCGATGGGCGTGTGGTCGAAGACGGTGACGATCATGTCTTCCACGAGCGACGTGAAGATGGTATGAGGGGACACGCCCGGATAGCGGGCGCGCGAGAGCGCGAGGAGGGAGGTCATCTGGTGACGGCTGAGGGGAGCTGACAGCGACGTTGGGCTACGGCGCGAGTGAGTTCGTTGCTCCCGGGAGGGCAGCTCATATATCCAACGTACGAGTACCGGCCTCAGGTTACGCGAGCACCGCGCACGTAGCCCAGTGGACCCGCCCCTGAACAGGTAAGTATTCACCAGGCCGGTGTCGAGACACGTTATTCACGAATAATTCATGGGCCCGCTGGCCTACGGCCAGAGTAAGCCTACGCAGGAGGCCACGTTTGCGCGGGGACGGCTGTCGGGGAAAGCCCAAAATACTGCTAACCCCAATTTTAGCGGTGTCGATCTGCACCGGACGATACGCACATGCCGTCCGAAAATCCGCGACCAGGCTCGTACGCGTGCGCGTGGCGACGAGCTCGAAATCTTCGGCACTGCACTCCGGGTAAACGAGCTGCGCAGTTACGGATAGAGTACTAAGACAACGTACCGTAGGATACCTCGGGTATCTGCCAAGATCGAGCCAGTAGAGGTATTGCCGTTGGTGGTCCGCACTGAGGCTCGGATGCCCTGGTCGCTGTCTGATGTGGGTCCTCGCCGTCATCATGGCGTGCTGCCGTAGGCCGACGGAGACGTGGAAGCCTCAAACAGGCTGACAGGTGCGCTCAGCTCCGTGAAAGCGCGATAATGTCACCATCGAGAGGGCTAAACTCACCGTGGCCAATAGGCGAAAGGTGGGTATAAGGGGCTTGATAACGCGCGCCCCGGCCGCACCTAAATCGTCACCGTGATCATGCCCTATACGGTACGTCGTTCTGCGACAGACACCACTGCGTACCTAATGAACGCGCCTTCGCAGCCCGTAAGCTTGCGCGGTTTCTACATCCCGGATGGCGGCCCTGGCAGGTTCATGCAGTGTGGGGCACACAGATACCCCTCTGCCGGGAACGTCGACGTTCCGCTCGTCGACAGCGTCTTGGGGTCCACCGACGACATACAAATCAGAAGACTGTATGCACGCCATCCGGGAGTGTGCCGCATCTTCCAGCGATATGTCGTGTACTACGTGTCCAGGGGCGTAGACGGCGAGGTAGATGGGGGTAGGACGTGGCGAGGCGAGCTCATCGTCTTCCGAGGCGGTGTTCGTGGAGAGCTTGGCCTTGTCAACATGCGGCGAAGGGACGACATCATGGCCCGCATCATAGCTCGCCGGTGAGTAACAAGCGCGGCGTGCGATACGGATGAGCACACACTCACACTTCGTCCCGCTCGATAGCATCGTCCAAGAGGATGGATTTCCGGTACCTCATTGGCTGAGAGCGTAGATGAAGTGGGTCGCGTTACGGGCGCGCGCGCTGATTCCGGCCACAGGGTTACTTAGAATGTCTACGTCGCGAATGCATCGGTTCTTGGTGATGTCCCCATCGTGATACCATGTTGTGCCTGTAGGGTCAATGTAGCGAGACGTGAAGTGATTAAAGCCGTGGTATATCCCACCTGCAAGTCGCAACGTATGTACGTCGTCCCCAACGGACAGCATGAGGCTGGCTTCTGGACGGACTGTGACGTCGGCGGAGGTCTCGAGTACCAACAGAGGGGGACATGCTGACAATGCTGTACGAACGTGATTCAGTGTATGGCACATAGGACAGTGCACCTCGATACCAGTCGTGAGAAGACACTCGATGTACTCACTCGAGGTCAAGCTGCTTTGCCCTGGATAATTGGCCCTAAACGCCGTAGGTGTTAGATACCATGCATAAGACCGTCCAATATCTACCTGATGGACGCTTTCAGCAGTACATGAACTGCACGTCATTGCGCTGCGAGCAAACGGCTCTGGGCAGTAGAGCAGACACGCGAGTAGGTCGGACACCGCCGCCATAGTCCGGCCACGACGAGGAAAGCGTTGTGGGTACATTGTGAACAGAACATCGCGTAAAACATCGCGCAATGACTCACCAGCTCCGCTTTCTGTCAAGCAAGCCGGGAGGCGAGGCTTGATGACACCATGTAGGTGTTTCCGGGCGCGATGGAGGAAAATCGCTCCGGTCCAATGTCGGCGAAGATGTTGATCATAACGGTAAGTAGAGCATCGTATGCACAACTCCAATCGCTGTTGTCCCACACGAGGCCGACCCGCGTCTCGGTCTGTGGGTGAGATAGCTGCTGGGCTGCAGGGAGAGCGTCCGTGTCGTAAGCGGCGGTATCCTTGACGCGCTTTTTGGGGCGTGGATCCCACCGTTCGCCGGTTCGTTGTCGCTTACGAGGCTGAGAGCTCACCGGCAATGATTGAGACTCTGTGGAGTCTGCGTTCGTCGTAGTGGCCTGCGGAACGACGGGGAGCGATAAAAGGGAGGCTATCGCAGCTTCTGCGCCCGCGAAGGGCACGAACTCGCTATCAGGCGCATTCTTCCAGTTAATGGCAGGGTGTACGTGATCAGGGACATATCTCTTACCCTTCCATGCCTGGAAAGACGTAAGCAAAGGTCCGCGCGTTGTTCCTCGAACATACGGCGGGAGCGATCCGTCCGATGATAATCGAGTGATCTCATCAAGAAGCTCGAGCTCTCGGAACTCGCGCCGCAAAGCTCCTGAAGCGCCGCCTCGAATCTTGGACGTATCGAACATGTCTAAAATGACGGTGCCTGCTAGGGATGAACTGCGTGAAAGGCAGGTATATATGGATTGATGGTTCTTACAATGTTTCATATGGACAATGTTTGCGACGCGCGTGCGTCCTTGGCTCGCAAAATCTGTCATGGCGAAGTTAGGTAATACCATGACCTGCTCGCGACTAATCGATACCTGCATATCGTCCATCGGCAGGGTGCACCGCACCGTCTTCTTAGTACGCGTCAAGGGTATCACGTTTGGCGGTAGGTTAGGCAACTGGACCTGCCGCGGGGGATTCGTCAGCTCAACGAAGAGGACATCTAAAACCTGCCGGTTACCAGCGATGGTGTGAGAATGCCAGTCAAGAACGACTGCTTCTGCACCGTTAGTTGCGCAAAGCTCAGTAGCTTCGTTGTACTTTAGAAGTACTGGCATGCCTCTACATAGTGATAGAATGCCTGCGTGATGATCAGTGAACGTCGGCGGGAGTTTCCACAAAATGTCCTGCATACCGCTCCCAATTCCGTCAGACGTCCTCACTGGATCGACGGTGCTGCTGTACTCGCGCTGTGCACGACGGATGGATGAGTGGTCCTTGGTCCGCCCCCAAGAATCGAGAGAGACAAATGAAGTCAAACGGGTACCTCGTAGGCGGGCGAACTCTTCGGAACGTAAGGTGTTGATGGCATCGCGGTGGGAGTTGCGTGCGGTTATCATGGAGACAGACCTAAACTGCGGTTCGTTCAGCAGGTTCGGTCCTGACCCTGGGCGACATACACGGGACAAGAGACAGTCGATGTCGTCCTTGGTACAGCTGCAATACCGCATGTTCTCGAGCGCCTGCTTGAACCGTATGTCGTCCTCAGACATTCCACGCTGGCGCATGTTCTGACGGAGAATTACAACCGTAGTAAATTGATGCCAAAGTGCTTTTCCGAGCGCGCAATTTTGATAAAATTGAGTCAGACCTGAGGAGTATGCACTAACCGTATGGCTATACAGCGCGGGAGCTCGTCCGGGCGGCGGGAGCTGGGCGAAATCGCCCGCGAGTATGACATTCTTGCCGCCAAATGGCCGCAAACTCTCAGGAAATGCCTTTAATAAGTGCTTATGTATACGGAGCAGGTCCAAGCATGATATCATCGAAACTTCGTCGATGAAGATCAGCTCAACGCGCATCAAGCGCCCCCGGATTTTCTCCAGGGCAGATGAGAGAATACCCGTCGCTTCAGCACTCGGGGAGAAGCCGAGTACTGAGTGATAGGTTGAGCCGCCAACTAACGCAGCACTGCTACCTGTCGGACCGAGAACGATGAACCTGTAGGACTCACCACGTTGGTTCAGGAAGTACATGACGGCGTGGAGGACGCGCGATTTGCCCGTGCCCCCCATTCCGCCAAGGTACATCAGGAGCTGGTCGTCTTCGTGATGATGGAGCTGTCGCGCAGCGATACGAAATGCCCGAGTCTGCTCCTCGTTGAGGGTAAACGTGGAGATGGCAGAGTGCAAAAGCAAGGTGTGCGGGTCCTGTAAGGGGCGTGGGACGTCACTAGTAGCGCCCTGAGGCTGGAGGTCTTCTTTGCCCACAATTGCTACAACTCCGCGATCCGCGGAGTCCTGCGCTGTATGACGTGTGCCGGCAACTTGTATTTCCCCCGCCACGGGACGCTCCCCAGAGATATCCCCATTCCTGCGGTCCAGCTCCGCTTTGCGCGCATCTGCGACCACCTTCTTCCACTGAAGTGCAGGCAGTCTTGGAATCTCGAACTCGCTTGATCTTCCGACTTCCGCCCCGCTTTCCTCGTAGCTCGCGCTGTCAGTACACAGAACCGGCAACAGGAGCTTCCGTATGTGCTCCCGTTCAGCCATGTTCTTCGCGGTTCGTGATCCTATGCCACTATCACCGATAAGATCTAACATACTCTGCTCGTTATACTCACCTAGGTACTCCCCTTGGTCATCATGCATGCCCTCGTCTGCGTGCGAGTGGGGGCCAGAGACCGGAGCGAAGATCGCTGGGCCCGGAGCCCCGCCTTCATCTCGTCGTTGCGCCGCATAGTCGTCGCGGGCATCCAAACACTCGTAAAGTAAGTTCATATTCCTCATGATCTGAGTATGCGACGAAGAAAATTGTGTCGACTCGAATGCATTCGTCCACGTCTGGCCTGTCTGGCGCAAATCCCGGCCATTGCGCCAACCACCCGGGCGGAAAAGCGTCAGCATGGCACGGCTATACTCTTCACGATCACCTCGATCGGGGCGAGGGGGTTGACCGCCCACAAAATTGAGAATGTAAGCAGCGCTCTCCTCACGTAGGTACACCTTGTGCGTGGCCCGCAGAGGATGTCCGGACAAGAAGCGGTTGGAAGGACAAGCACGCGACGGGCGCGGCGGCTCTGGCATCTTAGCCTCCAGCTCTGTATCGCTGGTATCCGAAGGATCATCCTCCTCCAGCTCTGTGTCCCGGACGTCGTCTGAGCGGGCCTCCTTTTTTGGGATGCGCCGTATGTCAGTCCGACGCAGGAAATCGTACAGGCACCACGTCGAGAAGCTTTCGGGCCGGAAGATGTAATCATTGATCTTCGAGAGAGGAACGACGCCTCCCTGAGCCAGTCCAAGCATTACCCTATCTGAGGGCACGTCTGTGGCGGCTGCTTCGTCGGCATCTGCCTGCACTTGGCGAACATAAGACCGCCAGTGAAAAACTTTGAAGTGCTCATTTGTATAGTGGTCCGGGTTGCCAAGGAGGTACGCGCAGACGGCGGGCCCGCCCAACTCGGCGGCACCCGACATCGCGTTTACAATCTTCACAACAAGAGCTCGCGCGGCGTCAGCGCGATCCGGATCATCGGGGTTTAACAGATCTGGGTTGCGGTCGAGGACTGATCTCACGGTTTCGAAGAAGCCGTGAGTGGTCAATGAGCTCTTCGTTACATAGTCAGTCACATACGCGACAATAGCTTTCACTTGCGTGCCGGACAGAAGACACGAAACGTCAGTATTTGAACGTATAGCTTGTGTCACGACAGGATGATAGGTATTTATCCATTCTTCCCTTTTAGCGAAACGTATCGCACCACTCGCGCGGTCAACCTGTGTGTTCTCGAACAACTCGCGAGGAAAACGCGATCGGCAGTACCCTCGCCAACATCCTTGGCCGTGTGCGCGATCGTGACGGTTAGAACAGAATACTAATTTATCAGTTTCCGTTAGAAAAGACTTATGCCATTCCGCCACGGCCTCAGAGTCGTGGACCTGCGGCGGACGGCGTGGCATGGTGGTAGCAGGATCGCGGATATGGCGCTTCAGCCGCGTTCGTCGTTCGAGAGTCCCGTCCGGCTGTCTTTCCAAGTAAACGTCTTCCAGCTCTTCGGATAGTACTTCTTCGGTGGACGTCGCAAAATCGCCTGTATGGCATGCTTCAAGCCAGCTGAGGAGCTGGGACTCGAACTCCGCATCGGCCAGGAGGCGATCCCTCAACTCCTGAGGACTCAAACTCCCCTGTATCCACAGTAACATGTGCAGATGTAGTGTCAGCCGTCCCTGGGCCTCCACCGTGCCGTAGTACGCGTCCGATGTTCCAAAAAGCCCCGGAACCTGCGTATCACCGAAGCCAAGGATGACGCGGATGAATGTCTGCACGAGGAAATGAAAAAATCGCGCTGCTCCTGCGGGGTTATCCGCGATCGCGCGGCGACGGTCATCAGCACTTCGAAGCTTGGGCATGTACTCAAGCAGGTCTACGTCCTCCCCACAGAAATAGAGGCACAGAGGATTCTTCAGGTCTGCCGGAGCAAACGTGATGAAGAAAATGGGTACGCCTTTCGCCACGATGAGAGATTTTATCTCATTGCGCTGATATTTCTTGCTCGTATTCAATCCGTTAACATGACCGGCAACGAGATCTACTGCGGATATAAGTTCGAAGCAGGTCTTCTCTGCGTCGGTCTCCGGTCGGACATATTCACCGGATTCGCCTCGAGCGATGATAGCGTTAAGTGCTTCGCGGTCGAGGCTGAGTATCTTTTCCGAAACCGACGCAAAATTCCGTTTATGTGTGAGGAGGTAGCCTCCGGAAGCACTGTCCCGAATCTGCTCGTGATTGAATACTATGAATGGAAAGCAGCGGTCCCGCTCGAAGCGGCGGTCCGGATAGAGGAGGAGCGCGCGGATATGCTCGCTCCGATGCAAACGGGTTTTGAAGTGCTCGTTTTCAAAGCCCCCAAGGCCGTATGGGAACAGCCAAGGGAACATGCCTGGAAACAGCGCAGGATTATGATAAATGGACTGAGGTCGCCGCTCGTGGCCATAGTACATAGATTTACCGCCATTATCAAAATACCGGACCGCGTATCGCACTTTCTGGTCGTATGTCATGTCGGCGAATTCGCTCCCGCAGAGGCCGTGCACTACAAATGAACAGTCGCCGGCCTCAACAGCATGCTCTATGTCGGTTTGATTTACAGGTAGATTCTCGCCGCTGATCTTGTCCCGCTCTCGGTATACTACGCCAACCGGGGGAGCATCCTCGGGGTACTCGTTGAGGCGAGCCTGAGATATACCTACATTGTAGTAGTCGGGGTGGTTCAACTTCAACCACTCCAGCGCTCTCATTACCACAGCGTGGCGTACTATGAATGGTGTACGACCGATATCTTCAGTGGTGGGCTTCGCTGTGCCCACGAATAAAATCGCTAAACATTCTTCGATGTCTTTACGAGGGGGCGGGAGCATGTCGTACATTCGAGCGACAGGCTGACCAAAAATTATAGCATTAGCTGTAAGGTAGCGCTGCTTGCCACGAGTGACCTGGGCTACACAAAAACTATGCCTATTGCGTGCTATCAATAGCTGTTCAACATAGCGTAAACCCTGCAGCTCGGGAGGGCATGCACCGAGCCACCGTCCGTTGGCTAGGGCATAGCGCGGAACACGCCTCGCAAGCAAAGGCCTGAGGCACTCCGAACACACAGACAATGTTCGGCCAGTGGCAGCCATCGTGACGCCACCCTCATACAAGATGGGACCGGGGATCTCTCTAATGGGGTCGGTGGGGTCAAGACGCACAGCGCGGGTTACTAACTCTCCAGGGCGTGTGAGACAGTCCATAGGCAACTCAGTTTCCTTATGCTCAGAGAGGGACGATACAGCGGTCAGGCGGGCACAGACGGAGCAAGGGCGCTCGTACACATGACTGGGAGAGACAGCATCACACCATTTCCTGAGGAAAGACATTTGTTCAGAAGGCGTCGGAGGTATGGGAGGGAAAAGGCGCTGGGGAGGGGTAGGCGGCGCAGAGGATGCAGACGTACAGAGAACCGAGGCACCAGAGACGAGCGAGCTCGCTAAACCAGGGGTAGGGGCCAAGACGTTAGCACACCAGCTACTATTCACAGACACAGACAAACGGAATAGGGGGACGAACGAGCTGCACGTACTAGTACACTGATGCCTGCTCAGCAACTCGACAAACTCCGCGCCCGAGCGCATCCCTCGAGCGACCTTCACGTGGTGCATGCGAGCGGCCGAGACGACGTTACGGTGATATCCACATCGGGCGAGGAGATGTAGGGGGACGCCGACAGCGACTAGGGTCGGATCAGCAGCGCAAGACGGAGCTGCATCTACAAGAGTCGTGCATCGCTCAAACCGAGCGATAAAATCGCACAACGGGATGACGCCCGCAACCACGTTGAGACTCACCAGTTCACGGCGAGGAAGACAGAGCCTAGGTGCTGCGAAGGACGGATTGTAAGTAAACCTAGCACACCGTGTATATGAGAGCGAAGACTCACCTGCGACGGCACCACCTGCGGCTTTGGAGACTGACATAACAGAACACGCCCGACTGCGACAACGGACTGTGAGCAGAAAGATACGGTTAGCACGAACACACAGATGCAGTTGGGACATTCTTACGTAGGTCGTAGCAAGACGCGCCGCTGGGGTCCAGCAACGGTGAGCGAGTGGTAGGAGGAGGAGGAAGCGGGAGCGACGCGCTGGCAAGCAACGAGCCGAACAAACACTAGTAAATAGACGGGAAAATCCGGGTATTCCGCGCCTCAGTATGGGTAGAGCCGGGTGCACTCAGGCTCACGTGACCTCTGGATTTCTCACAAGCAAGACCGATTCCTAGTGGAATCGGAATTTCTGCTATCGTCTGGTGTCTATCCTGGTGGCACTCTACGCTGTGATTTGCCGCGACCCGCTTGTGCTACTATCTAGGGCTTCTGCTATTGTTAACGGTGCCGCAGGTACGCAGGATGTAGTAGAACTACATAGTCCATCGAGCTGTACGGCGTGTGTATGCGTCACTAGTCTCCATTATGAATATATGCTTTCTACTCTCATTTGCGTGTGCCCAAACGAAAGCGATACGGTCAGAAAGGGCGTGTTTATAGCGGCGGTTTCAAGCGGCTAAAAATCAATCATATCCCATTGCATACTTATACAGACCCTGCGATCCGTTACAAACATCGTGAGGCCATACAATGTACTACTAGGTATACAATGGCAGGCAAAGGTATGCATACTATCGGAGGTGCGTTGCACCTCTTATGGGTACTAACGCGTGGATAACTGATGTATGCGAGGCTACGCGGGGTATGCATACCTTTGTGTACGGTATGGGTTCCGCGTGCACTTTTGCTGATGTCATCACGCCCCTCGCGCAAGCGCCCATGCGCGACGCGTCGGGGTGCCAAATACCGCGTCACCGAAATCCGACGCCACCAGTTGTTTAGAAACGCTCCTCTTCACAGAAACTCGTCCTACGTATAACCTGGCCCGGCCTTGGATATCTGGATCGGGGCTCTTCGGTGCTGGTGATCGTGACTTGCCGAGTTCTCATCCTGCAATTCTGCAAGTTACGTCTGGTCGTTCTCGACATTTCAGCTCACTTGGCAGTTGTACTAGGGTTATAGTCGAGCACTGGAATGCTTGATGATAAGTTTTCTCTGGACCGTGGTCATCCAGCTGCTTCTAAAAGCTCACTTGCGACCTCTTCACAACCGCAGGGTGATGTGCTTCTCTCGGAGTTATTACTGTCGAAGCTTCTTTCCGGAATACCACGACGGGCCTCTCCATTCGATCTATCGACCGGTGACATATCTGCAACATATCGCGAACACTCCACCACCACCTCCGGCCTAGATAGACAGCAGATGGCCCGCACGATTAGATTTTGCCTCTGGAATGGGGTGTATAAAGAGCAGCACAAGCACTCGTCTTCTTAGGAACTCCTTTCCCCCATCGAAGACATATCCGCCCCCGCCCCTCTCTCCGCGGCAACATGCAGCAATCTACGCCCGCATTGCAGTACTTAGGAACATTCGGCTGGCGAAGACTGCGCTGCATTGGCTCATCGTCGCGGTGAGCTAAATCTGGACAGACGCTCTACGCCGCAGGCCCCTGACAATGCGGCTTTAGACACCGCTGCGTGGACGTCAGCGCCGCACCCTCGAGGAGCGCGAGGTCAGAGGGCCCGACTTACGGTTCAAGCAGACGCGGACCCCTCACATTCAGCAAACCTTGAACCGGCACGAGGCAGCCCCTCAAATACGGTCACTGCAACCGCCAGTCTGCGCATCCATTCAAGAAGTCGCCTTGCCGCAGTTACTCAAGCTCCGACAGGCCTACTATGTATTGCTACTAGTGCTGAACGTCTTTGTGAGTTCTGCATCCGCTCCTGGCCTCTTCCATACTTGTGAGTGCTATCGACATCGGCACCCGTTGTCTCTTCGCTTCGTTGACCGCGCAGAACACGACATAGAAGCATCCGTGGACGTTGCGCATGCCCGTCGGAGCGGCCGCGACAGCTGTGAGAACCTAACCGGAGGAAACGCGGCCGGCGTACGTGCATGGGAGCTGGATGCCCCCATTGGACATCTAGCCGGCGACTAGATCACAGATAAGGACGCCCGCTTTCGCTAAGCGGCCCGCGTCAAAACGGCGGAGTCTTCCCAGCGACCAGCGACGACCGTCCCCGCTGCGCTCACCCACTGACCCAGGCCGTCCTGCACTCGCCTGCTGCCTCCATCCTCCGCCGTGCGCTGGACGTCCTCCGATGGCCGACTACAATACGGTCTTCCAGAACTGCTACTATGTAGGCAACAACTTCAACGCCATTCTCTACGGTGCGCCCGGCCCGTTCTGCGTGTTACGAAGCCTTGGTTGACTGGAGGCTCGCAGGCGTTGAGCTCGTGCTCTACTTCGCCAGTGTCAGCATCATCCTCTCGGGCAGGGACAAGCGCAATGTTGACCGCCGCGGCTTCCTGTACTTCAGCACCGGGCTGCTGCTCATGATCACCATCTACGTCGCCGTTCAGGCCGTCTTCGGGCAGGAGATGTGGATCGTGCATGCGGACTACCCCGGCGGCTCCTACGCGTACCTCGGGGAGAACGCTGCGGTTTGGTACCAGACGTTGGGCAGCGCTGCGTCCATTGTGCTCAACCTCATGAGCGACGGGCTCCTGGTGAGTCTCCTTTCGCTCCCGCTCACGCACCTTCCAACACGCATGCCTGCAGCTCTACCGATGCTACGTCGTGTGGGGCGATGTGCGCGTTGTCGCGTTCCCCTGTGTGCTCTACCTCGCAACCGCGGCACTCGGCATCCTCACCTGCTACGTCTCGGGCAGCCCGAACGCGGACTTCTTCGTCGGCAAGTCTGCGCAGATTGCGCTTGCGTACTCGAGCGTCGTCATCGGGCTCAACGTCGCGTGCTCGACACTCATCTGCGTGCGGATCCTCACGCTTGCGCGGACGATGCGCGGCGTGCTCGGCGCGGACGTCGTGCAGACCTACACCGGCGCGGTCGCTCTCATCGTCGAGTCCGCGCTGCCGTACACGCTCTTCGGCATCGCCTATGTGGTCTCGCTCGGGCTCAACAGCCCCACGTCGATCCTCTTCCTCTCCATATACGTCATGTTCACTGTGCGTCCCTTCCCTTCCCTCTGTCTACCCCGCATGTGGTGCAGGTGATGATGCTGTTCGGCCCCACTCACGCTGACGCTCCCCGCCCTCCGCAGTGCATCTCCCCGCAAATGATCGTACTGCGCGTATTGATGGGCCGCGCATGGTCGCGCGAGGCGGCGACGGGCACGCGTACGACGATGCACTTCAACACCACGCCGGCTGGGGACGACTCGATGTTCACGTCCGGGTCCGCGTACACGGGCACGACCGCCGCGAACTCGCCGATATCGCCGGTCAACCTGCGCACGTTCAGCCACACGGGCTCGTCACAGCGCGATCTCACAGAAGACAAGGTGTAGAAAACGCGTTGAGGGGTGGCATGTACAGGACTTTATCAGACAGATGGAGTAGATTGGAATCGCTGTTGTGTGGGTTGAGCAAGAACGCGACCCGTGTACGACTGATTGTTTTGCTGTGTACCACTAGGATACCTCCCGCTCGTTCATACCATATCGGACTCTGTAATGCATCCACGATAGCTAAACTCACTGGCGCTTCGCATGTTTCCCCCACCCCCCGCGCATACATCCACGAGAAACAATAGCACGCAGGAAGCTACAGCCGTTGCCAGGACCCGCCGCAGACGTATCCAAGGTACGTACGCTCCCCAAACTCTCGCACCGATTCATCGACTTCTCGACAGCGGCAGCGGCGGCAGCAGTGCGCGCGAACCTTGCGCCCACGGGGCGCGCTTCCCCGCTTCCTGCAGATTTCCGCGCGCCTCGCGGGTCCCGCCCCCGCATTGCACATGGGACCCTCGGGCTCGCCGCTCGGGGCGCCCTCTGCGACATATCCGGCATGTGTATCGTCCCCGAAGGGGGGCATACGTACGTAATTTCTCCGAGCGCTGGTAGGACCCTGAGGGCTGAGGGATGACCATCATTTCCGCAGAGGGTGGCGTCCGTGGGTTTGAGGATGAGTAGGTCGCGGCCGGACTGGAGCGAACGGGTTCCGTCATATGAGAGCGGAAAGGAGGGTGGCATGGAATGACCGCGATGGGCGACGAGTGGGTGAGTGCCGTCGACGCGCGTCTCGGCCTCCATCACCTCTTCTTCCGACTCGGAGCGACCGCGAAGTTGGTGCTTCTCGGTGCCTAGCCGCGTGCCGCTCGTCCACCTCCGCAGCGGCTCTCGTATACGACTAACGTACTCGACGCTGGTCTTCTGCCCGAGTTCACCACGGCCGCCTGGTGCGCGTAAACTCCTCCTGTATTAATGGGAGTCTCCCGAATCTACGATACTCAGGTTACGGTAAGTATCACTGGCATCAGTGCATTGCTATTCCAGGGCTGCGCGTGTTACGAACAGCATCGCTGACGTACTTGTGCTGGGCTGTATGTACAGTGCTCCGCCGGGTAGGGCTTTCTGATTGCGGGGGCAGCGTCCGGCGGGAAATGTCAAGTGCATATTTCTCAAGCGCGAGCGAGGCCGGAGGCATTGCGATGGCTGTGGTTGCACACGGGAGGTCTCCCCGTCGTGAGCGTACTTGCAGGATTGCGTTCACACCCTCGGAGCGCTCTATGACGAAGGAGCAACCTCCTTCCAAGTTGATGCTGTCAAGTCCCTACATCCTGCTGCAGGTTGAATATGTCTGACCCTTGCAAGGATACAAGTTCCGACACACACACTCTCGACACGAACAGCTTTGTGAAGCGATGCAACTAGAAGCAGCGCCTTAGTCCAGGCGCACAAAGAGGCATCACGAAGAAGCAGCGTCCGCCCGAGAATCTCCCTCTCGGGCGCACTTGCTAGCTAGCCGAGGCAGCGCATTCGGCTTCGCGGCGAGGATAAGAAGGTCGGGTTTTACGGGCGATGGTGAGTCGTGACACAGAAGCGCACCGTCGTCCCGAAGCTCGCCTCCTCTCGCACTGCGCATACACACCTGAAGCAAGCAGATATGCACTTCGCGTGGAAAAGCATCTTCGCGGCCGTCGTGAGCCTCGTTGCGGTCGGCGCGCACGCGATGCCTGTAGAGGAGGGTGCGGCAGTCGTGGATAAAGGTGTGTGTGGTGTTTGGGGCTGAGTGTTGTTCGCTGCCGTGGGATGTATATTGACAGCGGACCGGTTGTTCGTGTGCAGATGCTACGAGCGGGCTCCATTCGGACAACACTTGGCTTTAGTCGAAGGGCCTGAGTTCGAGAAGAGAGTTCATTGTAGGTGAGTGGGCGCCTGGGGGCTGGGGTGTGGCTCGAGTCATTGACCTAGAATCGTCTCTAGACCATGCCTAATCGCGACTTGTGTCCCGGAATTGGGCTTGTCGTATCGTTGTATGGAGTTGCTCTGGTGAAGCTATTAGAAGTGTTGTAAACGCGAACAGTTATAAACCTTACTCGATGGTGACAAGGGTCACCCTGATTAGCTTACAGGTCCGCCAGCGGTGTTAGCGCAACGCTACACGAAAACACTGTATGAGCACAAGGAGTTCCGACCACAGATAAGTAGACTCGGAAAGATCCTACCTGCCTGGGAGCTCTCTGGGCCCACTCATCTAGCTGACGGCGGATGCACACGGTTGTCCGCTCGGAATGATCTTCTATCACGCACCTGCTGATGTGCCCCCCTTCCTTCCATCTTTGCAGTCTGACAGAGGCTTAAGAATGCACCGTCGTATCCCAGGGTGAACGCATATACCCCCGTTGCTGATTCCAAACGGCATCGTTTCAGCATGCCGGCTCTCCCGCCGAACGTGACCGTGCAGTACGAGCAGCACCCCGACGGTGAGAACGCTGCAAGCCCCGACCCGCGGTGCGAATAGTGCTGACGCATCTCGCCGCGAACGCACAGACGCGACCCTGGATGCGGCCGCACAGCTGTACATCCACCTCAGCAAGGATGGTGCGCATACATGCTCCATCCGCCTCATGAAATACTGACGCGTGCCCGTCAGAGCCAACATTCGCAGCGGCCGTCTCGGGGAGGCACGACCTGGGCCCGCTGATGGCGCGCGCGGTCATCCGGCCGCTCGCGCTCGTCTCCGGCGAGCTGTACACCGCGAAGGACGAGCAGGGCGAGCTCGTCGGCTTCACCATCTGGGCGCCGCCCGGGCGGTCTGCGTTCGACACGTACGTCGCGATATGCGTGCATTTCGGGAGTGGTGAGGGGGCGCTGGGGAGAACGCCGAGTGCTGATTGCGATGTAGGCCGGAGCAGCTGGAGATGGGGTTCGGCGAGTTCTTGGGCCAAGTGGACGAGGAGGGGCGTAACTTCCAGATGAAGGTGGTGCGTACCCGGCTTGCAAGTTGCGGGCTGGAGTTGGAAGCGATTCTTTGAGCTAACACGCTGGGGCGTGCAGAACGGCGAGGTCGTCCCGAAATTCCTGCAAGAGTCGCTCGGAATTGAGAACGTGAGTACGCGCGTCGACACTGCAGAGCCGATTTGTTGACGAACGTCCGCACAGGCCGAGCTTGACTGCTATTTCTGCTGGTTCGCGATGGTTCGAGAGGATTACCAGCGCAAGGGGATATGTCGCGCGCTCTTCGACCTGACATACGAGATGGTGCAGGAGCAGCAACGTCAAAGCAACGCGCGTGCGGTACTGACCAGACCTTACTTGCAGGCGAACGCGAAGGGGGCGACCATGGCGCTGCTCACTGGAACTGAAAGCAATGTGCGTGAATTTGCTCCTTTACGCTTGCAGCCGACTTACCGGTGTTGTGGCAGGTCGCGGTGTACGAGAAGCTCGGACTGAAAGAGCGAGGAAGGCAGAATTTTGAGTCCCCTTGGGCGGAGTGGACGTTCTACTGCATGGCACGCGACACGAGCAAGGAGTAGAGAACAGCCAAGATGGTTGTCACATATATGCGTGTGTGGGAGGATCTAAGCAGCAAATATGAGCATGTAAGGCATTTGCGTCCAAGGAAAAGTGACCCTGACCGCTGGGTAGTACTCATGCATCGTCCGCGACGGCTGTGCCCGCAGCCTGTTTCGCGGCTCGACGCTTCTCCGCCCACTCCTTCGCCCTTTCTCGCCTAGCTGCTTTCAGCGAATCGTCAGGCGCGCTCGCCTCTGCCTTCTCCGCAGACGGACTCCTCGCGTCTTCCGTAGGCTTGTTCTCTTGCTCGGCGTCTTTGCTTGTGGATGCGCCCTCTCCGCCTTCATCTTCATCTTCATCCTCATCGCTATCACCATACCCTGCCAGACCGCCGATCCCAGCCGCTTCCTTCTCCTGGGCCTTCTTCGCCTCGAGCTCGAGCCGCAGCTTGCTCTTGGTCAGGCGCCACGCGCGCGACCACCGCCCGCGCAGGAACGCGAAGCGCGGGTCCGCGCCGTGGTTCGCGAGGATGCGCATCTCGAGCTGCGCGGGGTTCGGCGAGGCGTGGACGTGCGCGGCCGTGCGGCGCATGAGCTCGAGTTGGGGCTCGTCCGGCTGTGTCAATCATACGCATTGTGAGCGATACGGGCTCTGTTAAGAGGGAGGTGGGGAAGTACCTCTTCGTCGCTTCCGCCCCAGGCTTCGCGGGGATCGGCGTTGGCGTGCTCTTCGTCGCCGGCTTCGGAGCGGAGGGCGCGGAGGCGGGCTTCGCGGCCCTCGTGGATGACGCGCCGCCGTTTGTCGCGTCGGTAGTCTTCTATTTCTTGGGGCGAGAAGAAGAATGTGTCTTCCGCGTCCGATGGGAGGTCGGACCAGCCACCTGGCGAGCTCGGCTCGACCGGGACGACTGAGGGGGAGCTGGGGATGGCCGGGAGGGCGTCGAGGAGCAATCGTGCGTCATATCTGAGCGCAGAAGTCAGTTTCTGGCATGCCCCCAGTACTGAGAGAAAGGTAAATGCCGTACGATGCATGCCTTCTTCGTTCGTACACTCCCTCCCCCGCCAAAGCAATGGCTCGAGCAGATGCTCGCTGTTGTGGATCACAGTTCTCAGATATAAAGCCTACCTGTCAACCCATGCTGTCTCTCCCTCATCTTTCGGTTTCGCCTCGGGTTGCTTTCCCAGTTGCATCTGGTCCTCCGTTGATACGTCCGCGAACGCGCCGTTCCCGCCACCGTTCCACCTGATCAAGCCGTCTCCGGGCTCCAGAATCGTCCTGCCACCCTCTTCACGACGTGACACTTCCAGCGAACGTGCAGCGACAGCAGCCTGAGGGCCTTTAACCAGGTCTGCCTCGTGAGCCTGGATGTAAAGCGAGAGGTCGAGCTGTGGGCCTTCGCGCGATTCCTCTTCGTACTGGCGGTGTTTTCGCTTCTTGTATCTGGTTGCCATTACACTGAGAGCTCACTCGAGACCTGCCAGGAGAGCACTTGGAGCAAAACAAGCTGAGATTGAGCAGTGGTGGTGGTGGTTTGTCGCCAACCGGTGCAATGTCGGGCGCTTTCCGGAAGTGAGCGCAACTTTTAGCGCCGGCGGTAATCCTATCTCGAGCGCTCGAGCGACGCGGACTTGTTGAATTTGTTCGCCCATCTGCTACGGCTGCCTGATTTTCTGCGTAGTCTTATGGACAGCGTTTCTGCTCTGTTGACTACTCTGCCGGAACCTGTGGACTATATCGATGCTACTAAGGTGCTACACCGCGACGACCGACGCACTCTGAGACAGGCCATCGGAGTGTAGTACAATTCGGTGAGCACGGTGTTGTAGCATATGCCGGGCTATGGTTGATATTCATGCTTATCATGAATATGTTCAGGACTGCATGCCCGTGCCGTGCCGGCTGCTTGTTCACGGAATCGATCAGTATCACGGAGAACGCATCCTTTGAGATCGTTCCGCGCGTTCAGCATGCAGCTTCAGAAGAAACCGTTTCCTCTCAGTTCCTCCGTCAGATGAGATTGTAAACGTTTGAGGGTCTTCGCTTCTACTACCTATGTTTTATTTGGAATATATCAACTCATCGTAGGGAGCAAAGAATAGCATAAAACAAGACGGTGAGCAGTCCCGAGATTACCTGCAGACTCACGATCCTCACGGTATTTCCCCAGCACCCCTGATTCGGTATGACTTATCGGAACCTACGAACCTACTCATATGTCAGTCATCGTGCAGCTGCGAGGTTCGCCATGCAGCGAAGTCGGGCGCTTCCGCAGTTCCATTTATGTAATGCTGCAGCACTACCGCAGCGTTCCACTCAGGACGAGCCGGGCCTATAAGTACAGCGTGGGCAAGGTTCGGGAATCCCTCGCTCCGTTCTCTCACTATTGAACATACAGCACATCTCTTCCAGACACTCTCGACTCTACACCTTCATCAAATTACTTCGCAATGGGCGGACGCGGCGGCGGACAGCAGCAGCGTGGTGCACCACGAGGCCGGGGACCGCGCCCCGGACAAGGTCCCGGTAGCTCAGGGCGGGGCTCATCGCCCTCTCGAGGGCGAGGCAGCCCCGCCCCCACGGCACCTGGCAGCGACTCCGGCTCTGCGCGGGGCCGTGGATTTCCTAGCCGTGGAGGGCCTCCTCAGGGAGGCGGTTTTCGCGGGCGCGGGAGTGGAGGCTTTCGCGGGGGCCCCGGCGGTGGTCCCGCGCAAGTCTTCGCGGGAGGACAACCCCTCACACAGGACGCCCGCCTAGGGGAGCTCGACCAGCTCGTGCGCGCGTTCAGCAGCATCCGGCTGCAGCAGCCCGAGATGCCCCTCCGTCCCGGGTTCGGTACGCTCGGCCGTCCGGGCGTCCTGAGGACGAACTTCTTCGCTGTGAGGATGCCGAAGGCGGCGGTGTTCTACGAGTACGAGATCGACATCTCGCCGAAGGCGCAGGCCAAGGGCGATAGGCGTGCGCGCATCCTCGAGCTTGTCGAGCGGAGTACCGCGTTTGCGCCTCACAAGCAGCACGTCGCGCACGACCGCAGTCAGAGGCTTGTGTCCGCGCGGAAGCTACCGCAGCCGCTTAGCGTCCCTGTGAGATACCTCGAAGAAGACCAGGACGACGACCCCAATGCGCTCAACTTCACGGTCGACATCAAGTTCCAGAGGGAGCTCAGTATGTCTGAGCTCGACAAGTGAGTCTACCCCCATCATCGCAGAACTATCGGGCTGATTCGGTTCACATCCAGTTACATGGATGGCGATCCCGACCACCGCAACATCGACACCCAGCCGTACATCTCCGCGCTGAACCTCGTCGTGCAGAGCTACGCGTCGAAGCACGGCGTGCGGGTCGGCCGCAACAAGTACTTCTTCCCCTCTCCAAACGAGAGCTTCAAGCTGTCGCTCGGCGTCGTGGCGCACCGCGGATTCTTCATGTCCATCCGGCCCATGTACAAGCAGCTGATGGTGAACATCAATGCGTGCATGACAGCGTTCTACACGCCCGGCAACCTCGCTGAGGCCATGCTCGCGTTCATGCGGGAGACCGGCCACGGCATGCCACAGATGTTCGCGGACCGGCTGAAGGTCGCGACGAAGCACCTCGGGTACACGAAGAAGAGCACGATCTTCAAGATCATGACGAGCCTGACCGCCCGGACTGCCCGCTTCGACTGCGAGGAGTTCGGACGGAAGGTGACCGTCGAGGAGTTCTTCAAGCTGAGTGAGTATCCTTCTGCAAATTGCCTACTACCTCGCTCACGCCTTCCTTTCAGAGCACAAGATCACGTTGCGGCACGCGAACGACCTCCCCGTGGTGAACGTCAGCAATAATCCGAAGCGCTCCGTCTACGTGCCCGCCGAGATCTGCGAGATTGTCCCCGGACAAGCCTACCGCGGGAAGCTCGATGGCGACCAGACCGCGATGATGATCCGCTTCGCGTGCAACCCGCCCGAGTTCAACGGAAACGCCATTGTCAACCAGGGCTTCGAGCAGCTCGGCCTTCGGCAGGGCGCCTCCCCCACGCTCAACGCATTCGGCGTCAGCGTCGACCCGAACATGGCCGTCGTGCCCAGCCGCGTCCTCCCCGCCCCCGGCATCAGCTACCGCGCGGGCCGCGCGAACATCCGGAACGCGGGCTGGAACATCGTCGACGTGAAGCTGCAGGCGGGCGGCACGATCGGCAGCTGGGCGGTGCTGCTCGTGCAGGAGCGGCGGCGCGACGAGTTCGCGGGGCCGAGCGACCCGCAGCTGGTCACGTTCCTCAAGACGTTCCTCGGGAAGTGCGCGGCGAGCGGGATCGCGGGCGCGGACAAGCCGCCGAAGATCCTCGCGGTCGACCTGCCGCCGCCGCGCGACGACCCGAACCGCGAGCGCGCGCTGGAGGCGATCCGGCAGACGCTGCGGACGAACCTGAACCGGAACGCGAAGCCGAGCTTCGTGCTCGTGCTGCTCTCAGGCGTGGACAAGTACATCTACCCGGGCATCAAGAAGCTCGGGGACATCGATATGGGCATCCAGACGGTGCACATGCTCCTGAACAAGGCGCGCGACGCGCGCCCGAACAAGCAGGACCAGTACTTCTCGAACGTCATCCTGAAGGTGAACGTGAAGCTCGGGGGGATGAACCACCTGCTGGACGACAACTCGATGCGGTGGCTGCGGGAGAAGAAGACGATGATCATGGGCATCGACGTGACCCACCCGAGCCCGAAGAGCATCCCTGGTTCGCCGAGCATCGCTGCGGTCGTCGCGAGCGTCGACGACAACTTCGTCCAGTTCCCAGCGAGTCTGAGTCTTCAGAAGCCAGACTGGAACAAGGAGAGCAAGGAGGTAAGCATCGGAGTCGGGTGAGCCCCATATGAAGCCAGAGCTGATCAAAACCCAGATGGTAGAGAAGCTGACGCAGATGACCATCGAGCGTCTTCAGGTGTACAAGAAGAAGAACGGCCGCTTCCCCGACCGAGTCTTCGTGTATCGCGACGGCGTCTCTGAGGTCAGTTAGCTCCGCGCTCGACATACGCTCTCACATATCTTATGCGTTGTTTCTTCCCGCATTTAGGGCCAGTACCACCTTGTGCTTCGAGAAGAGCTTCCACGACTCCTCGCCGCGTTCAAGCAGGTCTCCCCCAAGGCGCCGTACAAGCCTACGCTCACCATCGCGATTTGTGGCAAGCGCCATCACGCACGGTTCTGGCCGACGGCACTGGGCGAGGCCAACATGACGAACAACGGCAACACCGTCCCTGGCACTGTCGTCGACAGGGGTATCACCGATGTCTACAACTTCGACTTCTATCTCCAGGTATGTTCCGTGGTTGCCGGCAGCGGCTTGCCTGGATACCCACCTCAATATCTCTTCTACAGGCGCACAACGGGCTCCAAGGCCACGTCCGCCCGACGCACTACACCGTCATCTACGACGAGAACCGCTACCAGGCAGACGTGCTGCAGCAGGGCACGCACACCGCGAGCTACCTCTACGCGCGCGCGACGAAGGCAGTCAGCCTCGTCCCCGCCGCTTACTACGCCGACATCGCATGCGAGCGCGGCCGCAACTACCTGAACGTCCTGCTGAACCTCAGTGACGACCGCTCCTCTGTCGCCGGCGGAGGGGGGACCGCGGATCGGGAGGCCGAGAAGGAGCGGGTGTACCAGAACGCGGTGAAGACGTGGGGCAACGGTATCCATCCGGACTTGAAGGAGTGTATGTTCTACATCTGATGAAGTGGCGTTGTGCCGGGGTTTTCTCTCTGCTTTGACGTACCGATACTATTTCTATGTAACGCTAGCACTGCAATCTTGATTAGCTTCTCAGCAGAGCCTGCCGGCGAGAGAAGGCGGCGGGTATCCGATGAAGAAAACCAATGCCACTTGCGCCTGCTTGAGCGTTGGGGGCCACGTGTATTTTCAAACACAGCCACGCTGCCACAGGCGTTTTCAGACCGGCCTTTGGATGTTCTGAGTTCCAACCTGCCTTCCCGCTCCCATAATGCTCTGATGACTGCTTTGGATCCGTACTTTGTTAACCAGGGGTCAACAACTATGGCTGCAGCCGGAAATCATCAGGCCCAACTCCTACATGCCATTATTTGCGGCACGATCCGTACTGTTGACTCTTCAATCAATCAGTCGGCGGTAAGCTCAAGTCTACCTGCTCTTTATGACAATCAACATCGTCCTCATTCTGGTCGGTGGACCAGACAGGATAGCTGGGATACTGCTGGTGCTACCAGAAGACAAGCTACGTGAGGTACGTCCCGTGTGGTGGCTTTTCGTAACGTTCATGTGTCGTCGCAGGATGTATGCCCGGCGCGCGGCATCTTCCTCCTCACGCTCTTGGAAGCTTTGGGAGATCGCATCGCGGCGTACAGTCAAGACATGCAGTGCCTCTAAGCATTGCTGAGGAGGACCCTGCTGTCGCGTGTATCGTCTTCTATCCTGCGAGACAGCACGCATCTGAGAAGCAAGCATGGCCGCACCTGTGCAGACAGGGGGGTGTGTCGCGCTCCGAGTTGGTGGTCGCAGGCTAGTACCTCGTGGCCTCAGCCTCTGACTGGATCGCAGCTATCCTAATCGGCGCCCAGTCGAGATCCCGGAGACGGATATGCACTTCGCCCAGCCAATGAGACGACGTCTGAGCGAGATGGCGGTGAAGGTACGGCAGTGGGTGACATCCGACGTTGCGACTAAAGGCGAGGTAAAGGTCGACCTCTCGATTCACAGAAAGCACCCTTCTAGTTGGAGCTGTGCCGTGAGTAAATAAAAAGACGGATGCAATCAATCCCGCCGTATAGGGTTCGTGATGCAAAAGATAGATGAAAGTGTACTTGGATGCCGCAGCTACCGCGGGCGGGGTCGCGGTACTATCGTCTCACAGTTTGCTCGAGCCCGTTGGGACGCTGATGGCTTGCCGCAACACACGGTGCGGGCTATATAGAGGTAGTGATTTTTCGTCGTGGTGTGTTCGGCTTGCAAACGGCCTCCTCTCATTCACTTCTCGCTTGGATCTATCTCCTGCAGATGAAAGTCGACATGAGTACGCAGTATATCTGTACGGAGGCAACTGCTTCTCAACTCCTGAATACCTATGGCCACGACGAGATCGTCCTCCATCTCGTGCTGATCGCTCGTGAGCTACGCTCGTCATACGCCGTCCTGGTCCTGACTTCGGTGCTCTTCGGTTGGTGGTGTAAGTTAATGAGTGCAGGCATCAACTGATTAATATGTGTCTTCAGGGATCTGCACGGTTGTTACTGGCTTTACTAGCTTCCTCCTGATGTGTGTACACCTCGTCTGCTTGACTCAGCGACAGAATCTAAGTCTCTGCTGACGCTCCATGACTTAATGCCTACCAGACGTCAAGGGCACCGCCGCTGGTCTTCGACGCTGCTCCTCCTTGCGATCGTCGTCATGTATGCATGTACTGTCACATCTTGGGCATTCTCCATCTCGGACCTGTCTGGTACCACGAGGCGGCTTGAGACTGGCTCCAACGTCCTGGCCTGCTTTTACAGCAGTCTCCAATCACCGGTCGACAATGTCTGCTCAGAACTCGACGTCACCGTCCTATCGGAGTTCTTCTGCAACCCCTCCGAGGTTGCTCCGCGATGCACGCCGACCATCGTATTGGTGACTTCCGTACGATGTCTTAACTTCGTTGAATAGTGCAATCCCTGGTATACTTACCGTGGGTTTCCATGTGCAGGTAGTTCTGGGCGACATCATCGTTTGGTGGAGAACACTCGTCTTGTGGTCACAAAACCGTGCGCTGATTGCGGCTGGGATTCTGTTGCTCAGCTAGACCTTCGGTATGTGCCGTGCCACCTGCCCTTCCGCTGCCCTTACTGACCAAAGTCCGGACTTGACTGCTGGCGCTAGCCCTTGGAATCTGCGATACTATAGAGACACGTAGCGCTGACTCTACTCATCAGACCCCAATCATCTTCTTCTTCAGCAACAGGATATATCGGCTTCAAAGTGGATTGGCATTCGAGGGGAGCGCGTTCGGCCTGGCTACCTCCATCCTCTCATTGGTAACGAATATAATGGCGACTATGCTTGCTGGATATAAGGTCTGGTGAGGCACTCTGCATCCTCTCTGCCTCTGCGTGCGCAATCATATCGAAATTTTTCAAAATAGGGATCATTTCCGCCTCATCTCCAAGTATCTCCCCGGCAAATCTCGGCGCTCGTTGGTCTCAGAAGTCTTGGTCCTTCTTTTTGAGTCTGGTCTGCTGTACTCAACGTTGTGGGTACGTCCGAATACTCCTACGCCATTACGGGCGACAAGCTCTCACCAGTTGTAACACCGGCCCTTTCTAGATCGTTGTGGTCGGATACGAAGCCGTGACGTATGACATCTCTGTCAAGACGACCCGACCAGCTACAGATGCGTTTCATTCCGACGACCACACAATAGCGCTCGCCAACTTTGACATCTTCTTACGGGGATGTCTCGTCGGACTGGTCGTGCGTACCCACTCCGACCGTACGTGACGAGGTGTGCCACTAACGACCTCCAACCATGCTCCCTCATCTCTTGCAGTCTCTCTACCCGATGTCCGTCATCCTCTTTGTTGGGCTGAAGAAGTCGCGCATCAACGGCGATTACAAGTATGGCAGCAGCCTCATTTTCGTTGGCACTACCCCCGGAGACCCTAGAGGCGATCACCAGAGCGCCATCGTCTTCGCGACTGGGCGCGGCTCTGATCGGAGTCCGACATTCCATACGACCACCTACGAACCCTCATCGCGCAGGACTCGGACGCTCGCTAGTGGGACTTCACGCTCCGCGGTGCTCGACATCGACCTGAGGCCACCCACTCTTGCATCACTGGACAATGTCCACCATCGCGAGCTACGTTTCGTCCGGCACCCCGCTGTTCCCCCTCCCGCTCCGGCAGCGCCCTCCGCTTGACGGGATGTCGGGCACTGTGATAGGTTTGGAGATGCTGCTATCGCCGTTGCCTTCGCTGATTGTATGGGTTTGTTAGGAACACCTTCATTCGAATGTATGATTTACAGGAGCGCCGAATGCCGATGTACCTGCTGCCTATCCCGCACTGTACGGGTCTGAAGTGTAATATCACAGCGCACATTGCTTCGTCTCGTTGGGCCTGGGCATCCCCCCATCGAACTCTTCTCGCTTCCACCTAGGGACGCCTACTACATGGCAGTAACCAATCTATCTTCGCTGATTCTTCGGCGAGAGATACCTCGCCTCCCTCGTCGTACTTCCTGCGCGCTGGGTTTTACGCCGCTCCTCGGCGGACTCTACCGCCAGTGTTCTCGACCATCATTGCCCTGGAGTACTTACTTACCACGCACACCGCACGTCCGTCGCGTCTTCGCCGCGCCAGTTTACCGCAGGAGTCTTCGCGACTGCGCGCGAGGCGTCGTATCGCGTCGCGTCACGTCGCTTTGACGCGTCGGGGCGTCGGGATGCCGCGCGCGGATGCTCTGTGTTTGACTACGGTCGTGTGAGCTTCCTGCCAGGCTATCCACGCCCGAAACGAGAATGCTTACCGTACGATCACCCCAACAGCCCTCCGCGTGCGCCGAGAACGCATCCAACGCGTCTCCGGCTCGCCGTGAAAGCGCGTACGCTGAAGACGACAGACTATCGGCGCGCCCTGGACATTGCATCAGGGATGCCATAGGCCAACAGAGCCCGGTCGTAAATAATGGCACACTGCACTTGAGCGTTGTACTGACCTACTCTACTGTCGTGCGATGCGCTTCCCGGATGCTCGAAAACCCCATTTGCGGTGGTGCGACCGTCCCCTCACGCTCTGAGGAGCGGTTCTTGGCGAGGCAGCCCCGCGGCAATGCGCCGAAGGCCCGGAGGTCCTGCTCGCTCTCCGCTCCCGGTGTTTCATTCGGCAACTTCGACTTCAAGCGTGTCTTCTCGTAACCACGTGAGCATTTGTTCCCTCAAGGTCGCATAGCCTGTATTGACTGACCTCGGCCGCGCACCGGACGCCAGCGCTGTGTTCTGCTGCCTCGCAGCAAAGTTGCAAGCGTTCGACCACCAAGCAGCTTGTCCTAGCCGCGGGGACCGGGCTGCCCACGCTTGCGGATGCCTGCAGGCTCCGAGCACGTCCTGTGTGCAGCGCAGTTACCCCGGCGATCTTCGGCGGCGGCCACTGCTCGCATTCTGCTTGCGGCGAGGTAAGCGTGAAGTCCTCGCGTCTTTCGTGGTGTCTGTCTACTTACCTTGGTGCGTCGCACGCCGCAGAAGCGGCGGTGCACTCCACCGTCGCGGAGGCGTGCTGGAAAAGCCTTATGGTCGCTCGGCAGCAGCTGTGCATCAAATCGCGGTGAGTAGACTGTTTGGCACGTCCGGACGCGGTCGGATCACTGCGTGTTTGCGCAGGGACAGCGTGACGCTATCGCAGAAGTCGCCTTCGACACACGGGCGCGATCCTGCACTCAGACGCCTTGGATATGCACCCTGAGCGGCCGGAGCGTGCTCGTGAGAGATGGCACGCCAACGAGGGCGGCGCGAGTGGCGTCCTGGGCTGCGACAGGCCGAGGTGCCGCTTCCGCTGTACGCCACAAGCCAAGGTGAGTAGACTCGCGGCTCATCAGCATACGGCCGGCTCACTTCGCGTGAACGCACCAGCGGTGTGGCGTTCTTGCGGGAGGCTGCCTGCGAGTGGGCGGCACACGGCCGCGAGAGAGTGGCCCCGCAGAGTCGAGTCCCCGTCCGGAGCGGCCGTTCGAGCGGCGGAGGGGCTGCAGAGGACAGTAAGGGGGCAACGGAAGCTTGAGGGTGTATCAGGGGGTGGTTACAGCGGGTGTTCGCGAACCCGGGTCCCGCGGCGGGGTTGAGAGCCTGAGGTCGCCGGTGTTCTGCAGGTTAGCCGATCGCCGTTCTTATCTGCGCGTGCAAGTGGTGCGGTATTACATGGCGTGTATTTCCCTCTTCAAAGCAAGGCTGACATCCTTGTTTCCAGGTGCATCAAACTCTGCACCGCTGGGCTCCACTGTCAGCAGGCGCACTTCGAGTACCCAACACGCGTCATCGTCCCGGTCAGTGCGCTTCGCATCTCGAATCACAGAAGCCACATTGCATGGCACAACCCACGTATCGCAACCCTTCCTAACATTGCTTCGAAGAGCCCAAATCATGCGTGCTGCAGCTTCCATCTCGCGAAGAAGCACAACTCCACAGCGCCACCGTCATACTGGGTCGCATGTGTTCAGACACGAGAGCAGACGAGGGCGTATCGCGCCTGCAATCCGCCCCCTAGTTGCCGACTTGACGCGCAGTCATCCCACGGGTCGGCACGCGGTAGAGATAGACTAATGTGCGTTTGAACCAGGCGACGACCCTTCGAGATGTAGATGAGGGTGGTGTGCATCCAATGAGCGACCAAAGGTTGCAAGGTAAGACATATGTTCACGCTGTGTTCACGGACTCGGACTAACCTCTACCAGCAAACGGCGTTGAGCACCTGTATTGGTCGGGGTCATGCCACAGTAGACTCGAAATGCAGATGCCATCAACGCCGCCGCATCTGTGTTCGCAAACGATAGATCGAAGCATGCCAAAGCTGACATGTTGCTCGAGCCCGCTGGAGTGCTGGTAGTTCCACAATGAGCGAGTCAATTTTGCCAGTGTGGGCTATAAGACTCGCAGTAAAGCTTCGTATCCGAATTGGCCACGTCTCCCTCTCACTCCCCGCTCGCCTTGACCACTCTACTGCATCATGATAGCACTTGGCATGAACATTGCATCGAACATGCATCAAGCAGCGAAGACAGCAGCTCTTCCTAGGTCGTGGGGCTACCCCGACGTCGGGGGGCCCGACAGGCCCACCGAACCAGACTACCCGGATCCCCTGACCGAACTTGGTGTATCGACTCCGCTGCTAACCCCATCGGATGTCAATATGCTCCTCCTGGCTTCAATGATTTTCGGTCAGTGCTCAGCCCGGTCGTAAAGGCGGCCCTCGACTAATAACGGCGGCCTGTTCAGGAATCTGCACAGCGGCTACTGGGCTGACCAGCTTCTTCCTAGTGTCTGTACACGTTTCGTCAATCTGGCTCAGGATTGCTGCTTTGAGTACGCTGACATTCTGCGATTCGGGTTTACCAGCCGTCAAGGACTCCGCCGTTGTTCTTTGCTACTACTTCTCGCCACCCTCTCTATGTACGCATGTACGGCAACATCCTTGGCGGCTTCCATCTTGAATCTGTCTACTCACTTGCAAATACTCAACGGAGTTGCTTCGGAGGCCTTAGAGTGTTCTTACGCAGACGACAATCCGACCGCTCCTGGCAGTGTACCTTGTGTGACTCCTACCGGGGCTCTGATAGTAGGGAGCACGCCTACCAGCCTTGCGGACTCTACCTCCGCGCAGTGCACGCTTACTGCTTCATTGGTAACCTCCGTACGACTCCCAATTCTATTTTCCAATAGCGTCTATTTCGGATTTTGACCGCCGGTTTCCATGCAGGTCGTTTTAGGGGACGCTATAGTATGGTGGAGAACGGTGGCCGTGTGGTGTCAAAATCGTGCAATATTCGCGCTTGGGAGCGTGATGCTCAGTTCAACCCTCGGTACGTGGACCATTACCCAGCTCTCACACCGGCGTGATACTCACAAAAGTTCGGATGGCTCTTGGATGCCAGCCCTCGGAGTCCGTGATACCATGCAAACGTGCATTAGTAACAGCACGAGCCTTGCAGCTTTTTTCTCAACTGAGGGCTTTGGGGACGGCGATTCCGGATATGTGCTTACGGCGGGGATGGCGTTTGAGGGGAGCGCCTTTGGCCTGGCGACCTCTGTCATCTCGTTGGTTACGAATGTGACGGCCACTGCGCTTACCGGCTACCAGGCTTGGTAAGGGAACACACAAGCCCTCGATTCCTGTATGAAGAGCACTCTAAACTCCTTTTTGCACAGGAATCACTATCGTTTCATCACGAAGCTCCTCCCCGGAAAGCATTGGCGTTCGTCAGCGGCGGAAGTCTTGGTTCTGCTTTTTGAGTCCGGGCTGCTGTACTCGGGACTATGGGTACGTGTACTGTTCTTATGTGTTGTTATGGCCCGAACATACTTTAAGTCATAGTGACACGGATACTTCTTCAGATTACTGTGGTCGGGTATGAAGCCAAGACATACAGCCTCTTCATCAAACGGGCGGGTAGCTCTGTCCAGGCAGTAACAGCAACAGCAACGGTGGCCAATCTTGATAGCTTTATACGAGGGTGCCTCGTCGGACTAGTTGTGCGTACTTCCTGGTTGTACTCGACGAGATGTACCACTAACACTACTTCTACTGATGCCGCCTCCGGGAATCGGGTGCCGCACCTCTTTCCCTGCTGAAGTCTCTCTACCCAATGTCCCTCATCCTCCTCATTGCGCTGAAGAAGTCGCGCCTCGATCGCCACTCCACGTTCCGCAGCAACATCATTTTTGCTGGCACTGTTACCGCGAACCCCGGAAGCGATCGCCGGAGCGCACTCGTCACCGCATCTGGTCGACGCGAAAGCGACTCACCAAGCCAGCGCCAGTCCACCCGTACTTCTGCGTTTGAATCCCCACCGCGCAGGTCGTCCATCAATGATGCAACCGCAAGCTCGACGGTGCTCGACATCAAGGCCCCAGCGCTTCCCCCGATGAACGCCATCCACCTCAGCGAGCTACATGATTGCTCCGGTCATCACTCCCTTCCCACCTATGGCCCGCAGGCGGACTCCGTTTGATGGGCTGGCGGGCCGTTACAGTCTCAAGCAGAGGCAAGGTCGAGAGGGAGAATTTGCTACTGTCGTTTCCCTGACCCCGACCAAGTTGTGGACTTCCTACGCCCCTGGACTCCGTTTGTACAGTATGACTAATCTATAGGAGCATCTCTTGCCGGCGTACCTGACTGCTGCCCACATATTCGGCATGCGCGTCTACTCGGAGCGTGGTACCGCAGCGCACATGGCTTGTTGACCATGAACAGCCTCCGAGCTCCCGCCCCCATCTCGCGGCGGCGTCCACTGCCAGTGCATGAAGCTAATCTACCTCTGCATAGAGTGCGGCGGCCACGCTTCCACTGGTGTAGTAGGTTACGGTAAGGCCGTCCTCAGCGCTATGCATGTCCTGTTGACGTGCCACATTTGACAGGATATCCTGATCTCCATGGGCGCCGCACGCGTGCCCCTCCTCCATCCCAGGATCGCCGCCCAACCTCTCCAGAATTCAAAGGATATGTCAATTTAATCTCTTCTCGAAGACTCGGGGGTCGAGCAGACTAGTATCGGCAACACTCAGCTACCACGCCAGCCAGCGAGATCATCAGGTCCATGCCCGCGCGGCCGTAGCATGCGATCTCCTCGATAAGTTTAGTCCAGCCTCTTTTGTGGGCGCATGGGAAGATGTCTACCGCACGAATATCGCTATCCGACGTAAGCTTACTCGTGACTGTTGGAACCTTGAGCCGCCCGCTGACGCGCCTTGCTCCTTGTACAAGCATCCCGTATATCCGCAGATCAGTACCAGAGCGCAACGCTGCGTGCAGATATCGCGAGTTCTCGATATCGGCGATGATTCACGGCCTTCGGAACGAGGCGGCGGGATATCCGCGCGGTGTGCTGGCTTCGCGTGAAGTTCGCGCATCCACCGATATCAAGAAGAAGAAGCCTGGGAAGCTCTACCACATACAAGATGATCTTTAGTGTGGCGCATGCTGACCGTATGGAAGTCGCTCACGCCAGCGCTGCGCATAAATAGTCGGCGCTCGCTCTGCGGCAACTCCTAGGGTAGCAGTTCAGCCCGTCCACCCGTCGCCCCGCCCCTCGCTTGCGCCTACTATGTCCTCGGAGTCTATGGCGACGTTCCAGAATGCGTTCTACATAGGGAACAACTTCAACGCGATACTTTATGGTGCGCCTCCAGGGCCTTCCGACTTCTGGAAACAGCGATACTGACAGACCAACGTGCCCGGATATTCTATAGGTGTGGAGCTTGTGCTATATTTTATGACAGTGCGCGCGATGTTCAAGAAGCCTGACGCCAAGCAGGCGACGCAGACGAGGCCGACTGGGCAGTCGAAGGGGTTTTTTCTGTTCTTCACCACTGCGCTTCTCTGCCTAAACACAGTCTTTGTCGCCACCGAGGCCGTGTTCGGAGAGGAGATGTGGATTGTGAACGCGGACTACCCCGGCGGGCAGGACGCGTACCTCAACGACTTCGCGTCGGTGTGGTATCAGACGTTCGGGACCGCCGCTTCCATTGTGCTGAACCTACTCAGCGACGGCTTCCTGGTAGGTGGACGTCCGGAAATCCACCGCGCGCACTTTCTAATCGAAGGTTATCTAGATATACCGATGCTACGCCGCGTGGGGTGCCGATTTCAGATTTGTCGCATTCCCTATCCTCCTCTACATGGGCACGTTCTGTATGCATCACAACCTGCTTTACGCATTTGGACGCCATTGACGTTATCCCGTGCAGCTGTAGGCCTCGCGCAGCTGGTCGAGTCAGGGCGGCCGCACGCAAACTACTTCGCCGGACTCGCGCACCAGCTCGGGGTGTCTTACACCTCCTGCGTCATCAGCCTGAACATCATCGTCTCAAGCCTCATCAGCGCGCGCATCCTCATCCAAGCGCACAGATGCAAACGCGTGCAAGGCGGCCCCGCCATTGGGCGCGAGTATTCGACCGCGGTGGCAATCGTCGTCGAATCTGCGGCGCTGTACTCGCTGACGGGCATCGCATACCTTGTCGCGTTTGCGTTGAACAGCCAGCTCGAGGTCTTCTTCCTCTCGGTGTATGTGATGATGACGGTGCGTGATGTGCACGCACATCGTCCCACTGTACTAACGTGCATCACTTGCATTCCTGGGTCGACAGTGCATCGCGCCGCAGATGATCATCCTGCGTGTTGTGCAAGGGCGCGCGTTGACGCACACTACATTCACGACAACCAGCCCGAACATTGAGTTCAACAATCCTACACAATCCGGGACGGAGACGCAGCTGGGGTTCGGGGAGGAGAGCCTCGACAGCACCAAACTCGGTGACTCTCCTCTCTCCACACAACAGTCGAGCACGTCCACGATCGAGGTTAGCCACGCAGTATGAAGAGCTGTAGACTGGAGGAAGTGCTACAATCCCCTCGTTATTCTTATCACGTCTTCGGACGCCTCTTCCGCCTCACGCGCACCCACCTTCGTTGATTTCCAGGGCCTCTATCCGTCGCTCTCTTGCCTGTGTATAGTAGTAAAATTAGTGCGGCCGTTGCAGTGTATTGCGTAGCATACCCCCGGATTGTTTTTCTGCGATTACGCTGGGACGGATGCGTACTCGCGCACACGCTATATAATCCTGCTCAGGCAGTGGTTGAAATGGCGGTGGAAACTCTCTCACATTCGAGTGTCCCCGCCGCCATGAGCACTACCACGTCCGGCCAGTAATGCGGCCGTATATGGCGCGCCTTGTGTGCGCAACCACTCGTGCCGTTGAGCGTTCAATGGGACCCGCTGCCCTCGGAACAGAATGCGGAGAACCTGATATAGGCACCACGAACGGAGGAAGATGTGCGATATCGGAGCTGGAGACATATTCCTTTTCTCACACACCCTTCATCATAAGGTCCCGCGTGGTTCTCGTGGGGTCTTGAGCGGGCGCAAGAGTGGCTGCACTAGAAGATGGCGGGCGCACTATTGAGCAGATGGACGGGCGGTGACAGAAAACATGATGAACAACGTGCGCGAGGCCCTCGGGCCGCCGACGTTGAGTCAGAGAAGGCTCTGCGGCACGTCACGCGGGAGAACCAGCGAACGCATGCACATCGGCCACTTGCGGCGGCTTGCTCAGACGCAGTACCGTGCCTGGAAGATTGAAGGTCGGGTGTTCTACTCCCGGAGAAGGTGGGCGTACCTTGTGGACACGACAAAGGCATGGGCACAGGGCAAATGTCGAGGCTGAGGAACCTCGCGAGAACGGCTCATTACGGTGGACTGCATCCCTGTCACTGAGCAACCCTACAGGATTCTCTGCAACTCAGGCGCTCGCTTCAGGTTGGATTGGAGAGTACATGTTGTTTGTACGCGCGTTATATCTGGGCCTCTCCAAAGCGCGAGTCGGAGCCTTACTTGGTGTCATTTATCACGATGCTCCCTAGCGCGCTCGGCGTACCGTCCGCCTTCTGCAGCGACGTCGGAGCCGATGACCCCCTGAGCCCGGACACGAGACCTATCGTGAGATGTATGAGCCATTGAACGAATGCGCCAGGGACACGATGCGTAGCCGAGACTCACCGAACGGACACGCAGCGAGAATCCAGCTAGTCGAGTCGAAGAAACCCAGTGCCTGTTTCATGAACGCGGTGACGTCCGCTGACGAAGGCGCGGTTCCGCCGTTGAAGTTCTGTTAGGAAATTTTGAGATAAGCGGAAGTCCCCTGCGTGCGCGCGCCACTATAAGGGTAGAGCGCACCTCGTCGGCAAACTCGGTGAGGAGTATCGGGAGCCCGAAGGTGTTGTGCAGGTTCGTGAGGTACGACTCCATGTTGCTAGTCCCGACACCGTACCAGTGCGCCGCCATGTAGTCGAACTGCGAAACGCACACACGGGTTAGTGTGCCCGAACATAGAGGAACATAGATACCTCACCGTGCAGCCACCGCACGCCTGGATAAAGGACCGCATCCACGTAATGCCACTGCCAGCGCTCGACACCGCCGGCGTAGCCGTCTTGTAGCCCAACGCCCGCTTGGGCTGAATGTGCTGTTTCCAGAGCGCCGCCGCGGTCGCCGGGTCCAGGTTAGACTGGCCTGGCTCGTTCGGCCTGTCAATTGTCGATCAGCGCAGTTCGCTGGCCAGACAGTAATGACGCGCTGGTGGGACCTACTCGTTGAAACCAAGGAGGATGGTGCCTAGGCCGGATGTGACCGCGCTGTCGAACGCGGAGACGTGGCTGGAGTCGCCGCCCCAGAGCATTGGCCAGTAGTCGAATCCGAGGCTCTTCGCGGTCGCGGGTTTGGAAACACTCCACGTGTAGAGTCTGCAGATACTCGGCGTGAGTTGGATTCATGGAACGCGTTGAAGGTAGACAGGGCCTGCACGTACCCGATTACATGAGACGTCTTGAAGTGGGATAGAGAGGCGTCGTTTCCTTCGCCCCAAGCAAGGCAGATCTTCGAGCCGGATTTCCCAAACGCGGGGTTCAACGCTCTGGCGCGTAACGTACTGGACTCCGCGGGGAAGGCGATAGCGGGGGTCGCAGAAAGTGCGGCCAACAGGAGGACGAGTGACGAGCTAGAGAATGGGAACATCTGATGCACTGGCAGGTCGTGATCGGACGAGATACCTGAAGTTCGAGGGCGAGGTTTATATGCAACAACCTACGAGACAATTGTCAATGTCAATTGCGCATAGTCCGTCGACTGCGCCCGAGTGCAGGACTTACTCATTATGTCCGCCCGGACCCCGCCCGTGTACGTGACGCTACAGTGCGTGCCTTGCCAATATCTGCAATATGTGCTACTAGCAGATATTGGCAAGGCACGACGTGAGTTTTTAGACGCAACGCACGGAATCTCCTATTTAGGTCGAGATATAGAACGCGTGCAGCAAGTATACGCGCGCCGTCGTTGGGCCACGCACCGTTATGTTTCTCGCTACGGAATATTCAGCACCAACAGGCAGGACAAAGCCCACACTAGCCTTGTCGCAGTCATTGGATCTCAAACCTCGGGTTGCTCGCAAGGACGCAAACTCTGAACCACGCGTACGGCTGTTACGGTGGTTCGACACCATTGATAGAGACTGAGCCTGAAGGAATCCATTGCTCACAAACGCCTGGGTATTCGTTTCACTTTCTGCCAATTGCTGATCATGAGGAGAGGGTGAAACTGGGTGAAGGCGGCGAGCTCGGAAGGCTTAGCCGCGCGGAGTTGCACGACTCGGAATCTTCGGAGGCGGGCGCTCAACCCCTCCGGGTTGACCCGAGTATACGCCTAGAAAGCAGTAGGCAGTACTAGTTCATTTCAGCTTCAACTCTTTCCACCGACGTTTTACAACCAACAATTCGTCCGTCTCCTCTTCACCCTACATTCACACAGTTCAAATGATCTCTCGTTTCCTCACCTACTTATGGTTACACGGCAACGGGATCGGGGGCCGCCTCAGGGACTCTTCTGAATCGGTTCAATGTGTCTAGGTTGCAGAATTTACCGCCCTCAAGTACCGTGGTGCTCACGCTCACGCACGACACACGCTCAGCCTAACCCATGACTGCAGATAGAGGGGAGAAAGCGCATCGGTCATCGCCAAAGCACTCTCTTGCTGGCCGGTGTTTTCGGGCCTATTTACTACATCCGCTCATTTGACCAGTCCTAGTTGACGTCCGATAGATGTAGATCAAACATCCAGCAGAACCAGTGAGCCAGTTCTTCTCCTTCTATCTACTGACGAAATATCTCAGTACACGCCACAGACCCGCTCATTTGTGCCACGACAAACCTGTACTGTCGCCTGTCCTGGTGCTCTCTTGGGATGCACCAATACTGTTCTCGCGAATTCGGGGCTTCGGGGCTATGCTTGCTGTGCCTTGAACCTGTCTACGATCTGTCTAGCTCCAGTCATTCGGGGAAACTTGCTTCTGCTGTGGTTTTCGAATCCTCTGACGTGCCTGTCCTGTTGAGATACGCTCTCAGTGCTACCGCAGTGCGTCCCCTGACTGCACCGGCGCCCCGCAAATAGCGCGCATCGCTATTCGTCTAGCTCTGGTACAAGCCACCTGTGCGAAATATCAACCTTGATTGCCTTTATATACGCAGGTTGTGCGGCTGAATATAAGGCCTCGGAATGCTCGTCCTCGGGCTCGTGTCCCTAGGCCTGCTCAACAGGGTAATTTTCTGGACCAGCCATGTCCTCCGTCATCCAAAACGCATTTTACATAGGCAACAACTTCAATGCTATTCTCTATGGTAAGTCTTCCTCCACTCCGATGCACTAGTATCTAGGCCCACCGCTGAATCTTCCTAGGCCTGGAACTCGCGGTATACATTCTGACGATTCGGGCACTGCGGCGATCCCGCCGCAAATCCTCCCCGGGAAACAAATTCCTCTTCGCGTTCAGCACGGTGCTCCTCTACCTGAACACGATATTTGTCGCCACCGAGGCCGTGTTCGGGGAGGAGATGTGGATAGTAAACACAGACTTCCCCGGAGGCCAGGATGCGTACCTCGTCGCGTTCTCCGCGGTGTGGTACCAGACGCTCGGGACGGCCGCGTCGATACTCTTGAACCTGCTGAGCGACGCGCTTCTGGTACGTACTCTGTTACCTACGCTCGCGCACTCGTGATTATTTGTTGGTCGCAGATCTACCGATGCTACTTTATCTGGGGAAGCAAGCGCATCGTGCTCTTCCCGAGCGTCCTCTGGCTCGCCACACTCGGTACGTCCCCACCCTACCCCCTCCTATCCTTTCCTCTATCCCTTTCTCACCGGACGCCACATCTCATGAAATCCCAGCTCTCGGCATCGCGCAACTCGCCGTCTCCGGCGCGCCGGGCGCGAACTACTTCGCCGGGCTCGCGCAGACGCTCGGTACCGCGTACACGAGCACGCTCATCGCGCTCGAGGTCCTCGTCACCGCGCTCATCTGCGCGCGCCTCCTCCGCCGTGCGCCCGGCGCTGCCAGGAGGAACGCGGGGGGCGCGGCGGTGCTGGTGGAGTCGATGGCGGCGAGCACGCTGTGCGGGATCGCGTACCTCGTGCCGTTCGCGATGGGCAGCGACGTGACGATCTTCTTCTTGAGTATCTATGTCATGAGCACGGTGCGTCTTCCTCTCCTCTGTGTGGGGGCGTTGTACGGTGGCCGCGTGTATGGCGAGCTGACTGGCACGGCAGTGCCTCGCGCCGATGATGCTCATCTTGCGTATGGCCGGTGGCAACGCGTGGACGCTGGAGGCGGCGTCGAAGAGCTGGGACACCTCCTCGGAGGGAGAGCGGTGCTCCGGCGTGACGCAGACCGGCGGCGACACTACCGTGGTAGGCAAAGACGAGGAGGCAGGGTACGTGCCGACGGCTTCGGAGAACGTCTGAAGGCTTCTTCGGGCGTGCCGGAGCAGTTTGTTGGGTTTCTTGACACTTCTTGCGGAGTGGCGGATCTGTTGTTGACGGTGCGCGCACGGATGTATTTACGACGTCGCTGAACTGCCCTACGAACTTCTTATGCGCCTGAGTCCTTCTCAATGATCATGATGTTACCGCCCCCCCAGCCAGATGCCGCAATGTGCATACGCTTTGGATCGGCGCAGCGCGAAGTGCATACGGTAAGGACTGCGCGTGGTCCTACGAACAACCTACGCTGCTTCGCCCTCCCCTGCACGCGGCTGTAAGCGTCGCTCGCGATGATGTATGCAAGCATATGAGGCCTATTGATTCGCATGGGGCATCTCGATGTCGTAGGATCATGGAAACGTAAAGTAAAGGTATAGCAAAAGTAAGCACGGCGAACAGGGAAAAGGGTTACTCTGAGCGTAAGGGTATCAACGGGGTATGCGTATACGGAAGTTATGAATAAAAACGCAGAGCACGACAAGAAGACGCGATACGCTCGAGGCATCGTGAAAGGACGAGCGTGGCGAAGTAGGAATGCTAGGGGTGGTGCGGCTTACAGTACACGATGGGGATAAGTGGAGGGTAGAATGTAATAATGACAACACGATCCGATGAGTGTCCCAGGCGAGCGTATTTTGGAGGTGCGATGGACTAGGAGATACAGGGCAGTGTTACAGACGGAGGTGAGTGCAAGGCGTGAAACCGTCCTTAGATGTGAGCTAGATCGAAAGCTGAGAGAGATGGGCTCTGGATTATGAATGAGAGCCGCCGAGGATACCCTGGTGAGTCGCGGCGTTAGCGAGAGCGACGGTGTATAAGGAAAAGGGCACGTACACCGAGTAAGCTATCATCGCTGCTGGCGGATGAAGATTGCGAAGAGGACTCTACGACAGAAGACGTAGGCGATGCTGCGGCTTCCGACGATGTTGGCGCCGCCTCCTGCGAGTTGCCACCATGTGCTTCACCCGAGGGCTCCGTACTGGGCGTCGGCTTAGAAGTCTCGTCGCTTGCGGTTCCACTGGTAGGCTCGCTCTTGACGGAACCATCCGAGGAAGCCGGTTGTGTTGCACTGGGGGCTGACGAGCTGCCGCCGTCGGAGGCGGTGATACTCAGAGTTGGTAGCGCGATCGAAGTGCCGTTCCGTGCGAGGCTGGAGCTCGGAGTCGACGAGGTACTGCCGGCCTTGCTCGCACTGATGGACGCCGCTGCCTCCTTCATCGCAGAGATCGAGAGGGAGAGGTGGTAGTCGGTCGGCACTTGGAGCGTGGTTAGGTGCAACCAGGGAATAGTGTAGTCGCCAATCCTACGCGCAGCAATCAGCCGTCAGGAAACGTAAGGACGAACATTGCGATACTGGGACTCACTTCACAGTCGCGGCGTTGAAGACGTCCAGCTTCCCGACAGGGATAATACCGAGCGATGCCAGTGCGCCCTGGGTGAGCAATACGTTCTTCACGCTGCCACTGTTCGCGGTGCCCTTCGCGGGTACGACGAAGCTGTCGAAGGCCTGGTCGAAGTGCGCGTAGGTGATTCCGTCGAGGCCGGAGTCCACTTGCGTGAACGTGATCTCCATGTCGGTGTCCAGCGGGTTCGCGATCTAGAAACATGAAGCCGTCAGTGAATGTGCGATGACTCTGGGCATAAGCGAAGACTCACGTCGAAGTCGATCGTGATGAGATTGTCGACGAGTGTGTCCAGGGTGATGAACGCGTTGATATGCGTTACGATGGGTGGTACGTTCAAACCTATGGTATAATGAGTTGTCTGAACATAGCGCTCCAGGTAAAAGGAAGGCGAACCCTTCAAGCTCGTGGACAGCTCTACACCCTCAAGCGCAGGCTGCAGCGACCCGAAGGGAGAGCTGTCTGAGTCGCCCTGGATAGTCAACGGAAGATCGTCGTCCGACTGCAAGAACTCCGTCAAGAATCCCTGGGCTATGGTGTCGTTGGCGTCCGCTGGAGCATAGTGGAACTCCGTCGCGATCGTGTTCTCGCCAGGGACCAAGTCGAGAGCGTCGATTGCAGCGCGACCAAGCATGACGCCCTTGTAGGTAACGGGGAACGAGACGTCTACGCTCTGCAGAGAGATGTTGGACGGGTTCTGGAGCTTGGTGGTAAGCGGCGCCTTGATGAAGGCTCCGTGGCTGTCACTGCCGCCTCCAGTGATGGACACGTTGCTGAGAGCCGCGGCTTTGTCGAAAGCATTGATACCTGTAGGATACTGTGAGCACATAGTGACCTGGAGAAAATTGTTCACAAACGTACCCTTCAAACTCGTCGAGACGTTGAACGGGATGCCGGAGATCGGGACGTCGCCGATGGTAGTACGAGCGACGACGTCGGCCGTTCCCTTGAGTTCGAAGTCCACCCCAGCGGTATCGGTAACTGCGGCGAAGAAGTGGCTGAATGCACCGTCGTTCTTCGACTGGAGCGTTTGGTTCTCGAAAGTGATGACCAATGGCGCAACATTGCCCGTTGACACTCCGCCCTCCTGCGGCGATTGCGGCAGTTTGAGCTGGAGCAGTACCGGTAAGCAAGTGTGCACCATTTCACACGCAATGTTCTCACCTCGGCGACGTCGGTTCCTCCGCTCGCTAACGTGATGTCCTCTGCGCCCTCGATGACTTGCAGAGAGAAACCGAAGGGGTTCTTGTACTCGGCAAGGATGTGCTGAGAGCTGGCGCTGGGAGCAAATGCTTGACTTTCCTCTGTCATAACGAGTTTGAGGTCGGACATCTCGATGGATTGGATGATCTAGAGACCATTTGAATGAGCTTCGACGGTCTATAGGAGAGGCTGAAGCAACCTACGTCGAAGGTCTCTCCCGGCAACGTTACGTTCAGAACGACCGTCTTGAACGCGGTGCTCAGCCACTGGACAGTACCGCTCGAACCGGTAGGCTGAACGGATTCGCCTTGGACACTGAGGGTCTGGTTCTTCCCGGCAAGGAAGTCCGAGAACAGCTTGCCCATCGTGTTCAGGTCATCCCCGCTTTGCGGTACGATCCGACCAGAGAGATGAAGCGTCGTGTCGGTCATCGGAGCAAGGAAGAGGTTGTTTCCAGAGAGTGCTGCACAAATGTTAGGATAAATCTGTTCAAGGTGTTACGGTACTTACGTCCAACGGTGGTGCCTTCGAATGAAGCCTCGAAGTTCACCGTTCCCAGGTCAATGCCGAGCTCTGCGCGAAGTGCAGATTAGTATTTTGGAATTGTGCGCGCCACGAAAAAAATGCTCACGAGATTGGGATGGGATCACGGAGTCGGTCTCGATGTGGATACCACCAGCTGCGTCATCGGATGGCAGCTTGAAGTTGCTAATCGTCACGCCGGGGAGGTTGTTGAACGCCTTGAACGAGATCGACTTGCTGAGCGAGACGTTGTCGAAGATCGTTCCCAGCGCCGTAACACGTAGCTTGTCGGTGTGGATGGTCCACTCGAAGCTCGGGTTGTGCAGCAGGAAGGTGGCGAAGTCCGTGAACCTGTGGTAGAGCCGTTAATCGGCGCGTCATCTGGAGAATATGGGCTACTCACTTGTCCGAGTCCGTGATGGTGAGACGTGCGTTGGTCTCGTAGTCGGGAACACCAGCATTTGCACCCGCGCAAACTGGCGGGCGCATCAGTTGTCGCAATCATAGAGAGAGTACCTAGGTACTCACCGGGAGGAAGAGAAATTGACGCGATGTCATTCCCGTTCCATGTTACGCTGGAGGACAAGTTCAGATGTGTGGGTCGCGAGGCGTGCCATATACGTACGTGACTGGTTCTACGAAGGTGATCTCGGCGTCCAGAGGACCTGTACCAGTCAATGCTCCCTTTAGGGACAGATCGAAGCCGTCGTCCGACAGATTCCTACGATGGAGTCAGTGAGCTTTGCGAGTTCAGACTTGCGAGGTAATGTCCTTACGTGATGTTAGCGGCATTGAATGTCAGATTCGCCTGGTCGACCAGACTCTGCACGATGGGCGGCGCGACCGCTCCAATGAGGTACAAGGCAGTGTGGTCTGTCTAAAACAAAGGCTATGTCAGGACGGTTAATCCTTGGAAGTGCGAGGTTTACTCACAATCGCTGTGACGTTAGACTGCTTGAATGCAAGGTCCGTCGCGACTGTACGCCTCGTCAATACACGAGACCTCCCGAGTTGTTCAAGTACTCACAGTCGTCGATCTTGACTGAGCTGTCGATGTCGAGCGTGACTTGCAAGTTCTTCAAGGCGTTCAATATGGCGTCGTCGACATCAAACTGCCTTCCGCTGCGCGCAATGGGTCAGTACATGCATAAGCCAACGTACGAGCTAACAAATATACCTGGAGCAGGTGCTCTGGTTGGTGTCGACGGTGGCCTTGATCTGGAGACAAGATGAGCGTACATCATGTCATTGTCAGCCTGAATACCCACCGAAGTGTTGGCATTAGGGTTGCTCGTGACTATCTTGAACAAGTCTGGCAGAGGTCCCAGATCAACATTGTTGTTCTGAGCGCCCTGCAGCAAGAGTTGAATGATCGTGACGGGGTCCATGTTGAACTCGAACGGAAGCTGAGGGGACTCGATCTTGTTGTGGCCGTCTGCATGGATAGGAGAGCTCGACCGGTCGACATGATCGATCTTGCCTAGCGTGAGGGAGCCGAACGTCGCCGTCGCAGTGACTTCCAGTAGGTTGATGCTCGCAGTGAAGGGGTTGTCGAGAGAGAACGTCGTCTGCGCAATGCCAGTTTGGACGATGTCGGTGGGGAACACGAGCGAGGCGGTGGTGATAAGATTCTGATGCAACGCAGGTATGTTCACGGGCGAGAGACGGATGTTCGACATCGCAAGTTGCAGAGACTCAATCGGAGTCGAGTCCGTTGACCCCTGGATGGTGGTCGCCGACATGACGCCTTGAAGGTAGTTCTCAAGCATCTTCTGGCCAGAAGCGACAGCGCTGCCTTGGGGCTTGTACAGAACGTCTGCAGGGATGCTTAGTAAACGGAAACGTGAACATTCAATGGAGTGAGGGGCATACCGATCGCGTAGCTCGCGTTACCGGGCACGATGACCAGGTTGCTCTGCAGGAAAGCGGTTTAGTGGGAAATCCTCTAGTGCATTTTGAGTAGATCAACGCACCAGATCCGCTTCACTCACGACATCATCCCTGCTGGGATGTGAGCAGTTGTCGTACAATGCAAGCGTAGTACACTCACTGGAAAAGTAGGGAGAATGCGATATCTCCTGAGCCTGTTCACAGGTCAGCGAAGGGTTCAGAGGGCGTATGAAAGTACTTGCCAAGAGTGATGTTACTGTTGAGTCGCAATCAGCTTCGCTCAATGCGGCATCAATCACCGCACACGTACCTAGGGTTGAACAACGAGCTGTTCGCCTTGATGAGCAGGTGGTCTGCAAAGCCATGGTTGACGTCGAGGGTCGAGACCAGCGTAGGCTTGGTGTTCAGGCCCTGTAGGCCGGCGATCGAAGTTGTGACCGAGAACTCGATGCCGGTGAGGCTCAGTAGTCCCACAGCGGTCTCCGCATCGGTGTTCGCGGCACCCACAAGCTGCATCTCCGCGGTCTTCGACGTCGCAGTGGTAGACAGGAACTGCTCGAACGTCGAGTCCTGCCCGTCGAGCACGGCGAACGGCACCTTCGAGAACGTGAGGTGGATGATCCGCTGCTCGACCTCCGTCGTACTCGGGCCCTTCGGGATGATGAGCTGCGCGAAGTCCTTTCCGTCTGTGCCGACAGTGATGTTCTGCTCGAGGGCGACGATGTTGATCGGGAAGTCGAAGGGAAGCTGGAAGGCTGCCGTCGCGTCGTCGCTGCTCGTCGCAGGGCCGAAGGCAGTGTCCTCGGTAAAGCGGAGGTCGAGCTCGTTCAGGCTGATGCTCCTGATGATGTCGAGCTGTCCGCGGTTCGGCAGGACTGCCTGTACCTCGAGGCTCTTGATACCTTCGTTGAGCCATGTGACCTGGGGAGGGAATCGTGAGTTTACGGCCAATGAAAGAATCTGTGTCGCGTACGTCGGTGGGACCGGCGCTGTCGCCGCGCACGATAACATTGCTGTCTTGCGCATGGATGAACCTGTTGAAGATCGTCGAGACGGCATCTAACCCCGCCTGCTCCTTCTGCGGAATGAGACGTCCAACGAGTGGTAAAGCGACCGTGGACTGTGGCGCAAGCGTAAAGCCCTTTGTCGAGGCCACCGGCCCGATGTTAGTATCTCCGAAGAAGTTCTGGAACGCGATGGACGACAGCTCGACGCCGACTTGCGAGGGCTGGCGGAGTCTTCAGCATCGATACAACACGATGCATGAAGTCGCTTACGTTGGTGACCTTAGTCTGGAGGGTGAGGTGAATACCGCCGGCTGGGTCGTTGCTAGGCAAGTCGAAGGTGTCGATAATGACGCCGTTCTTTAGGTTGTTCATGCCCTTCAAGGTCACGCCCTTGTTGGACAACTCGATGCCAGGGACGGAGATACCTAAACCCATGTCAGCAGAAACTCTTCGTCAGGCAGTATTGAGGACGAACCAATAGCAGCCACTACGCACAGAAGTCAGCTACTGACTCCAACTATGATAGGCAAAGAAACGTACCAGACAAGTTGCTCCCGGAGATGACCCAGTCGAATGACTCTTCGGTGAGCATTACCTTGGTGAAGTTCGTGAGGTGGTCGACGTCCGCCACCTCGAAGTTGGCGTCGATTTCGAACGTCGCACCCACGTCGGCTACAACATCGATGTCGGGCATCTTGATGCTGCCGATGGACGCGCCGTTCCACTCGATGGTCAGTCCCGCCGGGAAGGAGATCTTCGCATCGACTGTTACTATATTAGCTACCCCTCTAGCCTCGAGTGCGGGAAAAGAACGTACATGGTCCTGCTTGTGTGATAGATCCCTTGAGCGAAGTGCCTGCACAATGCGTCAGTAGCCTTATTGTCTCACGGGCGTATAGCTACGTACCGAACGACTTCTCCTGGATATCCTTGATAATCACAGTCTCGATGCCCAATACAGAGCCTGACACGATCTTCTGGACGATCGGCTGAGCCAGCACAGGAAGGATGTTGTTTAGACTCTTGTCCGTCTTCGTCTCCACGTCTGTCTGCGTGTACTGAAGCGTCGTCGCGTACTCGCCTAATCCGCCTTCAGTACCTTGCTGATTGCGCAGAAGGTTGAGAGCTGGACTTACCGATGGTAACACCCGCGGTGAGTGCGACATCCGAGCGGAGCTTGGTGAAGGCCTTGTCAACGTACGTTGGGAGGTCGAAACCCCTGCATCAATCGTGTAAACGCCTGCCCTCGAGATAGAACCGCCGATGTACTCACTTGAACAGCGTAGCGTTGTCCGCCCTCCTCTCGACTCCCTCCCTCTTACTCGGGCCAGCGTCCACATACTGATACCCGCCCAGCGCGACGATCGCGTCGAGCTGCTCTGTGCCGAGCCCCGCCTGCTCCGCGAGGAGACGTGTGACCGTGAACAGCGACGGTGGGTCCATGTTCAGGTCAAGGTCGAGGTTCGGCGACGCGCTTGTTGCCTTGCCTGGGGAGGTGAAGTGCGTGGGTGTCTGGATCGTGCCGAGGTGGATGTCGCGGAAGGAGACGTTCGACGCGACGTGCGTGATGACGAGCCCTGCGGTAAACGGGTTCGCGAGCGAGACCGTCGCGTGCGCCGTGGTGTTCTCCCGGCCGGTCGTCGGGAGCACTGTGCGTACGCGTTAGGCTGGGCAGGAGAATAGGGCAAGAGGAGAGCACACCTTCGAGCGAAGCGAAGTTCAGCAGCTTTGTCTGGAGCGCGGGTAGCACGGCGTTGATGTTCAACTCCTTGAATGCCTGCAGGAGCGACGTGATAACCGTGCTGTTGTCGTAACCCGCGATCGCGACCTCGACGTCTACGCATCCAGGAATATATCAGCCCTCCACTTCGCATCCAGGAGAAAGTGAAGGTACGCACCTGTGCCACCTACGAAGTCATCGAGCGTCTGCAGACCCTGGGGACTGAGATTGGGCTTGAAGCTGCCCTGGGCGGTGACGGAGTTGTTGCCCATGTTGAGGGTGAGGTTCGGCAGCAGCGTCGTGCCCATAAGTGCCTCCTCCCTCATCAGTTGCAGGGCTTACCAGTTTCTCGTCAGTTCGGCTTTACGTGCTCATAGTAGAAAGTAGACTCACCCAGGTCGCCCGTGAACAGCTGCAGGTTCGACGGGTTGAAGATGCTCACTGCGACACTCCACCATCAGTCTCGCGCTCCCCAGGCTGTAAAGTCTAAATGCACGCACCGTTGATCCCGAGCTGGATCGCGTCCTGCGTGCCCCCAATAACATCCACGTCCCCGATCGTCACCAAGTTATCCAACCCGCGCAGCCCCTGCAGGCCGCTCGTCACGTCGAACCTGATCGGGTCGAGCGTGACGAGCCCGATGCTCATGTTCGCGACCGCGCGCGCGTGGCCTTGCAGCTGGAACGGCGTGTGCGACGCCGTCGTCAGGTTCGCGTCTGCGCCGCGCTGTCAGCATACATACGAAGAGCTAGGAGCGGCGCGAGGCGAAGGCGAAGGCGACGTACTGAATTGGGAGAAGACGGGGTGGCTCGGGTCGGGAACGTCCAGCGCGGTGTTCTCGATGGTGATGTTGATCGTGCCGTGCGTGAACGTCGAGTTAACTACCGTGATGTCGCTCGTCGACCGTCCGGCCGGCTGCCAAACCCGCGTCAGTGTTCCTCTTCTTCCGAACAACCCAGAGCTCATTCTCACTCACCGTCGACAGTCCCGCAACAACCGCGCCCGCGCTCGTGATATTGAACGCGTTCTGGATCTCCCCGATCGAGAGCCCGAACCCAAACGGCAGCTCCATCGCCGCCTGCACAGTCCTGCTGTTCGCAACAGGCCCCCACGGGGTACTCGGACTAAACGCGAGCGCCATGTCCCCAATACTGATCGCCTTGATCGGGTTTATGGCCTGCGCGGCCTTGAACGGGACGTGCAAGTCCAGCGCGGTAAGGCCCGCGCTCAACCATGACACCGCGCTGCCGTCGTTCTGCAGCGACGACTGCCCGCGCGCGACGACGTCGGACTGCTCGCCGTTGAGGTACTGCGTGAAGAGCTGTGAGACAGACGTGAGCGCGCTCGGCACGGTCTGGGGTACGAGGCGGCCGCGAAGCGTGATGTTGTTCGCGCCGGGGGCGATGGTGGTGTTCGCGCTGCTGCCGGCGCCAAGGTTCACGCCCTGGTAGAGGAGGTCGAAGATGACGGTGCCGAGGTTGACGTCGAATGGGCTCGGGTTGTCGAGCCCGGTCACGGCGATGAAGTTGATTCCGCCTTCGGGCGCGTCGCTCGGGAGCTGGAAGTCGAGCAGCTCGATGTGGTTGTCGAAGTTGTTCATTCCTACCGCGCGCCGTCAGCGGCAAGTTTTCCGGAGAGCGCGACGACGTACCATTGAGCGTGAGGTCCTTATTGAACTTAAGCCCGTTCGCGCGCGGGAACTTGAGCGCCTGCACGCTGAGCTTGTCGCTCGTAAGCCGCCAGGTGAAGTTCTGCTGCGTGATCATCGTCTGCGTGAACTGCGCGAACGCGTCCTCGTGCTCGATCGTGAACGGCACGGTCTGGTTGATGTACGCGCGCTTGGACTTGACGGTGAGCTCGTTCATTTGGAACGAACCGAGCGGGACGACGTCGGAGCCGTTCACCCAGCCGACGGAGAGTGGCTCGCGGAAGTCGATCTTGGCGGAGAAGATGCCGGCGTGCGAGACCTGCGGGGAGGCGTTTAGTTGTGTCCTGGTTGTTCGTCTGGCTAACTTACCCAACCGTCCATGGTCAACTGGAAGCTGCGCGTCCGCACAATTCGTCGTCAGTCGCTACACCTAGCATAGCGCGGATACTCACGAGTTGTTCGCCGGGTTTGTAATCGCCACTTTATCCACGTTCAGCACCGACACGTTCACAATGTGTTGCGCGATGGCATGCACGACCGGGAAAAGCAGGATAAACAGGATCGCAATGCCCAGACACGCGCCGATGATGTTCGCGATGATGAACCATCGTCTCTTGTACAGAGGGGGCTTCGGAGCTGGGGCAGCGCGGGGAACGTCTTCTGGTCGTACTTCTCCAGCAGCGGCCACAGTGCCTGCCGCTGCGCCCGCGCTTGCGGCTGGGGCGGGTACGTCGGTGGGGTCGGCGAAGGGGTTGACGGCGACGCCAGCGGGGGTCGTCCGAGCTATGCCACTTGGTGCGTGCGCGGCCGTAGTGGTGTGCTCGTCATCCTCTGTGTCGGTGAAGGATTCAAAGAACATGGTTAGTGTCGGTCACGAGAAATGATACCTCGCAACCCCAAGGATAACTAGAAAGAACGTAGAGAAGGAACACGTCGAAGTGGGCCTTGAGGCTGCCAAGCTGTGTGCGCAGGGCGCGGAGAAACACTTTGCGCAGAGAGAGGGCGGGCGGGAATTTGAGGCCCGCCCACGCGCTTTTGATCTCAACATCCCAGGAAAGCGACACGCGGGAAGCGGGGGCATTGCCCACGCTGGGCTTCGGGACGTCGCCCGCCGAACCCGTCCATCCGTTCCTACGGGCGCCCCGCGCTGGCAGCGTCTGGCTCGGCCGCGCAGCGCTATTTGCGTCCGTCCACTGACCGCTGCTCGACGTGCCTCATGGAAGTGCATGCATCCGCTGATTTGCGCTCAGCCCCGCGGGCGTAGCTGCAGGAGAGGCAACGGCGCAGGAGCGACCGCCAGGCGGCCAACTGCCAGAACTGTGGTCGCTCGCATGGAGACGTCGAGAAGACATGGCAAAGAGGACACCCTTCTCGCCGGAGTCTCGAACGAGATGGACCGGCCGTATAAACAGCGCATTCCGCCGGAAGCTGGGAATGGGCCGTGCCATGATACGCGAGGGGGTGATGACAAACGGACCAACGGAGAACTCGACGCGGCCGGTCGTACACACCAACGAAAGCATGAACGACGACCGCCATAACGCATCGTCAGGAAGGTAGGAATGCATCAAAGATGACCCGCAAGGGAGAAAGAATCCAGATTTGACGGGGGAGGATCACGTATACGTGCGAATCAAGGGGGAAGGAAGAGGAAAATACGGAACGAGTAGGACGCGTAACACGCGCCAAAATGAACGGCGACTCACCAGGACTCGTGAATGGGTTGCTCGCCACGTCTGCGGGCTGGCCAGAGGCCGCGAGAGCACCGTCTCGCCCGGGGTCCGCCATGGGGGATGTTGCGCCGCTTGGAGGGGCGTTGTGGGAGGAGCGGGGAGAGGCCGGTCGGCTGCAAAGTGCGCAGGGACGACATAAAATCTATGCGAGGGTTCTCATGACAGAACTTGGGATCAGCTTCACTCCTGCGCTTCGCGAGTCCACGCGGGTGCAGTCCGACCGTCCTCGCAACGCGCCCCGCGTGATCCAATGGGAACCACCCTTGCCTTTTACGGAATGCGTCTGTCTGGCGCGAGATCAATGAGGGTTGATGGCCCCCGCGCGATCTCGCGCGATCGATGCGGGGTAAAATGAAACATGCCTCTGGCAATTGGTTGTGAGCGCGGGGTGGAAACTTTGCGCGCGCGACCGACGCTAGCAGGTCAGACGAGCACCGGGGTGCTCCACAGGCACTGCAGGCGAAGGCGGGGACCGGGGGTTGTGCAGGATGGACGACCGAACAGGCCTAATCGAGCGGGGGAGTCCCCACACGTCAGGGTCATGCGAGCCTCGTGCCTCTTGCCCACGCCCGCGCCACCCCGACAGAATGAGCCTAACGGTAGATTCAGAAGGCGACCGACGATCTCGCATGACGTCTTCACCGTCTTTTTATGCCCATGCGACCTCCCCTTCTGGCTTCTTCGCTGCGCCTCCGGGTCCGAACCTTCGGATGGACTCTGGTCCTACAAGGTGCGAGCGGAAAGCCGCTCTGTCGTCCGAAAGTCGGCAACCTTCAAAAGGAGGCTGTCAGCTCTACGTCGACACCTCATCTATCAGCAAATGTCACTGTGTGCACCTTCAGGGACCGGAACTTGACTGGCAGCGTACAATGACTTATGCCGGCGAGACTTCGGCTTGCGGGAATCAAATGTGTTGTTTCGTGCACACCTAAACAACTGACCAACCGATCGACCATGTACGCGGGCTTGCCGTGGTGTCCTCATCTACACCGTTCTTTAGCAATACGCCCAAGATCGTAAGGATGTTTGCATACCTAGGTTCCTTGCTCTTGCGCAGTGGGCGCGAACCAACCATCCCTGCCAAATTATCCATAGACTGGAAACCGATCCTGCATCCTGCGAGCACATGCATGGGCCCATCCACACCAGACGCTCAGGCGCCGAGGTGGCCAGCATGCGGACGTCCATCCCCATGTCGCCCAAGACGTCGCCAGTAGCGCGAGGCCAGAAAAGATGCGGGCAACCGTCAGCACAAAGTCGGAAAAGCCGAAGCCAAGAAGGGTGGCAAAACAAAGACAGGATCGGGGCCGAGGAGCGGCGTATGTAAGGACCAGGAGATCTCCCGCCGGCGCCTGGGTCCAGAAGCACCAGTTGTAACGAACGCCCTCCGAGCATGCGGGCGCGTACGAGTACGTAGACGCGCCGCTAGCGCCAGCGAGGCCCAAGATAGCTGCTGATACCAAGCATCGAGGAGACGGCGCGTTCCGGTGTTCAGTACCCTCGTGGAGACCAAAGCGCAGGCGTGCGAGAGCGTGCAGTGAAGATGACGTTCGGCAGAAGCTTGACGAAGTCGAGACAGCACCCGCTAGCCAGAAACAGATTACCTGGACGACGTCGGCTGCGACCGCCGGGAGAATGTCGAGGTTGTTTGTGATCCTCGCTGGCGGCGGAATATTTCCCTCCAAGGAGTCCAGTCCAAGGCGCGAACCGCAGCCACAGAGGCGAGCGGTTGGACGACTGTGCCGGACGGCTGACTCGGAAGCGGCGCGCACGCGGGAATGCAGAGCTTGTTTGCGGTGTACGCCGACGGCACGGACAAGTCGGGACTTCGAAGAGGCTTCGAGCAGTCGAACAGGTCGCATGCGGGTGCAGATCAAGGGAAGTGCCATACTGCCGATAGTCGAGCCACAGAGGCACGAGGGTCCGAGTACCCAGGACTAGAATAGCGGAGATGACGGTAGCGTAAGACGTGCGCAGACTGGGATAGTTGTGCATTTTGCTGAACCACGCACCCGGAGGTCGTCGAGATGACCGGTAGTCCAGCCCAGGTTGCAATATCGAGTCCCAGCCATCGTGCCGTAGCCCCAGCGCCAGAAAGCAGCTGTTGGCAGTTACGCCGTCGCGCCCGCCGCAGCCCCTCGGAGTCGCCGTGGTTCGTCGTTCCGGCCATCGCAAGCACCCAGCCAGAATCACGAGCGGCAGGAAGAACGAAGCACGCTCGCGTGTGAACGGTCGCACGGGAGCAATGTGGCGCACCGTCGCTGGAAGGGATGCATGGAAACTAGAAGCTTTGACTGGGCGGAGCGCGCGCGTCGACGGAAAAATTGAAGCGGTCCAATCCACAGTCTAGATGGTGGAGTTGCTATGGGGCAAACGCGTGTGGCGGGGGTAAAGTGGAAGGTGGGTTGGGGGTAGAGTGGAAGGTGGGTTGGGCGGAAAGCAGGCGGGAGTGGTATGGGTAACATGCTTGCATGGATGCTTCGTCCAAGCCTACGAAATGCGACGGTAAGATCTGTGAGGACGGGACATTGAATTCTGTAAACTCACCACGGATGACATACCCCCGGCCGTCAGCTTGCCTCCTCCCGCGCCCTTCCTCCACGCCACCCCGGACTGCAGCCGACGTACCCTCCACGCTCATTTACAGAACAGTCATGGGTGCAGTCCGCCCACGCGAAGTGACGGAGGTGGCGGCCGAACCAACCCAACCCAACGGAGAACTCACCGTGTCCAGATAGAGAACCGTCGAAAGCGGGTGCAGACGCAGCGCAGCAGAGTTCCCATTACGCAGGCCGTCCAGAAATACGCCTGAGGAAATCTACACGAAGTGGGCAGAGATGGCAGGCGCACCAAGGGGCGCTGCTATATACATACCCGCAGATACGTTCGTTGCGTGTTTTTTCCTCTCAGATACCGAGATGGCTCGGGAGCTGTGTCCGCATGGATATCGACCACCTCGACATCCGGGCGCGAGATACGCGCTGAGGTCGGGGTGGCTCGGATGATGCGCAACGGCGGGATGGGGGAAAATCACAAGCCAGGACACGGCCGGGGAGCGGGACCGGTAATTTCGACGGGAGCGTGATACGGATACAGGGTGAATACATCAAGACATGGGTCTTCGGTGAGCTTCTGGTTATACTTTGAACTTACAGACGCGAGCAGTCGGCGCGGAAGGGATAGATGACGAGAAGGAAAGCCGACGTAGCCGATAATGCAAGAATATGGACCAGGAGGTGTTGTGCGAGGCTGGGGACTCCGAGCGGAGCATTGGTCGAGTGAGCGCTGAGCTTGATTCGAGGTCCGGTAGCCGGCCATGACGAGGAGAGCGAAAACATGTGCCAAGTTCGGAGTTCCAGTGGGAGAGCGTGGTGTGATTGATGTCTCGGTTGCTGCAGTGAACACGAGCCTCAGCGAATTTGACAGCAGGCTTCGCGCGCGGTAGCAGTAACCGGAACAGCGGACGCTCGGAGATCGTTCGAGGGTGCGTTCCGTCATTGAGCCCCTTCAGCGCCTTCGTCTTCAGACTCGTCCTCCTCTTCGCTCGAGCTTTCGGGTGCGTGGTGGTGGTTTGGATTCGGGACGAGCAGGTCTTCGCCGTCAGCCCCATCGGTGGCGCCTGCGGGAGTGTATCAGCCAATGTATTCGACACAACCATGTTTTTCGAGTAAGAGTTTTGTCGACGCATGCATATCAAGGATTCTTGCTTAAAGGCCCGGGTATATACGTCTATCAACCGTGACTGTAAAACCGGAGCGGTGGGAAACACATGTCATAACTACAGATATCATGAGAGTCGGAAGCATATCGTCGAACGTGCGTACAAAGCTGGACTGGCAATCTCGGGGAATCACGATATAGAACGAGCTCACCTGTATGCCTCCTCGAGTCGTCGTAGCTCTTCTCCAGCTCAGCGAGAATCTCCTCTTGCATGGCTGTTACGGCTTCTGCATTCTCGCACGTCTTGTACCGGTCCAATAGGTGCCTATATGCACGAAGGGAACTCTGGTTAGCGGCGATTCTGGTCAATCTACTGGCGCTCAACACGTCAAAGAGCCGTAGCCCATGGAGGGTACAGAGACGCGGAAGCTGATTCATTGCCAGTTGAAGTACGTACTTGTTCACTTCGTGGAACGAGTGGCCCCATCCGAATCCGCTGAGCAACCGCTCCGCATACGAGTCGTACCCCGTGATGTAGAACGCAGCGGCCAGAGCCTCTACGCAGTTCAGCCTCCAAGGTTTTCCGTAGTTGACGGGGTTTGTGGCGACGAGGTATGGCACTACAAACAGATCATTGTGAGTGGCGCAACTTGAGTATATGCGGGCCACACCTACAGAGGCGTTCATTTGGGCTCGCGATCTTGTTGAAGGGGACCTCATCGAGCCTCGCCCACGAGCACTCAACGACCGCTAGTCCGCTCTGTGCGACAATGTCGCGATCTGCGGGGCTCACGGGTAACGTCCCTTTTGGTCTGCATCACGTTCCAACATTCCACACAGTTTCTTAGTATTCAAGGCACATGGAGGAGTGTTTTCTTGAGATGCTCACGAGATCACTACACCGCGAAACCTCTGCCCGATTCGCAGATCCTGGATGAGGCCTTGGCGCGCAAGCTTCTTTCCTGAGCAGCGGCGAGGGTCACAATGGTCGAAGTCCTGAAGGAAGAGTTAACGAGAGGGCACAGACGATCCAGGCTGTTGTGAGGACCTACCCACATCGCGACTGGCACCTCGATGTTTACCTTCTCCTCAGCCTCTAGCCTCCGCCACCCGCATCAGCTCGCTCATCTTCCCCTCACGCAGAGCAACAACGAACCAGAATCGCTCCCACTACCCTCCCCGCTCTCATCATCGTTGTCCACCGCGCTTTCTGGTCGCTCCTCACCGCCGAGAGCGGAAGATGGTCGCGGGTCTTCGTACCGGCGCTGCCCTCGTCCCCTTTGTGCATGCCCGCCCCCTCGCAGAGCAGCACGGCCGCCACGCTTTCCTCGTGCAGGCTTGACCATTGATTCAATATTGCAAACCAGAGATGATAGCTAGCAGAGTGTATTGAGATTGCAGTGGGGAGAGCGCGGAGAGACAAGAGCTGCGGGCCTGCGGCAAAGATCCACGCCCTCTAGATGGGCGCCTATGTGTTAGAGCCGCCGAGACAGACGCCCATTTCACTTTGCACTCAACGCCGACGACCACTACACCAAAATGCACCCGACGCTGGCATGTCTGTCGAAGGCCTCTCGGCGGGCACTCACGCCGAAGCGTGGTAACAAGGACTTCTACAAGGGTTAGTCTTACGCGGGTTGAGAAGGCGCGACTGCTGACTAGAGACTCGTATAGGCACGCGGCAGGCATTCGTCCCTGGTGGCCACCGCACAGGCGCGCCCGGAAAGCACGTCGTCCGAGGGAAGGCGAAGTACCGCCTGGTGGATGAGCAGGTCAGGGTATACGTGGCGCCGCCCATTGAGGAGATCGAGAACTCTTTGGTACGTTGACTGTGCTCTCATTCCGGTCCGCGGCTCAAAGTAACTCCCGCACTTGCAAATCCCAAACATCCTCTTGAACCGCGAAACATCATCTTACTCAGCTCAAAGCCTACGTCTCCACCACCGTCCCCGTCGACCGGAGTTTCACGAAGGAGCTATACGGCAAGCTCCCGCGCGGTGGCCTCACACCCGAGCACTACTTCAAGATCGCCCCTCGTCTCGAACCCGCAGAAATCGAGGCGCCCCAGGCAGAGACTATCGCGCAACCCCAGCAATAGATTGATGTCGACGTGTTTGTCCCGATACTGGAGTGTTTCCCGGACCCCACCTATGCTATCTATACCTAATGCAACATAATGCTGTCCCCGCTCAGGGGGTGTGCTATGGTTGAGCCAGAACGACATACGTGCTCTGCAATGGTGCATTGCATAGTTGCGAGCGATGGCCCGTTACACACTCGCCTGAATTGCTTGTCTAAAGTCGGGTACATCAACGCCTCCCCGTAGTATGTTTCGTGCCTAGGCGGTCCGGCCGCTCCGCACGCGGACGACGCAAATGTGCCGCCGAACTTTGCCGGCCATCCTCTTTCATCTTGTGCTACCACGACGAGCCACTCGCTGCGTCTTTATACCGGCAAACCCCTACGAAATGCAGCTCACGTCGCTTCCGCCCGAGCTGCTCATCAGCGTCTTGCTCGAGCTCGATTTACAGAGTCTGATCAGATGCCGCCAGGTGAGTTAGAGTTTACCTACATTGCAGGCGTCGCGCCCACACGCAGCACGGACATTCGCAGGTATGCAGCCTTCTCCGGGAACTCACGGACCAGGACGTGCGCACGCAGTACAAGATCGAGCTCGCCGCCGCGGGCATGGAGGACGGGCCCCCAAGCACGCTCACCTCCGCGGAGCGTCTGCGCATACTCAAGACCCGCCAGGAGGCATGGGACAACCTCGCGTGGACGTCGCGCGACGAGATACCCATGCAGCAGGGCGGCGTCTGGGAGCTGTATGGGGGCGTGCTGGCGCAGGGGGAGGGCACGCGCACACTCACGTTCAAGCAGCTGCCCTCGGCCATCCGCGGGATCGAGGACCGGGAGTGGCGCATCGAGGACGTGGGCGTGAACATTCGCGACTTTGGGATGGACCCGGCGCAGGACTTGTTGATTGTCATTGAAAATCGGGTGGAACGGTGAGTTCTGATTTCGTGCGCGAGCTCCCCAAGGCGTCCGCCCGCTACTCGCACTGCGCCGCCCCCCTTCCGCCGCCACGCCCCGCTGGTGACACGCTTCAGTGCATCGCTTGAACGACCCAGCAGCCAGTCAGGCTAGCGCGGGGCGGGCATGCCATGCCCTTGGAACCTATGAGGTCCGGCAAGGGCAGTCAGGCATGTATAACGAGCAGATGCGCATATCGCGCGCACGTCGGTGTCGAAGCGGGCAAAGCGAACAGCGCTTGGCGCGTATAGAAATCGTGACGCATCTATTTTACCTGCTAGTGACCAAGCGGCCTGCTCCATATGTTCTGCAGAACATATTCCGCCGAGCGCCTGGTCCAGCGTACAGGACTCTCTGGTGACCACGCGGTGCGGGCGAGTGTGGCGGGCGGAGCAATGGTACACATTGTAGTGGAATGTACTTACGTTCTCTATAGGGCCGGAATGGCGTGCTGTGTGCATCTCAAGTCTTTGGCGACCGGCGAGCCTCATCCGGCGGCACCCCGCCCTGCCGTGTTAACGCACATACCACAAAGGGGCCGATATTCGTACACTATACAAGTCTGTGACGAACATGTCGCGATACTCATGACAAGTGGAGATGAAGATCACTCCGAGCTGCTCATGTGGAACTGGAAGACAGGCACGCGTCGATTGGTTCGTGTACTTTCTTTTCACTGGTAATATCTAGCTGAGCGCTCTTCTAGTATCTCACCGGCTCCGACCTCTCGTCCTTCGCGTTCCTCACACCAAGGTACATGCTCCTGACCTCGCTCCCTACAATGGAGCTGGATGACAACAACGTCTTCCACGGCGACGACCCGCGTCTGCTCGTGATCGACCTCGAGCGCATGTCCGATCGCCACGAGATAGACTTCGGCGACCTCGACTACCTCTGCGCGTTCCACTACCCGCCGCTCGCGGACAACTTCGCGACCATCTCGATGTCCATCCGGTCCGACCCCGCGCCGAACTGGAAGCCCGCGCCGTCGCTCCGCGTCCCCTTCCACGTCGCGCGCGAAGACCGGCTCTTCGTGATCACGCTCTGGGTCGTCGAGGGCAACATGCACATCATGCCCTTCATCTCGCTCGTCCCCTCCACGACCTTCCTCGCGAGCATAGCCAGCATCGCCCCGGGCGAGACCGGGCGCGTGTTCGAGTGGTCCGAGTGGGGGCCCGCGGGCACGCGCCTGATCCCCGCGCCGCCGACGCACACGTCCGTGTGGGTGTGCTACGTGTACGGGATGACGTTCGCGATGTCCGTGCGGCAGGGCTTCCAGCGCGCGATCTGCGCGCTCGACTTCAACCCGCGCAGCGTGGGGCGCGTGCGCGCGCGCGAGGAGCGCGAGGCGGAGGCACTGCGCGGGGCGAGCGCGGAGGAGCACGCGGCGGCCATCCTCAGGCGAACCGCGATGTCGGTCACGGACGAGCAGGTGTTCCGCCCGGCGAACATCTTCCGCGAGGAGGTGCGGACGTCTCTGCCGCATGTCGTGCGCAAGACGAAGCCGTTTGGCGCGGAGGGCGAGGGGCACTTTGACGCGGTCATGATCAGCGAGGACTCGCTCGTGATGGTCTCGAGTGTGAGTCGCGCCCGCTTGTGGTTCCGTATGTGACTTTGCTCACGGGTCCTCGACAGCAATCGCACATCCGGAAGTATCGCATCTTCACGTTTTAAGCGTGTCGCATTGAGCAGGGATAGGAGCAGGGCGTTCTTGCGCTCATCGGCTTTGTATGAACTAACGCGGACCAGGAAGAGTAGAAGACAGCAAACGGTAAAAATGAATAGAAGTCACTACGAGCTTGTGCAGTCGACCGTATCAACGTCAGGCCGAGGACAACACACCGCATCGCACCTGAGAGTATAGGTGACGAGAGTGCACAGTGCGCGGTGCTTTGTAGTAAGTGACACGGCGTTTAATAATCCAAATATGATAACATCACGGTCTGTACTCGTACAACTCGTCCTGAAGAGTCCATAGGAAGCGGCACACGAAAAAAACCACACTCAATCATTCTTCTTGTCTCCCCTCGCGCGCCCTGACCTGTCCTGCAGTTCAACGCCCTCACTCTCCCCGACTGGCGGCAGCGGCTCGCCTTCGGGCTGCAAGTCGACGCCCTTACCACCCTCCCCATCGCGCACAGCCCAGAATCCCAGCAGGCCGAACACTTTCGCGTTCACCTTGCACGTCAACGTCGCGACCTTGTGGCCGAGACGGATGAGGGGCGCGAGCGGGGGTACAATGAGCGCCGCGAGGTCGTCTGGGTGGTAGAAGTCCTCATGCGCGGCGATGACATACACCGTCTTGGTCGGGTCTGTCGGCGACGGCTCAGGGCGGAGGGTGAGGTGTACGAGTAGCCTGCGACGTCGTCCTTCAGCTGCAATATTGCACAAACAGGAGAGGTGAGGCGTACCTTGCAGGCGCAGGTTTGAGCGGCGACCAGCGGATATGGAACGTCTGGGTGACGTCGAGGTACGCGGTATGTTTCTCCGCGTCGTATGTTACGGAGTTCACGCCGACCCGGATTGTGGGCGACATTACGCGGTACCATTGTAGAATCGAGAGGATGGCGTCGCGCGAGTTCGGCCCTGACGGGACCGCGCAGAGGGGATGCCTGAAGGAAACGTCTGGCGCGTAGTACCTAGCAAGAACCCCGTTAAGTGGGCGCGCCCACTGTAGGCGAAGCTAGGCATACGCACTTTAACACGGACTCTTTCTGAATCTCTGGGTTGATAGCGGCGGTGACCAGAGCCGCAACATTCGCGATCTCCTTCGCGGGGTCCTCCATGGTTCCGCAACGTCCGATAGTTGTTGGGCTACGAGTGTTGTGGTGATTGAAGACGGGGAACGTCCTGTCGTCGTTGTGGTTGCGGTCGTAAGTACTTGTACTTCTCGGAGGAAAATTCGTTGGCAATGCGAATATATACCCCCGAGAGCGCGCTCCTGGAGTGCGCCTGTGATTGTTGCGCGGGCGCGTCGCGCCATGACGTCATTGCGTCATCGTCTACTCAACGCCGCCATGTGGCGAGTACTTAAGCGAAGTGGCGCCCGCGCGAGACTCTTCACCACCTCTGAAGTTCCGAACGCAGAAAGGTGCGCATTGAATGACTTAAGTTAGGAACAATCTCGTGTTTTCGTAGAAATACAGTTGGATTCAAGTGGGTTATGGGGTACAGCGATTCGGAGAAATAGAAGTACAGAGTAACGAGTGAAGGTGGTAAGCAAATATAAGGAGAGGTCGTGTTGTAACAGCTATGCAAGGAAGCTATGGTTTATAGAGATGCGTAGAGGGAGAGGGAAGTAGCTACGCTAATTGAGCTAGGACTACAGAAGGACGCACGAAGCACTGGTAAGGATGATGGGTATCAGGAGTACAGATACAGCGGATTGGCGGAAACCGGAGAAGAGGCGTAATCCAAGAAAAAGAAGGTCGTCAAAGGGGCTTGCACTGCAACCGTTGTGGTATCCGGGTGGCGCGCGCGACCCCAGGGGAGAGGCGATAAATACCAAGAAATGGACGGAGACCTCGGGACAGATCGGCGTGACCGCGGCAGGAGCGGAGGTCGGGTGCCCATGAGAGAATTAATCAAGAGTGTCGAAATGGAGTAGAGGGTATAGCGCGCCGCAAAGGGAGCGACGAAGGCGGGCGGGTATCGCGAGATTCGGAGGGTGTCGGTCAAGAAGCGGGTCGGGGTATCACGATGAACGCGTCGGGGGTGCGGGATGAGGGCTCGAGCGCGTCGCGCTTAACTGAGCCAGTCCATCTCCAGCTTCCCGCCAGAGCCACGGGCGTGCGAGGGCGCAGGCGACGGGACAGACCCGGGGCCTGTAAAGGAGCGTTCAGCGACTGCGCGGTGCGGGGCGGTGGACAGCGGGCGAGGCTCACCGAAGTGGAAGGCTTCCGACGCGATAGTAGCAGGCGCAGGCGAGGCCTGCGGGATGGGCCCGGCGCACGCGGAGAGCGCGAGGGCGAGGACGAAGGCGAGCGAGGCCAAGGCGAAGCGAGGCATGATGGTAATGGTGGAGGAGATTGTCGGGGGATGAGTGCGGGTGATTCTCTTGCCTTGTGAGAGCTGCGTCTAGCAAGCTACTATGAGACTGCGGAGGTGTGAGGACGAGAGAGTGCTGCTGTGAGAACGAGAGGAGAGGATGCTAAGCGAATTTGAGTGAGCAAGCCCCGCTCTCCCTCCCCTTCGTTATATACGATCTCGCGCGCAAACGGATCGCGCCGCTGCGGCCGCGCAAGCAGGCAGAGCCTCGCGACGACGGCAGCTCCTCGACTCACGATGACGCGGACAGGCGAACTGCAATGACTCGCCTATCCGGCTATGCAGCAATGTAACACACCCGCGGACGCGGGCCGCAAGGAGCGGGGGTGGGGTGGCACGGAACACGCCTCAGCCCCTGCCCCAGCCCCCAGCCCCCGCCTCAATCATCCGTGATACACGTATTCCATGGACGCCGGGCGCATCCGTGTACACAGGTCCCGTCCGGTACTGCGTTCCAAATCCGTAGAAGGGGTACGGGAAGTCGACACAGGGGTGCGGATATGTTGCGATGGTGCTTGCGCGAGTGGGTGCGTCTGGGTCGCCGCGGACCTGTGGCGGCGCACAGATCGTGCGTCGACGGTGCGAGATCTCAGGCAGGCACGACGTGGCGCGGTTACGGCCTGGAATAGGAAGGGAGTCGTAGGTCAGACAGCGTAGAGTGACAGACGCGCACCGCTTTTGCCCAACACAAGTGTGTGATACACGGTCATTTGGAGACGACGACGACGCCGCCGAGCGTGACCGTTTGAGACGCATCGCGCTGCGACCCAGCCGCGGAATGCACGATACTTGCTCGGGTTGGATCGGAACTCCGCGACGAAGAATGCCGGGGAGGGTTCCGTATGATCGTTGAGCGCGGCGTGCGCCATGCTCGTATTTGTGGTGCGGCCATACCTCGTAGACAGGGAGAAGTCGGGAGCGGATGGGGGAAGCTCATCGAATGAGGCCTGGCACTGCTGTGGCAGTTGATCATCTTCGGCACCGCCGACCCTGGGCGTCGGACGACGCTGACACGACGCCACGTCCCGTGTGGCGGTACGCGGCGCCGCAGTCGACGTCGACGCGCAGAACGCAAAGAGCGCAGAGGAAGTTTGGTTGCCGGTTGTGGGCGAGGTGCGTACTTCGGCATACAATGCAGCGCAGCCTCGAGCTCGAGTCGGCACGTCGACAGCGCAGTGGCAGGCCCGAGTCACTCCGTCTCATTGCCTTCCAGTCTGGTAGAGGCAGTGGACTTTAGCCAGTGAACGCCCGCCAAATAAGGAACGTACGTCTCGATGGAAGAGCCTCGACTACCGCAGGCACTTAGTTCCCCAGTAGCGCAGCAGCGATGTCTGCCGGCGGCGTGAATACTTCTCCCGCGCGAAGAGGGTCACAACCAGGCTTCAGCGCCCGCGGAAGCTTCAAGCTGGCGGCATCGCGATGTGGCAGTGGCGGTAGCGCTAGCCTGCTGGCATCGTAGCGTTAATAGCAGCCCGCTTTGGTGGTCAAGTTGCAGAGATGGCAACTCCTGTGATTGCGAGGCAGTCAGCGTTGCAAGAGTTCCTATCACAAGTATCACAAGCAAGTACTGGTCAGCATCTCCGGTCAACGCGGAAGCTATACGTCGATTAACGCACCTTTGAACGCATATATTAATAGGCTGTACCATTATGATAGAACAACACCAACAACCAAGCTTAATTAACAATCAGCACCGGACCACCCTAAACAAAGGATCCAAACGTAAATGCCTCAAGCCTGTGTACCCAATGACTCCCAAACGTCGATAATGAAACAGGCGGCGCCCGGCCGCACAAACCAGTTGAGTGACAAGTATCGCGCTCACCACAAGACGCCGAGCGACAGTGGCGCGGATAGCACCGCACAAAGCACGGCAGAGAGTGCCGCGACCATCGGCGCCGCTCCAGCGTGGGCAGCCACCGCCCCGTTCGCGCCGCCCTCACTGGTCCCGCCCTTTCCGCGGTTCTTGCCGCTGTTCCCGTTCGACGTGGCGACGACAGACGGGTCGACCCCAAGGGTGTTCTTTGTCTTAGTCGCCGCCGTCGTCGCGTAGGTAGATGCAGAATTTGGCGCGACAGCGCGTTGCTGGGCGGTGTCTGAGAGGAAGACGAGCGCGGCGCCTGGCGCGGGCACCTTGATTTGGCAGGTATTTGCGGTTTGGTCGCATTGCACCGTCTTCACGTCCTCGGTGCCCTTCCAGCGCCCGTCGACCTGGTAACGGCCTCCGAGGGTCTGCAAGCGCGGAGGTGCGTAAGTGTAAGTTGGCTTGACGATAGAGGGGCCCGATCAGCTGCCTACCTGACCCGCCCATGTGATATTCTGTTTCTCCGCCACCGTCGGCGCGAGCAGATATCTGTGCAAAACATGGTAAGCTCCGCCCGCGCGGGACCGCACTCCAATCCAGACACAGCATAAGTAGCTCCTCACTTGACTTTGACCTGAGCCGGGACCGCACCGCCCTCGCCGAACTGCTGTCCGCCGACGCTGATCGCCGCGGTGTAGTCGTGCGCGCCGCTCGGGTCGTCGAGGAAGTTGACGAGCATCATGCGTGCGAGCTGCTCGCCCTCGTAGATCGCGTAAGCGGGCGTGAACTCGTTGCCGTCGTTTGGGAAGAGGTCTTTCACGCGCGAGGTGTTGGAGGGCCCGAGGGCCTCGGCGACGGCGAGCGCGGAGTAGAAGATCGGGCCGATCGTCCATTGGTGGAAGGAGGACTCGTTCGTAGGCGCGGCTGTGAGAACGGCAAGATGTCAATCGGTGCCGATATTTAGATACGAAGATGACATACCAGTGAACGGTGTGGAAGTGTAGAAGCGCTGACGGTGTAGAAACATCAGAAAACATACAGGAGCTCTCGACATGCAGAAGACGAACCCGAAAAGGCAAGATCGCGATCACGGGCCCGACCGAGCCGCGTTTAACGCGCGACGCGTCGAACGCGACGCGTCGAAGATCAGCGGCGTAGCGCGCGCGCGACGGGCAACGTGCTACGGGTCGCCACTTCTTGACAGGCATAGACTCTCGACTCTCCGGTTCAGTCCCCTCTCCTCTCTTTCTCTCCCGCCTCTACCTCTGTATCCTCGCTCTCATAGGCTGTTTCTCGTCTCGTCTTTCACCCCAATTCCCCTCCCTACAGACGCTCAGCGGCGGAAGCCAACAAGACACGAAGGTCTCGAGGACGGTAAGCGATCGAGGTCGGCGACGTGATCTCCCGCTGTCGATGTCGGGCGACGAGCGTACGTCAATCGGAGACGCGTCGGGCGGCACGACCTCTCGCCGAGTCATTCCCTCGAGATCGACGTGTCGCGCTGGTGGAAGTTCGCTGGGTACGCTTCTCTTTCATAACATGGCCAATGTCTCCCGTATCGGTCTCGTACGAATGATCTGTAACTTATCGCGAAGCGCTTGGGGCCTCGACCGAGAGAACGGTTGCGGGGCCGCGCAAGAGTTGTACTAATAGGCGAGATCCCGCCTTCGAATGGATCAGGTTTTTCCCCCTCCCCCGATTCGCACTCGCGTGTTTCGAGGATCCGAGCCTCTCGCGTCTCCCCGCCTCTTCGTCTCCCGCTTCTCGCCTCTCACCGCTCGCGCATACGCCAAAAAGCAGAAATATATTCGTAAGTTCTCGACTACCGTCTCGCCGCTTATCCTCGTCTCGTATAGCGCTCGGCAACTGAGCATCCTACGGCCGAGGCGACCTCTATTGAACCCCCAACGACGAAGCACATTTTCCCCTCCACAACTGGTGACCACCGCAGGGGGTACACTTCAAGGGTTGGAGTGTAGGTATTCCGTCCTCGACAAGGCCCTAGGGTTGAAGATCGGTACACCAAGAACTACGTCCGGTATATGAGAAGAGGAGCGCAAGCTCATCGAGTTTCCCGGTCAGTCTCGTCAGAACGTCGACCCGCTTACGTCCAAGAAACAGAATCTTCCGCGAGTCGGTCTGCAAGTAGAGGGCGACGATCGCCTCGAGACCACCCGCCTAGCACTAATCCTCCGTTTGTCTCACGGAAGGGTAAGGCTGTCGCGACAACGTCGGAACCTCAAACGCCGAGTAAACCAGCTGAGTCACTTCCTTTGTCTTCCCTGTCGCCGCTTTCCCTAGAATCGCTCTCTACGCTCCCGTCCACGTCCGAAGGCTCGCCGTTCACGATAATTGACTCTCCTTCCCCAGATCGCTCGTTCGGTAACGTTCCCCCGGTGCTCGTCGTACCGACCGTCATCGTTACGAGACCTTCGACGTCAACGGAACACGCTTCCTCGGAAGAAGACGAGTCGGTGTTCGAAGATCCGGCGTCTCAATCCGCCACTAACCAGCTAAGTGTTCCGATCATGTCTGAGCATGGAGAGACCGAGCCGTATGGCACCTCGGCGACGTGTCGTCCGAAGGAGGAGACAAGTGAGAGCGAGAACGTCGTACAGCGGTTTCAGCTGTTCTCGACGCAGGCAATGCCGGGTCCCAAGGACCGCAGGGCGCCGCACTTCAGGGGAAAACACGTCTTCGACTTCGTGAATACCCTGGAGCATCTAGCGTCGGCGTGTGGACTTGCGCGGGATAGCCTGCCGGGTTACGTACTGCGGTACTGTTCGCACGAAGTGAGGAATGTTCTGGTGAACGAGGCGGTGTTCAAGAGCGATGATTGGAAGGCGACGAGAGAGAGACTGATTTATCTGTATGAATCGCAGACTTCGCAGTTCAAGGCGTCCGTCCGCAAGTTGAGGAAGTTCGTCAAGAAGGAGATGAAGCGGAAGCGGGTCCGTAATCGGCGCACGCTCGACGACTATCGGAACAAGTTCGTCCGGCAGCTCGGTAACCTCGTCGCGAAGAAGGAATTGGCGGAGAACGAAGCGAACATCATGTTCTTCCAAGGGCTCCCTCAGAAGCTCCGCGACGCGATCTTGCCAGCGCTACGCGAAGAAGCGAAGGCTCAAGGTGAGAGCGTGTCGAAATCTAACCCTCCGACCATAGAGAGCGTGTGGTCCGCGGCGCGCGACTACTACAGCTCGGACGACATCAACCGCCTCGACTCGGAGGAGTCAGACGATGACAGCGACTCGTCCTCGAGCTCGTCGTCGGGTTCGGACTCGGACGGTACGTCGGACTCGGAGTCTGAAGGGGCTGACCTTTTCCGTGACAAGAAGAAGAAGAAGAAGTACTCTAAGAAGAAGAAGGGTAGGGGTAACACCGACGACTCCAGCGACGAGGACGACTCTGACAACAAGAAGAAGCGTAAGGGTAAGCAGAAGAACAAGAAGATGGACGACATAGCCAGCAAAGTAGAAGAGCGGTTGACTCGACGCATGGACGACCTCGCCACCCGTTTGCTGAAGGACCGTCAACCGGTGTCTACAACGGTGAACCCGCCGATCACTACGGTGTACACTAACCCTCCCAGTCAGCCAGGCCAGTCCTCGTTCACAGCAGCGGGGAATGCACAGGCGTGGTCGCAAGATCGTCGCTGCTTCATCTGTGGCAAGGCGGAAGGCCAAGGCCTCGACCACCGGTTTGGCGTCAAGATGTGTCCTGAGACGGAGCGTTTGGTGCGTGATGGTCTTCTGAAATATAGTCCGGTTGATGGTCGCATGTTGCGCGCAGATGGACGAGACCTCCCGCGGCTTCAAACGCTGCCGAACGGGCTCGCGACGTTCCTTCGCGCGGAAGCACAGGTTCAGTCGCAACAGGCGACGGGTTCGTGGGCTTCACGAGACCCGCCTCCGCACCAGTCTGCGGCTACAATTCGCGAGTGCAACTCAATCGGGTTGTACCGCAACAACGAACCGGTCGTACACGCAGCTGAGTACTCCCACTACGCATCTTCTGGTACTTGCACTAGTATGCCCGCAGTCACGCGCTCGAAGGGCAAGGAAGTTGAGCGAACGGCTCGTATTGAAGAGGTAGAAGAGGAGGATGGCGACGTTCGTAAGGTAAAGAAGACGACGACGGTGCAAGAGCCGGTGGTACCTCCGAAGATGGGTGCCACAAGGCACGTCCTGCACGAATCGAACACTGAAGACGCGTGGAAGGCGGCGCAGAAGGCGCGCTACAAGACTACGGTGGAGGACGAAAAGGAGGGAGCGCGCTCGAACGCGAAAGCTCCCCAGGTGCGCTTCACGTCGGATCTGCAGGAGAGCGTCAACATGGAGGTGATTCAGGACCAGATCCTGAACACCAAACTTACCATTTCGCTCCGGGAGGTGTTGGCAATGTCGCCGCACCTTCAGAAGCGATTGGGGAGCTTGGTGAAGACGCGTCGCGAAGGGGACACGCGAGGTGTGAAGGCGGGCGAAGTGTGTGAGATTGAGTGTGTGGACGCGGCGGTGCGGAACGCGATCGTCGAGCATGAAAGGAGCGTCGCGCTGGTCACTTACGATCGCACGACGGAGAACCTGGATTCGTTGTTGGAACGATACGCGGATGTAGTGGGGATCGGGCGTTCGCGCCTGTTCGCCATGGCTTCCGGCCTCATCGAGGTGGTCTTCGGCGATCAGCGGGGAACGTTCCTAGTCGACACGGGCTCTGAGTTGAATCTCGTCTCGCGACGGATTTGGGACAAGACGAGCTTGAAGGTCGACACGGACGGTTCGCGTTGGTCGTTGAAGGGCCTCGGTGGAGAGGACGTGCCACTTCTGGGTTGTTGTCGTGACGCACCTCTGCAGGTGGGCGGCAAGAACTTTGATCATCACTTCTTCGTGTGCGCGGTGGATAGGAGCCGGTACGACGGTATCCTGGGACAGCCGTGGTTCGAATGGTTCTCGGCGCAGATCGAGTACTCGCGCGAGGGAGTGGTGATGCTTCAAGTGTACACGTCCGGTGATCGTGAAGGCGCGTTCGCGAGAGTTCCTATAGTCAAGGCGGAGCATCCGCGCAATCAGGACCGCCTCGTGATGACGTCGCAGGTCGAGGGGGTCCCGGCTTTTCAGTAGCGGGGTTGCGAACGGAGAGCGCGACGCAACCCCCAATACCTCACATAGGTCGCGCGTTTCGGTGTTTGTTGGGCGAGGCTGAGTTTTGCGAGGATGGGGATACGGTGGTGGCGGCTATTCAGCTGCGTCCGCCACCGCAGTATGACAGGTTGTTACGAGAAGTTGAGTATTCCATTTCTGATCGTTCAGTTCCGTTTGATACACCATGGGTTTCTAGGGCTCTATCAAGTTCTTTTCTTGAACGCACATGCTACCCCGCGCGGCGATACAAGCCGGTCGCGCGGAAGGTGCGTCCGGTTCCCACCAACATGCCTGACCTTTCCGAGCAACAGTTCCGCCCGATTATCCTCCCACCACCTCCCCTTCTGCCGACACATCCCCCGACTCTCGACGACTTCGCACCGACACCGCGTCTGTCGCGAGAACGGCTCGACATCATCCTCTCCACCATTCCGGACGACTTCCTGTGGCCCGCCGAACGAGATCTCCTCGTGTACGTGGTGTCTCAGCGACAAGCGGCGATCGCGTTCACCGACAACGAGCGCGGTATCTTCAATTGCGAGTACTTCCCCGACTATGTCATCCCGGTAATCGAACACGTCCCCTGGATTCGACCACCAATCCCGATCCCGAAGGCTATCGAGGGCGAGGTCAACAAGCTCATCCGCGACCAGACGCGTGCGGGTAAGTTCGAGGCGTCGTGCGCTTCGTACCGCTCGCGCGTGTTCACCGTGCTCAAGAAGAGCGGTGCGCTCCGGTTGGTGCACGACCTGCAAGACCTCAACGCGGTAACTATTCGCGACTCTGCTCTGCCGCCGCGACCGGACGATTTCGCCGAAAGTTTCGTAGGTCGCTCCATCTACGGCGTCGCTGACCTGTTCTCTGGTTACGACGTGCGCACTCTACATCCGCGATCGCGCGACATGACGACCTTCCAGTGTGCGAACAATTCCGCACGTTGCACGTGCTTGCCTCAAGGGTCTGCGAACGCGGTGAGTGATTTCGGCAAGTGTACCTGTCATATTCTACGCGACGAGGATGAGGCGCAGGCGTTCGTGGACGACGCCGGTATCATGGGCCCAGCGTCGCGGTACGATGACGAGACCATACCTGATAACCCGGGGATCCGGCGGTTTGTCTTCGAGTACGCGACGACGCTGGACCGTGTATTCCGGCGGTTTGAACTCGTGGGCGTCACGGCATCAGGGACCAAACTGGTGCTGGCGTCGCCTCGAGTGCAAATCGTGGGCTCGGTCGTCTCCCTTGAAGGGTGGCATCTCTGTCATGGTGTCGTCAACAAGGTGCTCAAATGGCCTTATCCGACGACTCTCACTGAGGTGCGTAGCTTCTTGGGGATTGCTGGCGTCGGGCGGCGGTGGATCAAGGGTTTCTCGCTCGTGGCGAAACCGCTAACCGTTCTGTGCCGCGCGGGGAGCGAGGAGTTCTGTCTGACTGAGGAAGCACGCGCGGCCGTGGATAGCTTGAAGGAGCTCGTCTCGAGCGCGCCGGTGTTGAAGAAGATCGACTATGACGCTGCACGGGTCATCGTCCCACCCATCAAGACGCCTACGGACGGCCTCGTGGTCGTCGGGGTCGACTCCTCAATCTACGGGGCGGGCTGGGTTCTCTATCAATATCAAGGTATCGTACGACATCCCGCTTTGTTCGGCTCATGTACTTTCACAGCGACGGAATCCCGGTATTCTCAGCCGAAGGTCGAGCTGTATGGAGTATTCCGCGCTCTCAAGGAGCTGCGAACGCGTATATGGGGTACGCACATCCTGGTCGAGGTAGACGCTAAGTTCCTTCAGCAGATGATCAACGAGCCCGACCTGCCGAACGCGCCGATGACACGATGGGTAAGCTACATCCAGCTATTCGACTTCACCTTGCAGCACGTACCGGCCGAGAAGGGTAAGGCTCAAGACGCGCTGTCTCGGAGACCGCGTGCGCCACAGCGAAGAGAGCGACGGAGAAGTACATCTAGACGAAGTCATTGGGTACCAAGGCGAGTACATCCCTCCCCACTCCCACTTGCACCTTGCTCGCACAGTTCTTGCAGCACGCCTCGCCGACAAGATGCCGCGCTCGGCTAGAACACTCGGACGTGATGTCAATGAAGAAGACACGGTCCTGATCGTAGGTCTTCACGCCGTATCTCACATGGGCGGATTCACGTTCGACGACCCCGAGTACTTCCAACGGTACCCGCCTTTAGCCTGCATGCTGCGCTCGGAGGCGGCGACCCCTATGTTTTTGGCCGCCAGGCAAGGCCGACAAGTCGAAGAAGCGACGGCAGAATTCCTGCTCGGGGACGAGGTCGTGACTCTGGCGTACTACAGCTACAGGTACGTCCTAGAGCCGGATGTTTCTGACTTATTCGTAGGATACGACAACGGCGCGGTTCGAAGCGACGGGCACGTGTACTACGCGCACCCGTTGGGAGCGGAAGTGCGCCCAGTCAAGGAGGACGAAGTCGACGACGAGGGCTGGGCAGAGCTCATCGCGTACCTCAAGACAGGTGAGTTGCCGGCATCCGTCCGAGCTGACCCGCGCGCGAGCAGGACGCTTCAGCGCAAGGCGGAGCGCCACTTCCTATACAACAATCGACTCTGGCGCGACGTCAAGAACAGGACTCCTCTCCTCGTCGTGGTCGACGTCCGAAGACGGAAGGACCTGATCGCGGAAGCGCATGTCGTCGCTGGACACCGAGGGCGCGACGCGACCTACAAGGCGCTGAGCGATAGGTACTTCTGGCCCTCGATGTACAGCGATGTCTCGTGGTTCGTACGTTCCTGCAACTCATGTCAATTCCACTCCAAGAAGCGGACGCTAACCCTCCTCACGCCGTCGACGTCGCCTGAGAACGCGATGCGCGTACACGCGGACACAGTCTACATGCCCAACGGTGAGTACATGATGCATCTGGGCATCGCTTGCAAGAAGTGGGACGAGGCGCGCGGGTCTAAGAAGAACAACTCGCGCGTTTGGATGCGCTTCATGTACGAGGACCTCATCTGTAGGTTCGGATGCGGTTTCGTGCTCGTCTGCGATGGGGGCCCGGAGTTCAAGGGCGCGGTCGCACTAATCTTCGAACAGTACGGGATCACCATCATCCTCAGCACCCCGTACCACCCAGAAGGTAATGGTATGGCGGAGCGCGACGGTCAAACACTCGCGCGGATCTGCCTCCGACTTGCCGGCGACCGTCCTAACGACTGGATGAAGTACTTGCACGCGGCACTCCTCGCCAAGCGCACGACTGTGTCGAGGACGACGGGGTTCACGCCCTACTACCTGTTGTACGGTACGCACGCCCTATATCCGTTCGATCTGACAGACCAGACGTGGTACGCGCTCGACTGGCACAAGACCGCGTCGACGGAAGACCTCCTCACGCTCCGCGCGAAACAACTCGCGAGGCGAGACATCGACATGGATGAAGCACGGGAGAACGCGCGACGTTCTCGTCAACGCGCGGTCGACGACTTCGAGAAGAAGAACGAGCATAGGATCCGGCGCGAGCCGTACGAGCTCGGCGCGTGGGTACTCTTACACGAGACCTGGCTCGACAACCAGCACGGTAACAAGGGCGCGTTGCGCTGGGCGGGCCCGTACATCGTGCACGCGCGCGAGGAGAACACGTACCTGTTGCGCGAGCTGGATGGCGCGGTCATGCGCTCGCGTGTGGCGGGTAGTCGGCTGAAGCTCTTCTACTTCCGTGACGACCTCCAAACGCTGCGTACCTTCTCGGCCTTCTCCTACGCTGATCATATTGCGCCCTCTCAGGTCTTCGAACCGGCGTATGAGTACACCGTCAACCTCATCCATCACGACAAGCAGAAGTACTGGAGCGACCCGGACGCTACACACGAAGGGCGGCCATACGCCGACTTCCTCGATGACGAGGGGTGCCTTGAACTGGGTTCCCTCGACGTCGACGGCGCATATGGACCGAGGGACAGCCCCATCAAGACGTCTGTACGCGTGAAGACCAACGTCCGCGAGCTCCTCGCGCTGGTATGATTCCGCTCGTCGTGCAGCCTCTCTTTTCGCCGCTCTCCATCCATCAGGAAAAATCCCCCTGGCCAATTAGTTCTAAGAGCGACAATTTAGTATATGCGAGACATAAAAAGTCTAGGGCCTCGCGGAGTAGTGCTCACCGGTGCTCAGCGCACTATTTGTGCGCTCCAAAAGAAACCAGAGCACATATTGTTGCCTCACCCATGGCCGGCCATCCGGACCTCGAGTACATATTAGCTACCACCAGACGCCGTCATGAATGATGTTGCAATACAACCCGTGAGCACACACCACTTCCGACACCCACTGAATCCTAGTCAAAAGAAAGTCATATACATATGCATGTCGCTGAATGTGTTTACCCAAAACTTGTCGCAATGCTCAAGTACGGTACTACTCGACCAATCCCGCGGGACTACGCTCCCAGTGACCGGGAGTAGATGACAGCTCCGACGGATGTGTCGTACCTCAACAACGCTTGCTAGACCGATACCAGATGCGTCGCGCCGTCGTGTGACCTTGTACAAGCCGTGGTTGCGGTCCGGGCCTACGGGCGGTGTGAAGCGCTCTATGTAAGCCAAGTGACCGGGCGCGAGGACGTCGGGAAAGAGGGCCTGATTAGCCGCTTTCGAGAGCTTGAAAACGAGCCTCAGTTGAGCAACCTCATACCCTTAACAGAGACACAGAGTTAATGATGTGCATCAGGTACAAGGAAGATCTGGTACGGATACCTTTAGCTCCCGAGCGGCCACCTGTCCCATCATTAACGAGGACGGTGTCGAACCGGCCAGGGACTGTCCTCCCTTGCTTATCCTTCCTCTCTGGCCGCGCGTGAGCCGCATCACGGACATCCTCCATGACGCCGAGGTCTTGGGCGTCGTCGAGGACGAACTTGAGCTTATGGAAGGCTTGAACCTTACGGAAAGGGAAAGACACCGAGAGAGACTCGTGTTCGACCTCGGCAGCGGTGAGGGTAGGATCGCGGTGCTGTATCACGAAGCGGGCAAGCGCGTCGCGAAGAAAGCGGGCTCCGTAGCACTCAGCTGCATCGTCAAATGACAACGCCTTCACGCTGGGCCACTTTGTGATCTTAATGCGCGTCCAGGCAGTCGGTGACACCAGCGGTCGTGCAGTCCGACGCGCTACAGCGTGATCTTGAGGTGCGCGACCAAGTGTCGTATGCTAATAGCCGTCAGCCTGACTGCTCACAGTATACCCTCGACACGCACCTGATGTGGTCCCAATGGCTCGTCTTGGCGCGCCTCTGCTAGTCGCCGAAGACGCCACTTCACATATGCGTCATGGCGTATGATCTTCTCGCGTCGCTCGAGCCAAGTAGTCATTTGCGGGAACTCGTCCTTTCGATTTGTTGCCCGGTATGCATCCTTCGCGAAGTCAATGTGTAGGCGTTCGGTGTACTGTGTATCGTAATTGTCAGTAGTGCCGAAGAGCTTGATCGAGTCGACATAGTGATCCAGGGAATGGAGCTTAGGAAGTTTGAAGTGAGCGCGGATGTCGAGCTGGACGAGAATGGACTTGTTGGCGTGGAAGCGCTGTAGAGCAGCTCGAAGAAGCCCGAGTGTGTCGGACGTATGGGCGGGGTACTGCGCAAGATACAGGAAGTCCAAGAGTCCACGAACCGCCCTGACGAGGCGTAAGGGAGAGTAGCCGCCAGACAGGGGAAGGCCGATGACGAGGCCCAAGAGGAAACGGCAGATATCCGCGTGTTCTTTCCCTGTCACCTTCTGCAGTGTGGTGACGCCCTTGAGAAAGAGTCTGATCTGGTGGTTGGGCGGCAAACGTCGACAGCGTGCATCGAGCTCTTCAGATCCGTATGCGGACTTGAGCCAAGACAGCAGGTGCTTGATGACACCCTGGTAGAGTTGGTGAAGGATATCGGGAGTGATGGAGCGAAAGATATTGACGAAGGGAAGATCCTTCCAGAACGGGTTGACGACAGGTTTGATCCCGGCCTCTCTGCAGGCACGCGAGAATGCGGCAGGGCCGTTATCGAGCTGGCTGAGGGCTTCGAGGATCTCGTCGAGATCGCGCAATGGGCGACTTGGGTCGGACGAGCTGCCGACTTCGTCACGAGGGATCTCGCATTTCGGGCAAGTTCCGTTCTTGCAGCAGGTAACCAAGAGCTGCTCGGGGTAGTCGCCAACGTACATTGCGAATATAGGGTGCCCACGTCGCGTCACCCCATCCCCGCTCGTGATCTCGATCCCGTGGAGCCCGGCCTGTCTGAGGGGGGCAAGGACGAGACCGAGGCATGCGTGGAAGAGGTTGGCGAGGGTGCGGCGGCGCGCGGCCTTGTTGGAGATATGCTTGAGGTTTGACGACGGCAGGTACGCGAGGAGAATCTGCCCGCCCTTGGATGGCTTACGTCGCACATCTTTGGGCAGGTTCCCGATAGTCATGTAGACCGGGTAAGCAGTCTTCGACCCGAACACTGTGAGCTGCGTCTTGTCGGAGGAGAGGATGATGGGGATAATGGTCGCGCCCGGCATGCGCTTCTCGATCTCTTTCTGGATTAGTTTTGTCAGGCTCTAGCTCGAGGAGGGGGGAATTCAGTTTGCGCACCTGGGTTTCCCACCACCATTTGCCAGTATGAACATCAAAGTAGATGCGTATGTTATGGGCGGCGTCAGCATAGTGCTTCTCCGGGGTGAACACGAGAAGCCCAGCGAACTCAGGGTCTCCATAAAGCGCACGGATGCACTGTATGACGTCCCTGTAGAAGATCTCGAACACCTCGCCCGCGACGACGATCTCGCGTCGCATGAATCTTGGGCGGGCCGACGTGAGCTTCTTGTCGACGATGGCATTGAGCTCTCGGGCATTCTTGTAGGACAAACCCAACAGTGAGACGAGCTGTAACACGGGGTCTATCAGCGCACAAACAGCACACAGTGGCCTCAACGTACGTTCTCAATTTCGAGTAACTCGGAGACCGCAGTCGATCCGGGTCCGCGCATCTTTGCCCATCTTGCGACTTCCCAGTCTAGGCGAGACGTGAACGGCGCGAACGGATTCACGTTGGAGGCGTCGATGTGCGTCTGGAAGCTTTCGTATGCCGAGCGTTCACGTTGTCGAGAAATGGGGGCACCAGCGAGGTTGCCTGGGAAGGGTACAACAAAGCGCTGCTGGTGGAGGTGCTCATCGACGCGCGATCGCGCGCTCTCGTTCAAGACGTCCTCGCTCTCGTCCTGTGCAGGAGGCGGCTCATCCGGATCGTTGGGCTCTTGATTACGGGATGGTGGTTCCCAACCGGCCTCCGCTTCGAAATTTGCAGCGTCGTCGTTGTCGTCGTCCTCCTCTTCCATGGCAGCATCGTCTGGGTCGACATCTTCGTCTTCGCTACCTTGGGCATACTCATCGTAGTCGTCGAAGTCGTCCGGCGAGTAGTTCCCGTAGTAGTCGCCTTGGAAAGATGCGGCTTCATCTGGGTCCGGGTCTTCCGCAGGGTTGCCAGTGGAGCCATCCAAGCTCGCGTTGTCGAGAGAAGCGGAGGGGATACTCGATGATGTTGACAGAGGTTGGGAGTGAGAAGAGTCGGAACTGTCAGATTCAGCTTGAGCCGCAGCTTCTTGCTCTCGGACGGCGATGCACAAGTCGTTCGTTGTTTGTTCGAGGTGCGAGTGGTAGCCAGTGAACGTGAACGAGAAACCGCAGCCGGCGCAAACTTTTCGTTGACCAGCAGACATCGCGCAACGAATTGGCAAGATATTTGGTTCAGCAGTAGTGGAGGATACAATGCAACGTGCTCGAGCTCTGAGTCTCGAGATGGGGGGCCAGGCGATAGATTAGATCAGAGCGCAAGCATGCCGCCGCGCCAACCCTAAACCGGGGCCCGCACCTGTTGGGGTATGTCGTCAAGACCCGGGAGACTGTCCAACAAACGTGGCAACGCACCTCACATTCTTCTCTGCTCCTATCCTTCTCCCTCGTGCCCCCGGGCCCTGTCCCTCCAAACGCTCATTCATAACTGTCCTTCCCTTTCTACACTCACAACCTTACATTCACTTTCTTAACCTACCTACCCCGTTACCGCATACTCGACCACTAGCTACTGCATCCCGCCACGCCAGCATGGGACGAGGACGCAAGCGTATAATCCTCTCCGACAGCTCAGGATCGGAGCTGGATGATAGCAACCCCAACCCCTCTACCATCTCCCAAACCACCTCGCATGGCCGCGGTATGTGCTTGAGTGCGTAGCCGAACAAGTTTGGTACATGACGACGAATCCCTGCAGCTTCACGCCGGGCGAAAGAGGGAGCAAGTAAAAGTGAGTGTGCTACTCACTCATCATCCAGCTCGTCTCCTCATTCACTATTGGCTTACAGAGTGGGAATCTCTGGTTCCTGGCAAGGCCAAGAAGAGGACGAAGACGGAAACGTCGGATCTGGTCGACGACAACGACAAGAACGAACGGGGTACTCCGGCGTCTTCGGCTATGCCCTCAAAGGGTCTGTAACTCCCATGTCTGTGTAGACATCGTAGAGGCTGACATTCCCCGCATATATGCAGAGAAAGTAGCCCCCAGGAAGCATGAGGCGCAGTCGCCAAAACGCCGCAGCAAGTCAGACGATGTGGACAGCTACCGCGCCCCGCCAATTGACCCAGACATGTCATCCGACGCCGATAACGGCAGCGAATTGAACGCACCGTCTAGGACATCGGTAAGCATAAGCACAGTGCTATATCGGCGCCGGCGCCGCTTCATGATCGTCGACTGTAGCTGCCCTTGGACGATGTGAGCCTGAAGATCACGCTGCCGCCTAGATTCCGGAAGGCGGCGCAAGCACCGAAGTCGGCGACTGGCAATGACGAGGACGCTGGCTGGGAAGAGGATAATGCGGAGCAGGCCTCTTCCGATTCCCAGGACTCTGACAAGTCAGAGGAGACGGACGACGAGGATGGTGGGCTGGAGCAGATGGAGAGTAACCCGCAGGCGCTCGAGAAGATGCTTGCTGAAGAAGTACGTACTCATCATTGTAGCAAGCGCTCACACTCCCAGCGCAGCTTCACACAAACATCTTACCTGCGTTGTGCCACTAACCGCTGTTTATATACGTAGACTCCTCGCTGGGTAGACGACGACAATGTCGTCGCTCTGCGGAAGCCAGGTCCGACCGCGGCCTCAGGAGCGTCTAGCTCTCTCAAGAGCAGGAGTCGATCGCGCCACAGCCCTCGTCCGTCCTCGCCATCCCGTACACCCTCAGACGGCGACCGCGATGAGCAAGTTGATCGCCGGTCAGACTCGCGGTCTGCGCAGGGTCATCGGAAAGGGAAAAAGCGACCTGCTCGAGATGATAGTGACGCGGAGGTTGACCACGACGTGAATGACCGGGTAAGTCGTGTAATTAGTAACCTTCGATTCATCAATGGCACTGACTATTTGTTGTGCGCTCCGACACAATAGCCTCCCAAGAAACCCTTGAAGAAGCCCACGAAGGAGCTCGCAAGTGACAATCGTTCCCACAAGTCAGGATCAAGTGCGGGGAGACCGAGTCGATCCTCCGAAGTGCTACCAGGTAAGTAATGCAACTCCCTCTCTATCCGTTGTCTCTATCGTAAGAACCAAATTATATAGGTACCGTTTCCCGACTGAAGACGGGTGGATCAAGCTCGGTGAAGGACCGTTCGGTGGCTCCTGCCAACAAGAGCCGTTCTCATAGTGCCGCGAGCCGGAAGCATGAAGCCGAGGTACGTTGCGGCGAAGCATGGCTGCGCGTGCGCTACTCTTATCTTGCTATTAGATCCCGATGTTTAAGGAGCTTGCCATCGACGACGACAACGACGATCCTGCTCACTCAATGCGCCAATCCCGAAAGGCGTCCAAGGCAAAGGCGGCTGATACAGCCGAGCAGCGTTCTCATAAGCCTGAGGCTGAGGTGCGTTCCATCGCCGGCTGCACCGTTTAATTCCTCTGATCGCCGTATCCTGCACAGGACGCAGACGACGACGTGTCTGTGCGAGACGCGTCTGCCTCAGATTCCGAGTCTGAGGACTCTGGAATCGATGTCGTCTACCCCAAGAGGGGCAAGCTCAAGCTGACTGAACAGCACCGCCGCGTTCGCCGCGTGATCCATCGCGGAATCTTCACAATGCTAACGGATGTTGCGATCAAGAACGCCTTTCCAGACGGCGCCCAGAGACATGGCAAGATTGTTTCTCGTGCACTACTCAAGGCGGCGGCCGACTTCGGCTATGCGGACATGGTCAAGCGTCTGAAGAAGAAGGACGACTATGCGGCCGAACTGTGCAAGATAGTGAGTCCTCTCTACCGTAAACGGGGCTCATAAGCTGTGCGAGGAAGATGTCCAGCACCCGCCGCTGTCTGTCGTGACCTCCGTGTGCCCGTAGTCAACGCGGAAGACGCGCGGCTACTGTGGCCATGGGTTGTCGTCCTAGTCCCCACGAGCGTCGCGCTCGCGCCGCCATATCGTGCCAATCGCGAAGTTGACGCTGGTGTGTCTGTAATGCTAGGGATATACCGCTCACATTACTGTGTACAGCCGTCTCAGCGCATCCCGACGTTCCGCGGGTCTGTCCGGAAGCTCGTCGAAGGGCAGCCACGCACAGCACTCGGTCTCACATTCGGCGACCGAGCCAAGGGCGACTGGCTGCAGGAAGGCCGGAGGTACATATACCCGTTTGATTACGAGGTGAGCAGCATGCGTTCTCCCGATGGTGACGAGCACAAAACATTCTCTCCACACAGAAGAAGACTATCGAATCCGACAAACCGTACAGCCCCCCGGTTTATGCCGAGACCCTCCGCGTCGCGTTCTTCAAACAATCCTCAAGCTTGGGCTTTAAGATTTGCCAGCACTTCGAATCAACACTGCCGGAGAAGCCTGATGAGAAGGAGATCCCAGCGTCGATGCTGGCGCTCGTGGCTACAGCGGTACGTTCTAAACCTTCGCATAACTTAAGCCTGAGCACTCACCATGCGGGATTAGCTCCACGCGGCCATCGAGGACTGCAAGCACGGTCACACGCTGCCACGCGACTTCACGGCGAACGAATACTGGAGCGTCTACCGAGATCATATTCAAGAACTCTCAGACATTCGCACGACCGGGCCAGAGCAATACCATGTGCTGATGCACGGCTTGTGGCGTCAGATTCGGTGCGTACACTGGCAGTTCCTAGTATACATGGCTAATACTACCCGTCTTATAATATCCAGCAGCCCAGCCGGCCTCCATGGACATGCGGCCGGCCCGCAGCGCAAGAGCTTCCTCAACGTCGCGGGCATGGCGCGCGAGTAACGGGCTGTAGTTTGCCCCATGATACCCTCCTTATGCCAGCCTAGTTTCGATCAAGATCCGAGAACCCGTTCATTATCTGCGACGTCCCGAGCCTCTCCCTCACTAGCATCCTGTTTAATCTTCTCGTGTGTTTACCGTCCTCGCTACCTCTCTCAGTCTCCACATTCCCTGCTCCTGATCTGCTACCATACGCCCCTCATGTAATCCGCCTGCATTCGTCACCATAATACATTGCTTTTCGCCAGTAATAATGTCGGCTATACTGCAGTAATCCCGCACTGGTGAGCTCTATACAACCACTCATTATTCGCTAAAAATCTGCCTAGGTGCTCATAAACACTCCCTTTTCTAGGGGACCTGTCAGATTAGAACTCAACGGCTATTCGAACTTTTTTATACATATTAGGTGCTCGCGAGGACCTCCTAGTGCTCATCTGCCTGGGGGATTTTTCCTGATGTCTCGAACATATCCCTCTCCTCTCCTCCCTCTTATTTGTTCGCTTTTGTTTCTTGCACGATCTCGAGGTCGAGATCGAATGTGTCCCCCGGTTGTGGAAGTGTAGAAGCGCTGACGGTGTAGAAACATCAGAAAACATACAGGAGCTCTCGACATGCAGAAGACGAACCCGAAAAGGCAAGATCGCGATCACGGGCCCGACCGAGCCGCGTTTAACGCGCGACGCGTCGAACGCGACGCGTCGAAGATCAGCGGCGTAGCGCGCGCGCGACGGGCAACGTGCTACGGGTCGCCACTTCTTGACAGGCATAGACTCTCGACTCTCCGGTTCAGTCCCCTCTCCTCTCTTTCTCTCCCGCCTCTACCTCTGTATCCTCGCTCTCATAGGCTGTTTCTCGTCTCGTCTTTCACCCCAATTCCCCTCCCTACAGACGCTCAGCGGCGGAAGCCAACAAGACACGAAGGTCTCGAGGACGGTAAGCGATCGAGGTCGGCGACGTGATCTCCCGCTGTCGATGTCGGGCGACGAGCGTACGTCAATCGGAGACGCGTCGGGCGGCACGACCTCTCGCCGAGTCATTCCCTCGAGATCGACGTGTCGCGCTGGTGGAAGTTCGCTGGGTACGCTTCTCTTTCATAACATGGCCAATGTCTCCCGTATCGGTCTCGTACGAATGATCTGTAACTTATCGCGAAGCGCTTGGGGCCTCGACCGAGAGAACGGTTGCGGGGCCGCGCAAGAGTTGTACTAATAGGCGAGATCCCGCCTTCGAATGGATCAGGTTTTTCCCCCTCCCCCGATTCGCACTCGCGTGTTTCGAGGATCCGAGCCTCTCGCGTCTCCCCGCCTCTTCGTCTCCCGCTTCTCGCCTCTCACCGCTCGCGCATACGCCAAAAAGCAGAAATATATTCGTAAGTTCTCGACTACCGTCTCGCCGCTTATCCTCGTCTCGTATAGCGCTCGGCAACTGAGCATCCTACGGCCGAGGCGACCTCTATCGAACCCCCAACGACGAAGCACATTTTCCCCTCCACAACGGCTGTGAGGCGTTGTCAATGTTACTCGCTTGCAGAGTAGAAAGGAGAGAAACGTACGTTGTAAGTAACGTTCTGTCCACCAGCATGGAACAACGCCCCAGTAAAGTTGCTGTTCGCCATCTGCAACGCATAGTCCACCGCCCACAGAGCCGACGCGAACGCGTCGCTTACTCCTGGGAAGCCGCCGCACGACGCCGTGTTCGTCTCAAACATCAGGAAGGGCTTGCCCCACGTCTGCGCAAGCGCCGTCGAGTTGAGGTGCGGCTGAACAAGGCCCAGGCCGGAGTTGTGCGTGAGATATGGGGCGAGGACTGTGAGGAGGTCTTCGGGTTCTCGCCCGCTGGGGAAGATGTCGGCGCAGTTGTCGCTCGGGTAGCTGCAATAGAGCTATGAGTTCTCATTCAGAGATCGGGATAGGGAGAGGGCGCGTACTGCTCGACCGCTAGCGCGGAGAGGTACTCGTCGTACACCTGGACGAAACCCGTGTTCCACACCGGCTCTGCCCCTCCCGGCTTCGAGCTGGGGTTCAGCGGGTCGGGCCAGTTCCCGCCTTGGATGCTCGGCGCGATCAGCGACTTCTTCCGCGAGATCTTGGTGTCGCTGCCGTATGCCTGCGTGAGCTGCGAAAATTCGCCAAAGTAGTCCCACGGGCTGTAGCTCGCATTGCGATGGCCGTGGCTGGCACTAACGGTTGTGGTATGCTGTGAGAAGAAACACTTGTGGTGGGAAGGCGGGTGTGACGCACGCGCCGTATAGGTCGGGTTCGTTGCCAGCTTGGAAGCCGATGAGGTTGTCGCCGAGGATCTCTTCGCCGTGCTCTGCGATCTGCAGCCGCAGGTTGCTGGTATCGTTGAACGGTATGCCTGAGCGGTAGTGTCAGGATATAAGCGTCTTGGGTAACGGCATGGAGTGCTCACCTAGGTACCACTTCGCATTCACCAGGCTGGAGACGTTGCCAAGCATATACAGCAGGTCGATCGTGAAGGCTAGGACAGGAGTAGACGTCTAAAAATATTAGGATGTAAGTATATGCGGGGAGAATAATAGCAAACTTACAGGATTGGACGCGTCCTCCTTGTTTTTCTCCATAATCCTCCCGTCGGAAATGGAGTCAACCATGAAGCCAGTCTCTTGGGTGTTCCCGCCCACACGTACGTGTACCATCAGTATTTCTGCAAATGTCTGAAAACGTCTGACCCAGACGTTTCAGACGCTCTCAGACACGGTTCAGACCTGTCAGACAGTCAAGTGCCAAGAAGAGATTTCTTGATAACCAGATGTAGTCGATTTGTGAGGTCAAATGCTCGTCAAACGCGCCAGATGCAATCAGATGTTCAGACGTTCAATTCTCAGAGGCACTAGGCGGCATACAGTATGAATTCGGCATATTGGAACAATCTATACAGTTCACACGTGCTCGTACTCTACGAACCCTGCCTGCACCGGAGAGCTACTGCGCTCTCGCATGTACATACTAACCGCCTTATCCTTCGAGCGACACGGTTTCGCCTCAGCAACCGGCGCAACTACGGACGCTGCCGCCCGCTGGAGAAGGCGGTCGAACCGATGTGGCTTCTCGCACAGATCGGACACCGCACCCTCGCGCCATACCCCCGTAAGTGCGCCGGCTGTTTTGAGGGAGAACTTGGCCTGTTTGAGGCCACGAGGCTGATCGTTCAGGTACCATTCGAAGGCACGTTGAACCTAAGACGTTTACAGTTAGTGAACATCTACAGGAAAGACCGAATCACCTACAGCCGCTGCAGCGAGGGCGAGCGCACCTATAGGGTAGGCGTCGCTGGGCGCATCCTGAACGGACCCGATGGTGCGCGACAGATGAACCGTCATCACGCGGAGGATATACTTCGACTGCAGGCTTTCGCGAGCATTGTCGGGCTGCAGAAGACGCGTAGCGGCATTAGCACGGCAATAGTTGACCAGAACGCCGAGCCTACTCACATTGACCGTGTTGGGCTTGCCCCACATCGCCGCACCGCCCTTCTCCAAAGCTTGCTGAAGCCAGTCATGGAAGCCCTGCTCGCTACGGTCATAGTCCGAGAGCCTGGTGCTGGAATGACGTGCGACCTTCTCGTCGCGCACGACCGCATTGGCGGCCTTCTGGAAGGCACGGTGCCATTCGTACACCTGCTGCTGACACTGACGGTTTATACTAGTTAGTAGCATGATGAAGAGACCGTCCAGCGCCACGTACCCATTTATAGATGTTGTCCGACTTCTCTAATTTGTGGTGGCGCTCGGGGAAGACCGCGTTGATGACCTCTTGTGCGAGCTCCTGGAACGTCATACCCTGGGTGTCGAGGGACCATGGATCGTCCTGGATGGCGAGGAACTCGACGATGGTAGGGACGACCTTGGTCTTGACGTCCGGCTTAGCCCAATCCGGAAGAGCCTTCCACGCGATGGATGCGCGTCGCTCGGCCTCGGATAAGCTTTCCTCGTCGCTCTCGAGCTCTGCACTGGGCTTGACCTTCTTCTTTGGCTTCGACCGAAGCGAGGCCATGCTGGCTGACTTCTTGCGCTTCTTTCCTTCGCTCGTGGCGTCTCCCGACTCTGCGGAGACCTCGACAAAATGAAGGTGTCCCTGAGAAGTACGTGAGCGAGTTAGTTGATGGACACACGTTGACTGACCGTGACGCACCTGCTTCTGAGCACCTTGCGCCGCTGAGAGCACAGCGCGGCGTTCGGCGTGGACGTCATGCTCGCTCAGACCGCCGATGAACTCATCGTCAGGAAGGTCCTCCACTGGAACAGCCCGCTGCTTCACAAGCAGCTTAGCGGCCGCTAGTACCCCGAAGCCCGATGAGCTTGGGTTATCCTATGACGAGGAGCGTCACTCACCATTTGACCGGGGCGCGGGAGATACCGAAAAGCCACGCGAGGCCGACGCAAGAGACGGCGAGGATTGTGAGCCCTCGTGGAGGCGCCGCCGCCAGCTGAGGCTGAACGCGCTGCCCTGCGCAGGCGTTGATGGCGCAGGGCTTGCCGAAGTGGCCGCCTTGCGATTGGCTTTTTGCGACTGCTTGGCTCCTTGACGACCGGAGGCGGAGGGCTCAAGAGGGAGCGTGGCTAGATGCGTGCGCGAGTCTAGATCCTGTCGGATCTCACGCCGCTTCTCCGCCTTCTTTTGAGCAGCAGTGAGTTTCTGAAGGGCCAGTTAGTGACCGGATGGGGGTCAGTGAAGTGATCAGACGCACCAGAGACTTGTTCGGCTTGTCACGCCCACTCACTTCCCCACCGTCCGGGCTGGGGTCGCCCTGTACCGCTGCGCGACTTCCCGTACCCTCCTCGCCATCACTCAGCTCGATGACAGGCTCGGTGTTGCGTTTGCGAGTGGACACTGTCGCTGGGCGGAGGAGAATGCGCGCGCGATCCGGGGTGGATTGCGTTTGACCGCCATCAGACCCTGCACCTGCGTACTCGATGCCCCGCTTCGAAGGAGCATTGCGTTGAGCGAATGGGGACGCATTGAGCTCGCTGTTGTCTGAGCTCTCGTCGTCTGAAAACCTCGGCGCACTGCATGGCAAGGGCGCGAGGCCGTCCAGGTCGAGAACCTGCCAGTGTGCGAGGCGAAGTAATCAGCCTCAAGGAGCTCTAACGGGACTGGACATTGCGCAACGCACCGTGCCATCATTCCGGTCTGCATCGTGGGGAGAGTCAGAGTCTCCGGGCGGCGGGGCTGTATCTGCCATATCAGGAACGCATATCAGCACACGTGTATCGCACAACGTTGTTCGTCCGCCGAGTCTACGTACTGAACGAATGCGCTTCACGGCCGTCCTCGACAGCCTTCTGCTGCTGTAGCAGCGCAACAATGTCCTTCTTCTGCGATACCTTGCGCGCATGGGCGTCATCGGCAGCCAGCTTCTTCGCACGTACATCGTCTGTGATCGCCTTCTTTGCGGCTGCGTCGGCTTGTATGTCTGCGAATGTCCGCTTGCCAAGACCCGCTTCGTTCGCAGGATGTCGACCACGATTTGTTGAGCGGGTACCGTAAGAGTGTGTGACGGCTACCTCCAAGTCGCCATGCGCGTTTGGCGGTGCCGGCATCGCCTAACGTCGTGGATCAGGTAAGCGATGAACTCTCCCTGCACGCACAACCATACCTGAGGAATTATTGCAGATTCTTGCGTGGGGCCGTTGCGCTGTAGGTCCACGTTGGCGATTTCGTGACCGGCCGCGGCGACAGAACTGCGAGTATTTCGGCTCTGCCTCTCTCCGTGAGCCCGGGGCCATGCGGGGTGGGGCATACACAGGAGCTTGCTCAGCCTTACCTTGGATGCCGGTGTCTTTTTGCGCTTTGGGCCTGGCATGGTGTCGAGGACGCAGGTCGATATGGCCGCGGGTTGAGAGGGCAAAGGAAAGTTTGCGTGGGATAAGCGCCCGTAGGCCTGCCCTCTACGCAACCTCGCGTCGTCTGACTAAGGTTCGTCATCCACCATCCTCGTCGCATTCTTGCGGACTAGCTATTCATTGGCACATCCCTAGACTCTGTCTCTTCGCGACGTCAACTAGCTCCCAATGCCTCGTGTCTGCCGACTATGCCCAGCACCGCGCACATTCCCAACTGCCCGTGGCTTCTATCAGCACCGACGTCGCACCCACCGCCATCCGAAGCCGCCCCGACCACGCTCTACATTTCGACGACATCCGCATCTCACCGGTGGGCTCAGACAATCCCATCAGGCTTTGAACACCATGCTGACACTGCGGGTACAGGCCGTCCTTGTGACTCAAACGGCAACTTCCTACCAGCAAACCACCCGCCCGACGCGCTTCCCGACGACATCGATTGGTTTCCCTTCGCCGACCGCCCTTCATTTGAATACGCGCTGCTCTCCTTTGAGCAGACCCAGCTATCGAAAGGGGTTATCAACGAGCTGCTATCCATCACAGCGGCAAAGCACATCGTCGACGGCCGACCGGACTACGACCCGATCTTCAAGGACACCCATGAAATCGAGGAGACCATTGACGACATCAAGTTCGGCGAATCCACTTGGAAAACATTTGCGGTTCGTTACAGAGGTCCGATCGACGCGAACTCCCCGGCGTGGAAACGCCAGGTGTTTTTCGTACACACGCGCAACACGCTCAGTGTCTCTGAAGGCCTGGCTGCAAGCTCGGATTTCGACGGCAAGTTCGACGTCGCCCCTTACGAGGAGTTCACGGGAGCCGACTGCCGACGAGTCTGTAACCTCATGTCAGGCGGATGGGCCTACAAAAAGGCGGTACGTAGCAATGATATCTTTTTCTCTTGCTCGCGCCGACGGCCGTACTGGTACCTCAGAGGCTCTTGTGGAGCTGCTCAACGGCGCGGTTTCTACAGGATTTTTGCTGACCGGTCCTGCAGGATGAAATCAGCGTTGACCCGGCAACACATGGGTCGATGTTGGTTCCGATTGTCCTCGGCGCGGACAAGACGACAGTATCAGTCGCCACGGGAAACCAAGAGTTCCATCCCCTATACATGTCCCTCGGGAACATCCATAACGACATGCGACGGGCTCATCGGGAGTCCGTCGTTCCCGTGGCGTTCCTCGCTATCCCCAAAAGTGTGTCCTTGTGCTGAAGCTTATTGCATCTATCTAACAGCTATATTACCCCTGCAGCGGCTCGCGAATGGGAGAATGACGACGAATTCCGCACGTTCAAAAAGCAACTCTATCACGAGTCGCTCGCCATGATCCTGGAACCGCTCCGCCCCGGCATGACACACCCCCACGTCATGCGCTGCCCCGACGGCCACTACCGACGCTGCATCTTCGAGCTAGGGCCCTTCATCGCCGACTACCCAGAGCAAGTTTACCTCTCGGGCGTCGTCTCAGGGTGGTGCCCAAGGTCAGTGGCACTTGCAATGCTCGAGATTGTGTACCTGACCCTAGATGCTCCAGATGCCTTGCGCTTCCAGAGAATGACTTCCTCGAGGATGCGCCACGCTTCCGGGCTCATACCGCTGCACTTCGAGAAGCATACGAACCTGCAGAGCTGTGGGATGTTTTTGGAATCAACCCTGACGTCGAGGTGCGATCACTCACCTGTTTGTGTCACTAGTAGCGCCTGCTAACCAGTCCTCAGCCCTTCACAACGCACTTCCCTCGAGCTGACATACACGAACTCCTCACGCCGGATTTGCTTCATCAGCTCATCAAGGGGACCTTCAAGGACCACCTTGTAACGTGGGTTCTGGACTATATCAAGGCCACTGCAGAGAGCGAGCGCGAAGCTGGTCGAATCATTGACGACATTGACCGACGGTAAGCTGATACTCGTTGCTGGGTACTGTCTGCGCATTCACTGACCACCGCACAGCATCGCTGCGGTTCCCGCGTTCCCTGGCTTGCGGCGGTTTCCGCAAGGTCGAAATTTCAAGCAGTGGACAGGGAACGATTCGAAGGCGCTCATGAAGGTGTGTATGTTCCACTCTGCACGCGCACAACACAGACTGAAACCTTGTAGGTCTTCCTGCCCGCGATAGTAGGCTACGTACCTGATCGCATGGTCGCATGCCTCGCTGCTCTACTCGACTTTTGCTACCTTGCGCGCCGCTCCGAGCACGACACGCATAGCCTCGAGGCGATGCAGGAGACGCTGGCGCGTTTCCACGAGCTGCGCGATGTTTTTGAGGAAGCAGGAATTCGCCCCGATGGGTTCGCACTTCCACGTCAGCACGCTTTGGTTCACTACGTTCGTAGTATCCAGCTCTTCGGCTCACCGAACGGCTTGTGTTCGTCTATCACCGAGTCAAGACACATCTCCGCCGTGAAGAAGCCGTGGCGCCAGTCGAGTCGTCACAACGCCCTCGGGCAGATAATCCGCCGTAACACACGCCTCAGCAAGCTCGCAGCAGCCCGCGTCGAGTTTGGGCGTCGCAACATGTTCTATGGCGACGTCGTGACACACGCTCTCCTCAGTGTTGGCGCCGACCCTCCCGATGACTCCGAAGCAGCCGACGACGAGCGCTATCGCGAACTCGCCGATGCTATGGCGAGCGACGACTCTCCAGCTGACGCCCAAGTCTCGCTCAGTGCCCGCGCCGGTAGGTTATCCTCGGTCTGCCTTCATTGCATCCGCTGACATTGCGACATACATAGCCTACTCCACCAAACTTCAAGATCTTGCGCAGATCCTCGAGCGTCCGGAGCTCGTCTGGCACATACAACGCTTCCAGTACCGACAGCTGCACCCCGAGCATGACGTGGACAACATCGATGCTGCCGATCTGCCCTACATCTGGCCTGGCGGCGCCGTTTCCGTCTACTACAACGCCACCAGCACCTTCTATGCGCCGAGCGAACATGCGGGTCCTCACGGTATGCACCGTGAGATGATTCGTTGTAACCCGAGCTGGTATGGGGTTCACCCGCGGTACGATACCGTCCTTGTTAGTACGGACGCGGACGGCGTTGGCATGGACGGTATGACAGCCGCCCGAGTCCTTTCCTTTTTCGCTTTCACGGAGGACGATGTCCGGCATGAATGTGCACTTGTAGAGTGGTTTGTTCTTGACGACGAGGCCCCAGACGACGTTACGGGTATGTGGGTTGTACGTCCCGAGCTTGACGGGGACGGTGCACGTGTTACCGATGTGATCTCCATCGGGTCAATTGTGCGTGCATGCCACCTTATAGGTGTTTACGGTACTACTCGCTTGCCTCCGGACTTTCGCTTCGAGGACTCTCTTGATGCTTTCAATAGGTACTATATCAACTGGTATGCGGACTATCATGCACACGAGACTATACTATAATTTCAATGCCACCTTGTCAATGGGCCTTGTGGGTAGTAATAGGGTCTGAATGTCTGAACGGCTCTGGCGCGTCTGGTACCTCTGGACTATCTGAGTATGTGAGCGTCAGACTAGTCAGACGCTCAGACCTTTGCAAAAGTACTGATGACGGCGCCTGCCCTCTCCACCACCAGAGCCATAAGGTTAAGGAAAGGAACAAATAGTTGTGTTCTGTGGCTCTGCGTGAGTGCGCCGAGCTTGTCTAGTGTTGCGAAGCACATACGAATTTTTTCCGACTATTGACGGAGGAAAGTCACCATAATCAGCATCCAATTCCTAGTCGAAGGCCGAACGAACTCACTAAGCTGGGTAGCAACCGACATCTCGATCGAAAATCCAAAGAATGTTCCCGCTTGAGGGATCGACAACCCATCGACCTTCGCAGCGACATTCGGAACACTAATAGTGAACGCAGTGTTGGGCGCCGGGCTGGGTATCGGAGGTGGAGGTAGATAGACGTCGTTGTATGCGGCGAGCCCGGTGTATCTTGCGGGCCCATGCGTAGTCACGTAGGAGGTTGTCGGTGTCGGGGCGTCTGTACCTACTGGTACCACACTAGCGGTACCGTGTACGCCGTAGACAGTCACATCGGCCCTCGATGAAGAGAAAATCGTCAGAAGAGAAATAAGGAGTGGAAGGCGCATCGTGGGCACCGCGAATGCGTGAGTCAGAGTACAAGGATCGCCGAAGGCACAAAACCGAGCGTTATATGTTCGTGCCTGGGGCTGTGCGGGCGAGCCTTCAGTATTGCAAACCGGGGCCGACTGGTCAGGACACCGCAGTCCATAGAGATCAGCGTGCAGACGATTGAGACCGGGATCACGGCATGCAAATCATGCGCGCTGCTTGTCAAGGTCCCCCTGGTCTAACGAGAGCACCCTGCTCAGCAGACGGCTTCAAACGACCGCGTTTTCTTGACCTGTGGACTAGTTAGTTGTCAGGAGTGGTATGTTGTTACGCTGGTCTACAGCGGCTCACCTTATGGAAGAAAAGACCAAGCCCATAGTGTCTGTCAAACTGAGCGCTGAGCTTGACAGTTGGGAGTGGGCGGCGATTTTCGGATAACGTGGCTGGCCGGGTTTGAGATCTTCATAGCTTTCCGCGCGCATACTCTCGACGCCTCGATGAGGAGCGGCGCTCATGGATGCAGTACATTCCTCCAAAAGCACTTGCCAATCAACTTAGTTATGCGCCACGTTTACTCCCGCATAGCTGTACCTCCTGTATAGCGTCGTGAATTCAAGACTTCGAAGTAAGTAGTAGCCCTAGCAGAGACATACCTGAACACTTTATGCAGAACACATGATGGATCTGCGTCGGTCTTAGAGAGAATTTTACGGCTTTCTGACCAGCAAGCCGACGGAGACGATGGAGGTCAGGAACACAGTGGAAGCAGCGCTAGCCGCCCAAGATCCCATCAACCCCGGCGGTATAGTTAGGCGCTCGAGCCTCGTTTGGGCGCCAGCGAGGAATTCAAGTTGGACTACTTAAACGACCACTCAGGCTTGCGAGGAGTGCTGCCACGATCTCCAGATAATTCAAGGGCTGCTCTGCGATACGCCTGACCTATGTGTGCTGTATCATGCAGCGTGACTATATGTCCGGGTTATGAGGTATGTTAACGCGGAAGTGGAAACTGCCAGGGTCCGAGGGCTCGACTGCTACAGGTCCCAAACTCACCAGTTTTACAGGGAAGCATCGCTCGTACTGACGCATGCAGAACATACGATTCATCGCATAGGTAATGCGCCAAGATATTGACACTCCGGTAAATCTCCGGAGAGGCCATTGCGAGCTGTACCCTCTCCTGCTGGGGTAACGCCGGCATTGCGCACTTGAGCCAAAGGAATGGATACACCGCAGTTCGCGGGGAGCAGAGGATCCCTACAAATCCCTTCAATAGCCATACCCTGGGCACTGACAAGGAATGTAGGCCTCGACAGCTCTTAACGCTACATTGAGCCGACCGCGTGCGGTCTCTGGATGGCAAGTGCGCCGCTTCGTACTGGTCAAGACCATTCACGCATGGTCGACAAGGTTTCATGCAGACTTGAACACCAATCCTTGCAGGTGAGCTCGCATGACACATGGCAAAGGCTATACTTGTCATCTTACCGCCCTCGGGCTCTCGCATCGGGCCCCGGCCAAACCTCGACGCTCCGTGGCTCCTCCGGGCCGCGCCAGGGACATCCGTGCGCACCGACAGGGGCACGGCAAATCCTGAATACCATCGGGTACTCTACATGCGAGCCGAGGCCTGCATGCAGCCGCACTGCGCCGCCGCCCGTCACAGTTCCCACAGCCGTGCGCGCGGCCAGGGCACACTGGGAGACTTCGCCTCACATGGCTATTGCGTGCGCGCTCTATTGGCTCCCTAAGAAGCCGGTCGCCGCCCACGGGGAAGCCCTAACGTGTATACTGCAGAAGTCACCCTTGTCTCGGGGGCGCGGATCCTGCCGTGCGAGGCCGCGCCTGCACCCGCGCCCGCGTCCGATTTCCGCGCCCCCCCTCATAACCGTGCCCTCCCAACTGTCGACGTATGCATAGTCTGTGGCGCGTACTGCCCCGGTGTATAAGTGGCACATAACGGCAGGGCGTGGCGGAGTTGTGCCCGGGTCGTCCGAGGAGGTACGCTTCTCGTTCGGGGTTCGAATTCCAGCTGCAACAGCCTTTCTCCCCCGCACGGAAGTTCGTGAGGTGGCAATGAGAAGCACCATGCGCCGGGGCCTGTGCTCCCCTGGTCCCTCGCAGTTCCTCTATATGTAAGCAGGCTATAAACATGACCTCAGGCCCGCGCCCTCCTGCCCCAGCCCAGGACACGTCCCCGCCCTCCAATCACCGCCACGATGTTGCCGTTGCGCGCTGCGGGCATCCTGTCCACCACCCTTCAGGGCATTCTCTATGGTGAGTCTGTAATGACGCTCATTGCACGCGTTGGGGTGTGACGCGACGTATTGACACCGACGCCCTCTATGACAGGCTATGCGGTGTTCATGTTCATGCTGGCCATGTGGATCATGCTCCGGGACCGCAAGCATCGACAGGTCAACTATGCGCTGGTAGCGGCGGGATGTGCACTCATGGTCCTTGCGACCGCGGTACGCCGCTCCATGATTTTATGACGTCTTACAGATTTCTGACGCGTCGTGGTGCAGGAAATGGCAGTCAACATCGCGCGTATCTACCAGGGTTTCGTGACGATCGGTCCTTTCGTGCCCGGCGGGCCGGAAGCGTGGTTCAGCGCCGTGTCAGACCCCACATTCGTTGCGAAGAGCGTGTTCTACAACACGCAGACACTCATTCTTGACGCGGTCGTGGTGAGTGTTGACAGCCGTGCCCGCGTCATGGAATATGTGCAATTGCTGACTTTGCGCGGGGATAGATCTACCGGACCTACATCGTATGGCAAAGCGTATATGTTGTGATTCTCCCTATGATTGGCTGGAGCGGACTGCTAGGCAAGTGACTCCGTTGCGTTTGAATTGTCTCGTATTGAACTGTTAATTGTGCAGGCGGCTCTATTGGGCTGAACATCGCCCTGGTCAACTCTTCGAAGCATTCCGGGGACGTCTTCGCGGTCCAGACCGGCCGCTGGATTACGGCGGTATACGCACTCACCCTCGGCACGAACCTCTCCTCCACCCGTATGTCCTTACCGAGCGCTCCCCGAAGATGCTCCTAACAGTATACCTTGTTCCTAGTCCTCCTCGCGGGCCGCATCTGGACAGTCACTCGGCGGTCAGCGCAGTACCGCTCATCCGACTTCCTCGGCCCCGTCTTGCGCGTCATCATCGAGAGCGGCGCGATCTATTCGATGACGATCACCGCCGCGCTCATCTCCTTCGTCGTCAAGTCCAACGGCGTCTACGTCATCCTCGACATGGTACGTGCTCCCCTCATCTCCGCGGTCGCTCCCAAGCCGGTGACGGCAGCACCCCCGGGGCGTCCGGCCACGCTCTCTCCTCGAGTACGTACGCTGACGCTTGCGCGACAGATCTCTCCCATCATCTCGATCGTGTTCAACATGCTCATCATCCGCATCGGGCTCGCGAGCGACCGCACCTTCCTCGCCGCGGCGACGACGACCGCGCAGGCGACGTGGAACGCGGCCGCGTCGGCGTCCATCGTGGACCGCGCGGTGCGCCGCCGCCCGGATGGGACGTACGCGATGAAGGACCTGAAGGTGGAGATCACGCAGGTGATTGAGAACGACTCCGAGTACACGATGGTCGACCCCTCAAGCCCCGTGCGCATGCGCGAGCGTGAGCGCGACCCTCGTCCGCGACGCGACATCCTCGACGTCGAAGTCGATGAGGGCATGGAGTCGCCGCGGTCATCGGTCCTCAACACCCCGGTGGAGAAACCGCCAATCGACGACGACTTGCTTGTTTGAACCACACTTCTTGTTCCCCGGCGTTGCGCCCATCGCCCTCATGTGTTCCAGTCCACTTTCATTTCCGCTCATTTCTTGTATCCATGTGTGACTCTTGGGCTGTTGGCAACGGACCAGTTTCCGTAGGTAGCGTAGTGTAGCAGTCCCGGTCTCGGTAGCAACGAGAACTCCCAATGTTGTACTATCATAGCTCTCGTGTACTACCGCAATATACCTTTCCGCATCCGCCCCGACTACCCCGCGATGAACCCCGCCGGAGCCCCTATGCGCTTGTTTCGGTGGGAGCGAGCCTTGCGCAGTAGCGCGGTCCTGCGAGCGTCGGCAGACCTTGTGAGTTCGCGGGATCTCACGGGGGCGTCAGGCGTTCGCAGCGTGTGCACTCGTCATGGGTAGCCGTTCACGCAAATTGAGTTCGCTTCGGGTACAGCGCTAGAGGAGGTTCGTATCCGCGTTATTCTCATGACATATACGTGCGTGCTGTGTGCTCTGTAGGACGGGTGAGTGAACATCGGCAGGATGGTGGTGGCCGTACGTATTCAAGTACTTAGTTGTACGGGCGCCTACCCCGCAGTCCGAATGTCCGAAGCGCCAGCGGTAGTCGCTCTTCTCCTAACCACCACCGCGGCTTCGCTCAGGAGCACTTCCACTCGGTATTTTTGCTACATTGTATGCCGGTAAGAGCCGTACTAGAACTCTTCTGGTTCTGCTGATTGACTGGATCTGCGTACGAACAGCTTCTTGGACCGATAGTAACCCGCTCATAATCACAGTGCTCACAGACATCGTGTGTCGACTGTTAAGACTCACAATAGCAAGGCTATTGCATGATCATCTCGCCAAGGCCTCGCTCTGAACAGGCATCCAGCTGTAGCTTGGAATATGGTATTGAGCAACAGGCTTGGATTTGTCAGACCACGCTCGCCATACCAACTCTCCGGGGGAAGGAGGACACACGCTGCCGTTCTCTGCGACGAGAATCTGATCTTGCTTGCTTCATTTAGAGCCGCAGGTGCCTTATAATCCTCAGAGTCCTCACGAGCTGGCGAATACTCGGCCGCCTTGTACCCCGCACAAGACCTCAACAATGAAATGTCTCCGGAGCGCCCTTGAGCACACTGTGCATGGCGTTCTTGTGAGGTCTATACGGCCCTCATTCGACGTACTTCGGGGCTTTGCACAGCTCTGGGGAGACCCGGAGTGTATACGGCGAATTCTGAGATTCTCAACGACCTACAGGCACAGTGGTCGGAGCCGCTTGTCGGAGTGTATAACGCCCATACGAGGTCGGTCGCAGTTACGGAGGCATTATCTTATCCTTCTATGTTCTAGGCCGCAGCAAAACACCTGGCACGGGACCCGCCGTATGCCGAATACTCAAACTCTGACTTAACGGCAAGTCCGCTCATCCGTAGTACGACTCCAGCTTATCTATTGATCTTACTACGATGTCACCCAGTTCGCTGCACATCCTTCAAGACTCGGGCATCCCCAACGGGAGCACCGACTACACCACTCTAGTCATAATACACGGGTACACATGGCACTCAGGTACGTACCGCGAGCTCGGTGCGCAAGCCCGGAGAAACGCCCACCCCGCCTCACCGACGTCGCCTTCCCCCCAGGTGTCTTCTCCAAGCTCGTCCCTCTCGCAGGGAAGCACAACGCTCGCGTGGTCCTTGTCAACCGGCGCGACTACCCAGGGGCAGCGCCATTCACAGACGAAGAGCGCGCGCTGCTCCCCGCGCTTCCTCCCCCCGAGGAGGCGACGGGGGCGGCCGAGATCGCCGAGGCGACGCAGAAGATTGATGCGTTTATGAAAGAGCGTGCGAGGGAGGTGTACGACTTTCTGGTCGAACTCGTGAAGAAGGAAGACTTGCCGCCCGTGCGGCCTGGAAGGAACGCTGGTGGAATCGCCATCGCTGGCTGGTCCTTCGGGACCATCTGGATGACCGCACTCCTTGCGCATGTGGCGTCTTTCGAGACGAACGACGTGGACTTAAGCGCATATATGCGGCGCGTTGTTCTCTTCGGTACGTAATATCCGTCGGAGTTGTACCACCGTCGCCCGTAGAGGTCAATGGCTCACACATATACTGCCCACAGATCCGTCCTACCACCTCCTCGGGTACGCGCGGCCGGCAACGTCCGGGTACCACCCGCTCCTCGACCCCGAGCTCACGCCCGAATCCCGGGGCGAGGTCTTCGCGCGCTGGGTCAGCGGTTATTACGACCACGGCGACACCCTCGAGACGCTCGAGCAGAAGACGCCCCTCCAGGATCCCCCGCCGACGATTGCGGCGCTCACCCCCGAAGAAGTCGCGCTGGCGCAGTACCTCCCCCCGGGCGCCCCTGGTGGTTCTGATCAGGTACTGTTCCAGAGCGGGCGCAGGCTGGGTCTGTTCAAGACGCTGAAAGAGCGGGCGTTGTACCTGCCAAGGCGGGGTCCGGGAGAGGTGGCGGGGAATGCGTGGCCCGAGGTTGAAGTGCGTTACGCCTCGGCCGTGCGGTCCACGTGGGACACCGTCTGGTGTACGTGGGGTTTGCGGAAGGAAGTGGACGACGCGAAGCGCGCGGGGCTTCCTGTTCGGCGTGTGACGATGGTGCGGATACAGGACGCAAACCATTTCGTGAGCTCTCGTCTCTATGTTCATTCAAGGAGTTGAACTCACCTGCAAATTATTTACTAGGCCGGTTGGGACCAACCCGAAAGAACCCTGCTCGCGCTTATTGGAGACGAAGACAAAGTATGAACAGTGCGTACTTGGCCCTCCCATGCTTATCTGGACTGATTGTGACAAATATTGTCGATTTGGACTCCATGCAGCACCGGCGAGGAGATGCCCCAAGTTGAACGTAGTGCCGACTTGTGAGTTTGAGTTATTCAGAATTTTTCGCTCCGTCTCGTAAACGACGCGTCGAGGGGATACTGTTCTTCCTGAGTGCACTTAGACTCAAGACTCGCGCATCCTAAAGCCGAAGCCGCAGTTACATGCGTGGAGAGACGAATAGCACCCATCGTGCTCGGCTGTTATGTACGTAACTTTCAACCCTCAAGAGGTCAATATCACCACCAGCTCGAGCCGGTTGCCAGCATTTGCAGCCACAGGCCCCCGTCTGAGCCATCGACGGGTCGAGAAGCATCCTAGAAGCAACGACTCGCACACCAAAAGCGCGGAGTCGACACCCAATCAGACTGATCCCGAACTGCACTTCCGAAAACGGCCTAGTCGCAGTTTACCTAGGTCCTCGAAGCCGCCGGCGTCCCAAGTGGCAAGACGCCACCACTTCGCCGCCGCTCCCCTCCGCGTTCTTTGCCTTATGCGTATGCGGCGGGCTCTCAAGCTTATCTGACGTTTTCTTTCTCTGAGAACGCGTCCACCTGCTAAGCCGTTTGCTCAGAAATTGGCGCCCCCTGCTCTATGCCGCTCAACGCGCGCGGATGCAACAGCCGACATCCTCGAGTCAACCTCCTCAGTCTCCCTGTCCCGCGTTGACGTCCGCGAGGCCCGAGATTAATGTGGGACGAGCGCACACGGACACCGGTCGGCGACACGACGTTGCGTTGCGCTGTGCCGCCGTCCTCACGACCGCTTCGCGCGCCTCTCCCGCCGGAAGCGAAGCTTGCACTGCAAGGCCATTTCCGAGCCCCATCAGACGACGTTATGGCATGCGAACCCCCATCCGTGCGTCTGTTCCTCATGCCGTTAAGGGGCGAGCCTGCGTTTCGCCTGCTTCCCGGCCTCAGGGAAGAGGCAGGGCGCGCGCGCTGGCCTTCAAGTGGGGTGCGTGCCAGGGTGCCCCTCGCGTCGCGCTTTGCCTCCGCACTCCACCTGAGCCGCCTCGTCCCTGCCCCGGCTCTGTTCACTTGCTAGCTGTGAGTCTGTGAGTCTCTGCAGAGCGACCGTCGAGGTGGAGCCCGTATATACCTCGCGATATCCGACGTTGCGATTGTAGCCAAGTTGCCAACGGCGGCGGGTCCGACTGCCTCACACTCGTTTCTCGTCTGCTTTCTTGTTCATCAGGTTTTCCACCAAGCTTGCTATACACCACACTGCGTCCGGCCAGTCGATCATGTTACGTTCTGAAGCGGCGGTGTTCTCGACGTGCTTCGAGGCGGTTCTCTACGGTGAGTCCCCTATTCATACCGTTCTCTCGCAGGCGGAAGTAGTGCGCCTGGCGCCAGGGTTCCTGATCGCCGCGCTGCCTCTGCTTACGCGGGACCTACAACCTCTTGGCATTTCTGACGTCGGCATGCTTACTGACATACGCTTGGACGTGATCAACAGGTCTGTCTGTGTTCCTGTTCATCCTCACCCTATGGGTCCTCCTCCGGAACCGCAAGCGGCGCCGCGTGAACTGGGCGATGGTGTGTGCGTCGACGGCCCTCCTCGCGTTCTCTACCATGGTACGTCTTCCTAGCCCCTACCATGATACTCAATATTCAACCCCTCTTCTCCCCCACGCATAGGAGATGGCTGTAAACATCGTGCGGCTGTACGAGGGCTTCATCAAGATAGGCCCGCAACTGCCAGGTGGCCCCGAGGCGTACTTCGGGGACGTGTCCCGGGTGTCGTTCGTGTTGAAAAACGCGCTGTACAATGTGCAGACCCTGATTCTCGACGGCGTTGTGGTGAGTGTCCCGCTCTGACTCCCTCCCGCGACCGCGAAGTATGCTAATGCCTGTGTGAATCGGCAGATATATCGAACGTACAAAGTTTGGAATAGTATATATGTGGTCCTTATCCCGATTCTGGGGTGGCTTGGTCTTCTTGGTAAGTCATAGACGTTTTCAATGACTGCTGTGCCGTGCTAATGTGCGCATATAGCATCCTGCGGTGGCCTGGGCTACTCTCTCGCGACCACCCTACCCGCCTCGGAAGACCTCTTTGAGGTAGACACGAGTCACTGGCTCACCGGGAACTGGTCTATGACCCTCGTCACCAACATTTGCTCGACGCGTACGTCTCTGCCTCTTTCGCCGGCGACCTTAATATTCGAGACTGACCATTACGGCGTGAACAAGTTGCGCTCGCATACAGGATCTGGCAAGTGACGAGCCAGTCCGCACAGTACAGGTCTGGAGGGCGTCTTTCGCCGATCCTGCGCATCATCGTCGAGAGCGGCGCGCTGTACTCGATCACTGTCACCGCCGCGCTCATCCTCTTCCTGGTACGCTCCAACGGGGTGTACGTCGTCCTCGACATGGTGCGTCTCTTTGCCTTGACCCCATAGTATGCTCATCGCAAGCCCCTTTTTGCAGATTTCACCCATCATCTGCATCGTCTTCAACATGATTATCGTGCGCATCGGCCTCGCCGCGGACGGCACCCTCATACCCGAGCCGACGCAGCCCGTGCCCGCGCCCGCCCGCGACTCAGAAAGCCGACAAGGCTCTGCGGTGCGGCGCATGGTGCGCCGGCAACAGTCCGACCTGGAGATGAAGGACATCAACATCACCGTCGAGATCGCGCAGTTCGTGCACGGAGATGAGCTCGAGTCCGGGTCGCGCTCCTCGCGCGCGCTGTCGCTGGACGGGCAGAAGAGCGACTCGCGGATACACAGTCCCGCCCCGATGTCGGTGTCGGTGTCGAGCCCGCGGAGTATAACGTTTGCGCAGATTGCCGCGGGGGAGGAGTGTCATGACGGGGTGCTGTCGGTGCTGGAGCGGTCGATGTCGCCTGGCCAGAATGGGAGCCAGATACATGTTGTCGCTCTTTGATCCGCTCCTCCCGGTGTAACCGTAGCGCTTCAGATGTCTCTGTGTACACGGACAATACAAATCTTGGAGTTGTTGGTTTTTTGGATGATCTTGAGATGGACTATGACGCACTTCTGTTCCGGATCCGAGTACCCCACTCATAAGCCAAATACTAGCAGGAAACTGGTTCTGTTATAGGTGCGTATAGTGGTATGATGTAGTAACTGGACTAGCAAACGACACGGATAATCTGCAGGAGCTCTGGAACGATGACATCGGGGTTGCGAATGATATCGAGTAGAGAGTCCACCGTGGTGATCCCCCGAGGCCCAGCCATGTACCCGTTCCAGTTGGTGAACAGCGGCTCCCAAGTCCACAGCTTGTTACGGCGGACGAAATGTCCTGGGAGTGGGGCTATCGACGGCTGTCCCTCCGCGCAGCGCAGCACCACCCCAAGGTAGAGGCTGCTCGTGCAGAGCATGACGAGGTCGATGAACATCCTGCTCCGCTTCTCCTCGGTGAACGGCTCCCGGAAGAGCCACGGGGATGGGCGGTACTGAGAAAAGAAGAAGGTCTGCCAGGTGCTGACCGCCTCCACCGCGAACAGCACGGTGAGAACGCCCGCGAAGCGCGGGCTCCGGCTAGTTGCTCGCGCGCGTATGTCCTCCCGTATGCTCTCGGTCTGCGTCCAGGTACGCGCACCGCTCGGCGTGCTTGTGTAATCCGCGACCGTGCGCCAGACGTGTCCCAGGAAACCGAATGTGCGCGCGGGATTACGCGCGGTGGTCTGGGGCGTGCACAGGCAGTGTAGGCGGATCGCCATGAGCTTCGGCGGCGTGTTGATGGAGTCTGCGCCGCCCTCCAGGAGGACATGCGTCTTGGCGTAGGTCTGGAACGTCCAGTAGTTCGCTTCGATGTAGTCGCGAAGTGCCTGCGCGAACTCGTCCGCGGTCTCAAAGCCGAATTGCTGCACTTCCGCGTGTTTGTGCATCCGCTCAGGGTTGTTCTTGTCGGCTGGGAGGCAGAATGGCCTAGGGTAACGCGGCGGGCAGTCAGAACCTCTGCGAACCCCGTCAGAGTCTCAGAGACTCACTTGTGGAACGGCCAAGCTGCTTTTTGACACTCTTTGCTGCAATAGGCCGCGTATTTGCATCTCGAACATTTTTCATCTTCACGTCTTCATCCTGGGGCTTTGCGCATTTGTTCCACCGCCGCAAGGCAGCCGCGTCCGTCTGGTAGTCCTGCTGCTGACTGGCCATCCTGTTGAGTGCGTATCCAGCGCCGAAGGGTAGAAAGAGAAAAGGCAGGGTTGTGTTAAAAACTTCAAGCGGGTAAATGACAGAGATCAAAAGGAGTGGAGGGAGGGGATAAAATGCTTGGAGGGGAGGCTGACATGCTCGATCGAGAGGGGCTCCGACTTTCACGGAATCCTGTTAACCACAGCACGTTGAACACTGCAGACATCAGGCTCATCCAGGACGAGGACGAGGACGAGGACGCGAGTGCGGGAAATGCAAATCCCATTGCGGTACTACGTTTGGAGAGTGATCAGAAACTGGTAGTGTACGTTCGATGCACCTGGGTGTACGATTATAGTCGACGATATACGGCTAATCTTCGAAAAACAGTATGTCCCTCTTCTGGAACTTCTTGTTATGCCTGTCAACCCACATAGAGATCAGTCGCTCCGCAACCTACGAGTCGAAAGCGAGACGCTCACCATCCGCGCAGGTGGTGCACGATCCCCTCGTGGGTCTCCGGGAGCACTATCTCGCGCATGCTGTAACGGTCCCAGTAGGTCCGCGCGGTCAGTGCCTTGCAGAGGCGACAGATCGCGAGCGAGCTCGGGGTGGGGCGCAGGCCGAGCCGATCTTCGATCATCAGGCGCGTCTGCAGGTCGACCGTGGCGCGACGGCGGGCGGGTGTAGTGTCCGCGCCCTCGGGGAGCAGCTTGATACACGCGTTGGGGCCTGTGAGCGCGTGGTGCGGCCTGAGGAGGACCTTGTAGGTCTTGACGTAGTTTCTGTAGAGACAAGCAGCAAGGGTCAATCTCGGGATCCGCGCGTCGTGAAAAGACGCGTACATTTCTTTCTTGCGTGTCTCATACCGCATGAGGTCTTCTCTGACATGCGCGTACTGGACGACACGCTGGTCAGCTTGCCCCATGGAAACGGCAAATGGAGCAGACACTCACCAACTTCGGCCAATCCAATGCCTCCGGAGGAGGGAGCGCGGGGTCACCGCACGCGCAGTAGAGCCTCCCCGCCCTGACAAGCGCCGTCAGAACCGCCAGAGGCGTGTCGCGCGGCAGCCCCGTCGCGTCGAGCATCTTCCCGCCCAGCTCGTACTCCCCTGAGCACCACAGGTAACTGGCCCACTCCGTCTTCGGGTGATACTCGCGATGGTGCGCGTGAATCTCCTCGAACGTGAGGTGGCGGTACGCGTCCGGCTTCATGCCCGAAGGGTGCTCGGAGTAGGAGTTGCAGCCGAAGAGCGCGTAGTGCCGCGTGAGCGCCTCGTCCGGGGACATGGCCTGTAAGTCTTCCTGCCATTGCTCGCTTTTGGGCGTGCGGGTTGCACGATCACGCATGCGAGCGAGGGCGGCGACCTTCGCTTCGGCCAGGTATGCTATGATGTCCTGCAGCATTTGCGGCATTGCAGAGACGAACTCCACCTCTGCAACGGGGCCTTGGGCGCCGTTCTTGCGGGCGAGCGCGTCGATGGAGGGGAGGCGATGCAGGTTGAAGAGGTTAGGCATGAGAGCGCGCACGGTGGGAGGGAACACCCCGACGACTGCGTTGTAGTACCCGGAGATCTGGTCAAGACGCGACTCCAGGTTGGCGGCGTACGCCGCCTGAGCTTGGCGCGCTCGCTCTGCCTGTAGGAGCGGCTCGAGCTTCGGCCAGAGTTTGTGCCAGACTGCGCGCACAGACGCGATGTCAGAATAATTCAACAACGTTTATGAGACTTCACGTACTGCGCTCGGTAAGCTCCTTCGGCTGCTCTACTAGCTTCGTCCACTCCTTGCTGGTGGGGAAATCGGCTTCCGTGTATCCGAGTTTTTCAAGCTTCTCCACGATGCTATTTCCAGTGATCAGCGCATATACTCACGCTGTGTAATGCATTACACGAACCTGGCTTTGCGCCTGGCCTTCAGCGCATCCTCGGTGTTATGCTTCTGCAAGGCTACGTCGGCTTCCCACCGCAACAATGCAGTCGCATGCTACACCGCGCGAGTCAGCGGTGCTCATTGACAAACACATTATGGCCCAGAGGCGCACCTTGTGAATATTCGCACTGTTAGCGAGGAAAATGTTCACGTACATCTTGACCAACTCTTCAGTTCCCACCATTGGCCGCTGCCACAGCGCGGCCACCGCTTTCAGCTGAGGCGCGTAGTATCTGCGCTCAGGGGAGTGAGTGAACGGCTCCTCAAGCATCTCCGCCACAGATATATCTGTCATAGCACCATCGTTAAGCATGATTCGGCCGCCAATAGAAGATACGGTGTGTACCTTTGCCGGTTTCGCACGGCGTTATGGCCATATAAAACCGCTCCATGTGGAAGGAGGGGGCAATATTAAGACTTTCCCCTTTGACTATACTAGATGGGATAGGGCAGCATGAGTGCATGGAGGTCGAGCTTTGAGCGGCAAAAGCGTACTTCTCCTTGTAGCACGGCTTACACAGTCGCAGCCGGATAGCATAGTCTACCCACGAAGACCGTTCGCCGCACAGCTGGGGCAATGAACATTACTCGGGACGTGGAGAGTCAGGAGAGCTTGGCGTAGACTCACATTGCATATGCGGTCAAAAATGAGCGCGGCGTAGGCGGGCTCGCTCATCTCCTTTGGACACGGCGGGAGACCCATAACGCCCTCCAGGCTCGCGGCCCACACGAAACGGCTCTTGCGCGAGAGGAGCGCCGCGCGTAGCTGCTTGGACGCCCGGGAGAGGTGTAGCATGTCGAGCGGATGCAAATGCGCGGCGATCTGCTCGTGTATATAGTCAGTATGACTGAAGCTGACACTGCGAACAAGGCTCCCGAACAAGTGCGAGTAAACACAGCTGGTAATGACCCCGAAGACACATTGCGGTTGATAGTATGTAGACACTGATTAAGATACCTTTGTTTGAGGTCTACTGCTAGGAGCATGGAGGCGAAGCGCTGTCAGAGCGCACTAACCGGGCCTTCTTCGGGCGCAGGGAAGCTACGCCCGACTGACCCGCCTTCTCCGAGAAAATGACGTGAAAATCTTTGGGTGACCTCTCCAATTCCGGAAAAAGAAAGAATTATCTGAAAGAAACATACGACGGTGATGGCTACAGACGCGCCGTGAAGGTCGAGTACCGACAAGCTACCTGCATTCGCAGTTCCTCATGGTTCCTTTGCCGAGTCCCTATTTTATGTGCAGATTACTGCACAGGAAATAGGGACACGGCAGGCTTCACGTGCTATTTTAGTTTCGAGATAGGATCCCGGTCTCCCGACACCTCGTCACAGAATGAGGGGGGGCGTATATGATACCAGCATTGTCATCATGCGTATTTACTCGCGCTCGTAGAGTAGGGGTGAGTGCGGGTGTGCCAGACGTACCTCAAAGAAAATATCCATGGGCATGCCCATAATCCCAGCCAATTTTCCGATGAACGAGTGGGTTTTGGATGCGCCGGAACGGGCTCCTCCGCCATCCCCACGAGCTCGCTTTTTCGGGGGAGGAGTCGGTTTGATGAGCCTACACGACGCGGGTTTGAGAAAGTAAACATGTAAGTCGAAGAAAGTACAGACTTACGCGTTCTTTGGCATGAGAAAATGACCTGTGGGCTGATAATTCTTGGGGAGAGGGTGAGTCCGAGAGTGAGCGGATGCAGGTCAAGAGTGAGAAAGTAATACGCGTCGACGTGGCCGCCTTATATACCCCGCCAAAGAATGGCGTGACTCGCCGCGTACGACGTTGAATCTCCATGGTGGACATGCGAGGAGATGTGGAATAGGCATGCCAGGCGACGTTGGGCGATGCGGGATCGCCTCGCGGGAGATGTGTCGGGAGATGTGGCTAGCGCCCGTCACGAAGCGCCGAACCTGTGGTATACTCCCGCTGCATTATCGGTCACTCCGGGGTGTCATGAAGATGAGAATAATTCGTTTGAGATACGTCGTGTATGTGGGAGAGTGGTGGTGGGATGGCAACAAGATGAAGTGGTTGTTTGGCGTCGCAAAAGGCGCGCGATACTGAACGCCTCGTTAGATGCCGATGTTGACAGGCGCTCGTCTCTCCCTGTTAGTGTCACTCAGTAAATCATTACCTTTGGACGCATATATGCGGCGTGTAACTCGCCGATGTTTCAATATACGGTTTAAGACTGAGGTACTGTACACAGAACTCCAGAGCGCTGAGCGGTAATAGAGAGGACTCATACATATGTACAGGGATCAGGTCGCATTCGCCGTCTCTCGTAACAAGCACCCGTGATTCCTACGCTCCCAAACGTCAAAATTAACGCATGGGTGGCTCGGAAGAGCGCACTCAGGGGAGTTGCAGTTTGCGAGTCTATGATGAGTGGTATAAAGATGGAAACAGTGTACGATACATTAGTCCGTGGTGCAGAATTACTACGATACGTTACGCATGCGCCGCGCCGCTGCGCTTCGCCTGTTTGTACTCCTCCGGGTACACTCCCCAGCCCTGCATGATGAAGAACACCCTATATACCAACCACACGTCGTCAGCACTCTCCCGCATACATTCAGAGCGAGAGCACTCACCACTTCAGCCGATCCAGCCGGAAGACATGGAAAAGCAGCAGCCAAATCGCTGTATCGCCGCAAACGTCAGAAATGCATTGCATAGGAGGGTGGGCAAGGTATACGCACTGAGCTCCATGTACGTGAAGAAGCTGAGCGCGCCGCCGCGTGCGCCGCGCTTGACGAAGCGGATGACGTCCACCCAGAGCTTCATGTCCTTCGGCGTCGGCCGCGCGTCCGGGTCCATAAGGAATGTGAGGAGGATGCGCATGTCTACCAAGGAAGGATAAGTTCTAAGGCCGCCGTGGGGAGGGAACAAGAATGCTACTCACACATTCCGATGTGGAAGTGGCCACTGCATGGAAAGAAGCCCATACAGTCAGCGGCACGGTGGCTGGAGTCGCATGGGGATGACTTACACAGTGCCGATGGCGTTTTGGTATGCCGAGTTTGTCGTAAGTATTGACCAGTCCTCGGTCGAGAAGTTTTGCAGGTACAGGTTCGGGCGCTGCAGGACGTGAGCATGAGCGTATGCACTGCACTGCATCATGGAGGACGTACGTCGTATCCTTCCGGGAAGACCTCATCCTTGAAGAAGTTGATCGTCGGCTTCTTGAAGCCGGTCGCCAGCACAACCACATCTCCCTCATACTGCGGAAATCGGAGTGAGCTTTCATCGACATACAACGTGAATGCAATATACGCACGTCCTTCTCTTCCTTGCCCTCGCCAGGCTTGTCCTCGCGTCCGCGCACCTTCACGTGCACGCCGCCCTTCGTGAAACGCTCGATGTCCGCACGGACATACAGGCACCGTCCGCTCTTCACATGTCCGATGAACTCGTCGTTCACGACCGGAGTGCCTTCGAACAGACCCGCGCGTGCCGGGACGAGCTCAGGCGCGCCGTGGTAGTTCCACAGAGCGACGATCTTCTCCCAGATGAATGACAGAGGCATCTCGCGCCCAAACGGTTGGGCGGAGATGAGCGTGTCGACGACCATATTCCTCGGGATGATCCACTGTGGCGGAACGTCAGCCTCGGTGTAGTAAGCAATGAACATTGTACGACGCACCTTATCATCGCGCGCGACCATCACACACTGCTTCGCGCCCTTCGAAAGTGCGGTCTCGACAGCCTCGACACCGCTCGCGCCGCTCCCAATGACGAGCACCCGCTTCCCCTCTAGCGACGCATCGTCGAGCTCAGACGAATGGATCACATCGCCCTCGTATACCTCGCTGTCCTCCTTACCCTCGTGCTTGCCGTCCTTCCCTGCGTCCGACTCGCCGCCGTCGGTCGAGGGCAGGCCAGGGAAGCTGATACGCATCGGCTCGCCGCAGGTACCCACGGTCGCGACGACCGCGTCGAACTCGCCGTCCTCGCCCTCGTTCACGATCCAGCGAGACTGCGAGCCGGAGGGGTCATCCTGAAGACGCTCTCCGGTGCCCTTGACGCGCCGGACGGACTTGACGGGCGTGTTGAAGCGGGTGCGGGGCTCGAGCTGGTACTCTTTCCATATCCTGCGGATTTCTGCACTTAATGTCAGAGGGTATAGCTTCGTGGTATCAGCGATTGCACGCACCGCTGAGAATCTCATCTCGCTGCGGGAACGACTTCGACCAGAGAACCGCGGGGTGGAAGCGGTACAGGAGGGAGTTGAGCTGGAGGCCAGATGTCTTGTTGACGTGCGCCCAAATTCCACCTGAGGTATTGTGAGTCTCGAACGACATCCCTCGTATATAGGTGGACTTACCGACAGAGTCCCCCTGCTCATAAATTACAACGTCGAACCTGTGCGCGATGGCGTGCGCAGCACTCGAAACGCCGGTGAGTCCAGCACCGATGACTGCTATCCTCCCTTTCGGGTTCTTGGGATACTCTGGGCCTGGAGGTGGAGGCTGCGCGCAAATTCGATCAGTTCAGTAAGTGCACTGAGTTCACCGTAGCGAGCGTACGCACCGGCTTGAATAGCCAGATGATGACGTGCTGCACGAGCACGTAGAAGAAGTCGAAGATGGCTTCCGCCCAGTATGCTGGCGACAACTTGCTCGCCATTGTTGTGAGAGAGATGATGATGGGGCTCCCGGAGACCTAGAGAGCTTTTAAGAGGTGCCGTCGAGCGTGCGCGCCGTGCATGTGTTTTCTTGCCATGACGTCCTCTGTCGAGGCTCTGGATGAAATTGGCATGACGTCACGCGTCTCTAACGCGACTGAGAGGCTCCTCAGCGCCTACGCGCCAGACCATCAGCCCACTGTGGCTCGAGGCGCGTCCATCATGAGTACGCACCACAGTCGGTATGAGCGTTCCGCAAGTGCTTCTTCACGGATTGTAGCCAGCGCTGATGGTGGATTCTGTCGGTGGTGACCACGCAGAGCACAGCCGCGGGACTGACGGAGAGGGGAAGAACCGCCTAAAGCGTCGACGCCCAACTTCAAGATTGTGTTTGAGGTTTCCTAGGGCGGAAAGTCGATGGGAAAGAAGCCACCAGCGTCGCTGAGGTAGACAAATCAAAGAGTAGGAGAGGATGGCAGACGACTGAGGGATATGGAAACTGAGGCTGCTGAGACTCCGACGGGATAAAATTCGAAGGGGAGAATACTTGTCCACCCGCTGCCGAGAGGTCGCCCTTTTATACATGGAGGCCCAGGCACTGTCACAGGCCTCAAAGTGGAGCGCCGTTACGCCGCACTTCGATCCTAGGTAAACCGATGCGAATGTGATCGTTTTCGGAACGAAGGACGCGCCCAATCGTGAAGGGATGAAGACATGACCTCTTCTTCTGCCGCCGCAAGGTGTTCTCGAAGGCTCAACTGGAAGGGTCGAAGCGCCACATATTAACGTGTGGCCCTTCCCCTTCCTTACCCGCCTCGACAGCAGGCGGTCGGCTTGCGGCCCTAGCTGTTTACCGTCTCAGAGGGGTCCTGTTTTGCCAGCGACTGAGTACCGAGGCTCATTGACAGAATAAGTTCTATGTGTACGGTCCGGTATCTGAGCTTTATAAAGGTAGTGTGAGTAACTTAGGGGAAGCAAGTGAGAGGAGGGGCCAAGAAGCATGGCAGGGGTGTGAAGAACAAGATGAGGAGAGAGGAGAAAAGGAAGTCCGATCGTTGACGCGGACTCCCCGCTCAGACGCGTCTCGATCGCGTTTTTAGGCGCTCTTCGAAAACGCTCGTGATCGCGTCTCGTCCGTGAAAGTCGGAGAACTCCTCTATCAGTACTTCACCGTTGTTGTCCCACTATCCTAATCCGACTGAACGCATTCATCGCTATACACCAAGCCAAACATTCGATTTTCCGAATCTACTCGTATCTACACGGCGACATCCAGAGCTGGTACAACCATGGAGGTCGGGAAAAGCGGGAAAACGGACCAGATGACCTCTTCCATCGCTCTGCGGCGCTGCCAGCAATGTGGGAAGGCCCAGGACGAGCAAATCAAGATGAAGCGGTGCTCGCGGTGTGCCAACGCGGTGTACTGCAGTAAAGAGTGCCAAAAGAAAGGGTGGCCGGCGCACAAGTAAGTCTCTGCTCCACGAGCCTCGGGGTCTCCTGCTCACAGACCGTACTGCGATCACAGACCCGGATGTACTCCTACGTTCAGCGAAGATAGCATGGAGGCCAAACTCCGGCACATAGAGGTCCAGTTCTTCGGCTTCAAGAACACAGACGAGTTCTCGCAGGCGCTGCGGGACTTCGTCGAGGCGCACAGCTGGGCGTTCCTCTCCTACATCAAGGCGCACCTCCTCCTCCAGGGCGGCCCCCAGTACATCCACACCCCGCCGAAGCTCATGGAGGTCAACCTCCGGTGCCTCTGCACCCCCGGCTCCTCGCGCGACCCTGCGCGCTCGTTCCAGTTCCTCGGGCACCGCTGGCGCACGGTCGCGGAGTACACGAGCAGGCCCATCGGCGCGCGCAACTGGGAGCGGGCGGCGGCGATGCGCGAAGATGCGACCAGGACGTGCAGCGTCAACCCACACTTCGCGGGCATCCTCCCGGTGCTCTACGCGATCGAGGACGTGAACGCGTGGCAGACGTTCATGTACCCGCAGTACCGCCCGCTGTCTGGTCAGGCGTTCCTCGCGGGTCCGTCAGAGGAGACGCAGAGCACGCTGTGGAGGGACGTCGTCGCGCTGTGTACGAAGAGCGTAAATCTTGGCCTCGCGCTGCGGTGTGCGGAGGGGCAGGCGTCCGTCGCGGCGCTCCCGGGGCGGTTCGTTCGCGTGAACAAGCTGTGGAAATGGGAGCCGCTGTTCACCGACTGGGACAAGTATCTTGCTGGGCCCCGTGGAATTCAAGGGGTGGACGCTCTGCTGAACAGCGAGCTCGAGTCTGGGGTGTCAGCTCCGCTGCTTCTGCAACTCATCCGTGCGCTGTGACGGCCATGGCCCTACTCGGTGAGCCTTTCGATGTATATCCTGTGTTGTGGTTTACCCAGCTAAACATCTCAATTCAAGTTGGGACCGCATATTGCCCATCCGTTCGATACCATCACACCTGAACGATGCTATGAGGGCCTTCAGCTTCAGGATCCAGGACCCTCAGGCCTCCGCAATATCTCGGACGTGAAGGGTTATCTACGAGGCACAACCTCTTGGCATCGAAGGCCTCGGTTCGGGACCGACGTCGCTCCTTGTCAGCCACACGAAACATCCCCACCGATCGGGATCGAAGTTGTGTCAGGTGTCGACCTTTCTTGAAGGCAATCGACAGCCAGAGATCGGCAACTCCGAGAGTCTCGGACGCGAGCAACAAGGCAGGACTCCGGCAGCTGGGTCTTGCGGGGCGCGTACAGCTACTAGTCGGTTTGCTCGTCCACGTTAAGGGGTTATGGTACAATTGCTATCAAAGTCGTGATTGAGCATGGGGTATCATAGCCTCCACCTCCTCTCGTCGGGACCTAACCGCTTGTTGCGCTGGATGTACATGACCCGGAGGCCTAGTACCGACAGCGCCCCGATTAGCAGGAAGCCCGCGTTGGTATAGTGCCCTGTGGGGTATCCGGGCGACTCGTTACTCTTGTAGATGTACACGCCTGACGCATGGCGGTCAGATCCAGGTAAGGCAGCGAGAAGCTTCAATAGAGCGTACCGATGATCTGGCCGATCTGGCCAATGGAGACGTTCAATGGGACGCCGAGAGTCGACGCTCCGGTCGTCCGCAGGTTAGCGGTGAGCCAACTCAGCAGGGTAGGTATGCACGCGAAGGAGAAGGATAGCGCGATGATGAAGAACACATAGCGCAGCTTGAAGGACTCCGACGGGAGCGCACCTACAAGGGGAAAGTATGTTCAGCACCGAGCGTACGTTATTAAAACCATGGGGAGATGCGCGCACCTTCAACAATGAAGCACGCCCCAGCGATGGCCATCGAGATCGCCGTGCCCAGCGAGCGTTTCTCGTACCTGTCCGACACCCACGCGACAGACACGGTGATGACGAACGCGATCGCGTACGGCGGGACCGTGAACAGCTGCGCGTCGAGCCCGCGGTACCCGAGCCCCGCCACGATCGTCGGCGAGAAGAGCGACATGCTCGAAAACGGCACGGAGATCGTGATGTACGTGAGGTAGTGCACGTACAGCCGCCAGTCGCGCAGCGTCGCGCGCGCGTCCGCCCAGGTGATGCGCTGGTGCCCGAGCGACGCGACGCCGCGGATGCGCCCCGTCGCGAGCGCGCGCTCCGCGTCCGACAGCCAGCCGACCGTCTCCGGGTAGTCCGGGAAGAGGAACCAGACGAGGACCGCGCCCGCGCACGACGGCGCGCCCTCGATGAGGAAGAGGTAGCGCCACGCCTCGAGCCCGTGCACGCCGTCGAGCTTGCCGACCCCGTACGCGATTGCGCCGCCGAACGCGCCGCCGAGGGTCGCGCTCGCGAGAATGAGGGCGATGCGCAGGGCGCGCTCCTCGGGGCGGTACCAGAACGTGAGGACGTAGACCATGCCAGGGAAGAGGCCGGCTTCGAAAAGGCCCAGGAGAAAGCGCACGGCGATGAGACCGCCGAAGTTGTGGATCCCGCCGAGGATCATGGTCATTGCGCCCCAGGAGAACATGAGGAAGGCGATCCATCGCGAAGGCCGGAAGCGCTTGAGCATGTAGTTTGAGGGCGTCTCGAAGATGGTGTAGGAGACGAAGAAGATCATGAGCGCAGTGAGGTACTGGTCATTCGTGATCCCGACGTTTTGCATGAGCGAGTGGCCGGCGTCCGCGTTGAGGATTTTCGCATTCCCCTGCAGCAACAATGAATACGTCGTGCACGCGGGATCGACATTGCAGTGCTTACGATGTTTGAACGATCCAGGGAGCAAAGCAGGTAAATGACCATCGACGCGGGGACTATCCGCAAGTCAATCCGCCGAAGCAACCTGGCGCGCACATTCAATGAGCTATGATTCTACGAGACAACCTTTCCCTAAGAACTCACTTTTTCTCCGCTTCTGGGTCTACAACATAAGACGACGCCTCCTCAGCCTCCTCGGATACGCTCATCGTATGCTTCTCCAGGTCCTCCGAGGGTACCGACGCGGTACTCGCCCGCTTGTTCTCACTCTCGTGAAGGACCGACATCGTTACGCGTCTATGGTCGTGAGTTACTCCCAGTTAGCAGGCAGCGGAAACCTGGCGGGTGGGGGAGGGACGCGGGGGAGTCCGCCTATCACCCCCTCCCCGCCGCCTCTTATATTCCCCGCGCACAACGTACGACACGTCCCCCGGTACCGATCTTCACGCCAATCTCAGGTCATAAGAACCCGCGTGCAGGTGGCGATTGCGAGACCTGCCGTCAGGGCCGCCCGCCCGCTCGTCAGCTGGACGGCCGGACGGCGCCCTTGGCGCCGGCGTGCCTGGTTGATGCATTGCAGCCTGCAGGATGATCGAGAAGTGGGGACTGCGGGGAAGGCGCATTTGCCGTTGGCCAATGTGGTGGAAGGTGTTGGCGGGATGCATGGATCGTCGACATGCTCGGAGGAATTAGAGGGAGGAAGAGAGGCCGGAAAGAGGACGTTTGAGCGCCAGTAGCTTGCGGAAGAACCACGCCAGCGCGACTAAAAGACGGATAGTGGTCTCGGCATGTAAGTTAATCTACACACAGCTCCTCTAGATACCTGTGATCCTGCGCGGCGCCCCATAATGATATCTGTACACGGAGGGACGCACCATAAGCAGCGCCCTCCCCAGCCGCCTGCCGAACCCTAGCAGCCCATGAACTCCTTCCTGAGCACCAGTGCCCACGCCATAACGCAGTAGATGATCCCCGCGGGCAGCGCGCACTTCACGCCGACCTGCGCCCAGTCCCACCTGCGCCGCTTGCTCTTGCGCATCAGCTCCTCTTCGGGGATCGCACTCCCCGGGGGCGCCGGTGCGGGGACGATGTTTGAAGTGACCCAGAGTTGTACACTTCGGCTGCAGCACGTTGTGGTTCCGATAGCGGCCCAGCAGATCAGTGGCCGTACTTCATGGTCGAGCACGGTGAGGGTGAGGTGTGTAGCGGGCCAACAGATGGCTACAGGGCGGTTTAGAGCTGTACGTGGCTGGAGATTGGTGAGTACGCGCGGACACACCTTGCAATGCGAGTAGGCGGATGAGGGCCGCGAAGGGGGAGTAGTAAACCTTCCACCGCTTGAGTAGGCCAGTCGTCAGTTGCAGACATTGCCAACCGGTCAGGATAGACTGCAAAGTCTCAGCAAGTAGACACATCGAGGCAACGGATTGTAACTCACCCATAGTGCACAGACGAAGTAGTCAACCCTCCATGCATCGATTCCGTCCGGAGGTGCATATATGCGGTAGATGTTCCACAGCGTACCGAAGATGGCAGGGACGATGGAGAGGAGGCGGAATAGTTGGAATAAAGATTGGACGAGCCATGCAGTCGAGGCGGGGAGATATAGTTGTTGTGACAGAGATGAGAGACGGATCCTGGCGGTGGGGAGATTTCGTGGCTGCAATGCTGTTCAGTCCATATTGACGAAACGAGGTGCGCATACACTCACCGAATCTTCGCCCTCCGTCTCCGTCTCTCCAGCGCATAATGCTCCAGGAGCAGTCGTAATCGGTCGTGTCCAGTGCTCATCATAAGCTCTGCCCTTGCCCTTCCCGAGCAACCGATGCCGCAGAGAATCCGCCAGGCTTCGCCCTTGCGGCCTGAATAGCACTCCGTCGTCGGTCTCCGCACCCGATTCGTCCTCGTCGGATGTCGGATTGACTCGTGCTTGTGAGCGCGAGTACTCGGAGAAGACCTGGCGCGAGTGTGACGCGAGGGGAGATGCAGGTTGCGGGTCTGTCGGGCGGTGGAGGTGAGGGGAGGACGCGGCGCGCTTCGTGGGACCGATCGGATGCACCTCCGGAGGGGTGAGCGAATACGGCGGCGGGCTGCTGGTGGGTGCGCTCATGGCGAGTGCAGCGGGGGTATAGGCACGGGTAGACCGACGCCTTCGGGGAGGGGAGGTTGCGATAGTGTGCGAACGGTGTCGCGGCGTGGAGTCAGACCTTACTGCCGACGAGCGCGAGTAGTCGTTAACGTTCTGGACGAGGACCTCGACGGTGGGCACGATGAGCACACCAGCCGGTGGACCGTACGGCGGCGGTTCCTGTGTGCCCCCTGCGCGGTGAGCCATTGCGGGGAGGGTATGCGTTTTGCCTGGACTCACCCCGAGGTATGATATACGCTCCTCCTCACTCGCCCCTCGCTGATCGCCGCTAGCCCCCTTGTGGAGAAAATGGAGGCGACTGGGCCGCGACTCAAGCGCTCCAAGCCTCGTTCCGCCCGAATTGCAGCGTGCGGCCTCCCTGCGAACTCCGTCCGTGTCAGCTTGAGCTTGTCGAGAGTCGTGGCAGTCCGTAAGGCACGGCGCGCGGCGCACTCACCCGCGACTCCGAGTCCGACGCGAGGCACTCGCAGGCGCTGCGCTTGTCGCGTTCCGGGCCCACCCTTCTCTCCTTTGTCTGGCTCCCGACGGCCTTCCTCCATTCAATTCACGCCCTTATCGTCTCCAGAGCATCGTAACGAACACACCTCGTTCGGAAGTCACGTAATGCGCGCGGAGATGGGCGGTCGGATCCGGGGGTGGTGGTGGTGCATGGACAAGATTCGAGTCGCGACCTCGGCTCGCGCGGGTGTGTTCTCTGAAAGATGTCTCGCAGGAATCAAGGCGGATTTACTATTGCTATCGCATTCCTTGGCGAGGAGGATGTATTCAGTCGCAGTGAGCAAAGTTCTCAAGTATGAGACCGCTGACGGAGTGATACTGCAACATCTCCCCGTTCGTTCCGGCTCTATCAGACTACCATCTTGCAAAGATCTGCCCTGGACTATCATTGTGACTCCAAGCGACGCAGTAAGCTTATTCGACTCCGGGGTTGCTTCGAGCGCGCGATAGCAATTTTGTCAGGCGTTGACGGGGGCGGTGGATACGAGGCCGACGCGGCGAAACGTTGTGCTGACCGTTCGAAGTACCTTGCAACGGGGCGACCGCACGGCGACTTGTACGCGCGATAACGACGATGTTCTCGCAAGTTAGATGATGCATCAGAGAAGATACTATGCAGTGTCCAAGAAGGTAGGTGTGGGTATACATTACACGATATTACGGTACATTTATCTAAGCCGGTATCCAGTCTAGCGATGAACATCGAGCGGACCTCAGTAGCGGATCTCGGAGGAGAGCAGAGGCATGAAAACGACAACCGCTGTCCAGAACTAGGGAGCCTATCAGAACGGAGAGCCGTCACCGCGGATGAGACAGGCACTCACCACTTGCACACTCTTGAACGCCAAGAATGGGTACTCGTCCGGTCGTGGGCGCGCATACACCGGCTTCCCGTTGACCTCCCCGACGCGCCGCGGGTGCGTAAAGAGAACCCAGATCGCATAGAACGCGACGGTGAAGAAGTGTCGGAAGAGCATAAATGGTGCCTGTTCGATGCTGCCGAGGCCGTCAATACGAGGGTGGTGATCGCATCGAGAAGGCGCACTCACCCCGCAAGCAGCGAAACGGGCTCCCGCACGCAGTTGCCGCCGAGCTCAAAGTACTTGAAGCATCCGGTCCGGAGAACTTCGAGTATTGGGTCTAGATGGCAGATGTCAGAACCTCATGGTCATGGCGGCATATGAGGAACGTACCGTGCGCGCTGAACAAGTCGTACAGTGCGACGCTCAGGATGTTCACGGTAGACGCCAGAGGTTTCCGCGCCCAATGCCACCTGTGGAGTAGGTGGGAGACCTCCTTCCAGTCCGCAAGATCTTTCACGTCGAGCAGCATATCGCGCAGAAGCACGACGTCGTTGAACGCGACCATCATTCCGCCGCCAGTAAGCGGGTGCCGCATATTCCAAGAGTCGCCGAGGAGGATGACACCCTCCTTCGTAACCTTGCCCTGCTCGGAAGGGGGGAGGAAAGAGTTCGGCATGCGCCGCAGACGGTCCTTCTCGATCGCCTTCTGAGCGGGTATATGCAACGACGCGGGGAGTGTGGGGACGACCTTAGTCAAGATGTAGTTCTTGAGGTCGGCGGGGACGGGGTTCTTGACGTCGACGAGTATCCGCGTATCGTGCGTGCCGATTTGGTATAGCAGCGCGAGCCCCTCCTCCATCAGCGCGACCGTGCCGTGCTTCGGGATGGGCAGCTCGGCGTCCTCCAGCACGAGGCCGACGAAGTGACCCTTGACGTCCAGCGGTAGTGCCGCCTTGCCCATGACCTGGCTCCGGAAGTTGGAGAAGCATCCGTCCGCGATGATAGTGAGGTCGCCGAAAAACGCCTCCTTCTCGACCGCGCCCTCCTCCTTCCGTGTCGCGCGCACGCCGAGCACGCGGCTCGTCATCGGACACTCGATGAGCTCCGACACGGTGGCCTCTACGACCTCGACGGCCGGCGCCGCCTTCGCCTTCGCGCGGAGAGCTTGAATGAAGCGTCCGTGATGGAACGCGCGGCCTTCGTGGCCGTCGGGGTAGGGTATGTGTACGGGCTTACCGTCGAGGAGGATGCAGTAGCCGTACGTTGGGACCGCGTCGATACCCTCCACGCACGACTCCAGCCCCAGCTTCTTCAACGCCATGATGCCTCCTGGCTGGAGCAGCTCCCCGACGATCCTGTCCGGCTCTGCGAGCGAGCGTTCGAGTAGGCATATCCGTAATGGCCGTGAGCGTTCAGCGGCGGCGGCAGAGAGCGCGTGCGCGAGGGCAGACCCGGCAATGCCGGCGCCGACGATGAGGATGTCGTAGGAGGTGGACCACATGTTTTCTCGTGCGGCCGTCATCGTGCTCGGTGGTTTATGAACGTCGTCGGGGATGCTCCAGCCCTGTCGCTCGCGGTCTGGTCGGTGGCCTGGTCGTCGTCGTCGGTCTCGACTGTCGCGTACATTTTGAAGTCGTTCCACCCCGCAATAATCTTAACCGTTGAGCAGCCCACCTACCATATGTGGTGACCTAACCTAATGGGGATTGCCGCAAGCGCTGACCCCAGTCTTCCCAACAGGGTCTGATGAACGCTGCCTTCAATCCAAATCGTGCCTCCCACTCATTATGATGTCAGTACTACAGTTACAGCAAGTAGATGGGATGAATAGGCGCATATAGTCACATTTCTCAGACACTCAAGTACTCAAGGTTGGCGAGGACGAATAATAGGAGGCAAGCCGTACTGCCGAGGTGGTCGTCGTCGGGGAGATTACAGCACTTGCAATTACGGAGTCGCTGCAGACAGACCCAAAGGTCTCACAGGGACAGGTAGAAGAAGTCAAGGATATAAGTGTCGCAGAAAGAAGAATGGCACAGCGCAAAGTTAGAGGAAATCATAGCTGCTGAATTTAAAATGTTCCCCAGAATGAGTGATTACACCGCTGGATCAAATAGGTTGAGCAGGATGGTCTCTATCGATACACTTGTACCATAGCTTCCTTTCTGACGTACACAAACATACACTATAGAAACCGTAGAACACAAGTCACTGCATGTTCCGGGCTACGTATTGGCGGGTTCATCGCGGCGGTCATCTGCGTACCCTCGCGCAATCCCACTTCGTCCCTGCTCTAGGATGCTGGGGGCGTCCTCCCCGATCCGGGTCTCGAGACCACGGAATGTCCGAGTTTGTAGGAATTGTGCTATCCGGTGGGTAGCAAGTCAGCACACTATCTTGCCGCGAAAAGGAGAGCGGTGCGAACCTGCGGCACTGTCGTCCATCTTGGAGAGAGCGTTGTCCTGGTTGCGCAGGATGACTGCGGACGAATCCGCATCGCTATTGGTGACTGGTTCATCTGTGCCTTAAGGTGCTGTCAGTGCCACGGTATCGCGTCCAAGGGCTTGCCAAACGTACCTCCGTAGCGTTTTGCGTGGCGGTATGTCCCGGAGACCAGGGAGAACACTGGCTGGTCCAAGTCTTCCGGCTCGTTCTCCTCAGACGTTTCTGCATCTACATGTGGTCGGCATGTCACAGAGAGTGCTCGGAGAGTGTTATGTCTAGCTCACTTTGTAGACCGTCCTTGTGCTCCTTCAAGAGCTGGTCGAAGTCCAAGATATAGCGGCCCGTCCATGTCTGCGTGGGCTGTAGGGCGACTTCAAGTTCGTACGGGGTGACTATAGGCCGCAGGAACTCCTGAAAACGATGTACGACTTCAGCTTGCCGTTTGCTTCACCGTCAAAGGAAGCGCTACCTTCGCATCAAGTAGGCTGTTCTCCGGGCACGCGACGAGGACGAAGCACTCGATCTCGAGGAAGTTCCCGAGCTTGGCAGGGTTGGGCTTGCCCACGGTGACCGTGTACGACTTCTTGTGCGCTTTCTTGATGATGGTGCGTAGGTGCGAGATGAGAGGAAGATAGTTTGCTGCAGCCGCGTGTGAGACCTCCGACACGTCAAAGAGTAGGCAGACGAGCGGAACTGACCGACCCCGAGTGTGCCGACGAGGATGCCAATCACATCTGCGTCTCGTGCTCTTTGAACGGCTGCGTACCGCCGCATGAGTAGCTTGTTCGTTCGACCGGACTCCAGCTGTGTTTTGCGCGTTGAGGGATCATACGAGAATACCTGAAAGAGGCGAGATCAGTGGGGAATGTATCAAGACGACTGGTTCCCGAACCTCATATGACGCGTGGGTGAGCAGCAGGTTCGTGAGAGTCAAGCACTCCCCGCCGATGTACAGGATGACACTGTCTTCGGGAGACGCATCGCCACGAGAGGCATCTTCGGATGAACTTGGTGGATGAGTGCCTGGATGTGGATGGTCCCGCTGCGTGTCGGAAGCGGGGTGCGCGGATAGCGATAATGGGGTGTGCAGGACCCGCAAAGAGGGGGATCGTTGGTTGATTTCGGCGACCACGTCCTCTAGAACGCGTGTGAGTGAGCGCATACAAGGGAAATCCCGCTCATACCGGCTTTGTGTGCGTAGGCTACATCGTAACGGAGCACTACAGCGGTTTTTCCTGAGGTCGACGACGACTTCAGCGTCTCGAGGAAGCTTTCCGAGCAGTGTGAGGGATCAAGGGGCTTCTTGCCGAGGACGTAGATGACGGGAAGCCTCGAAGGTCTGCGATCGGCATTTTGAGCATGTAGCGCGTCGACATGTCCTAGTGCACAACGCACTGACTCATGCACGCATGCCCGTAATGAACGAGCGCATCTGCATCCACATGCTGTGCAGCGACTTCGTCTACACAACAGCTAGACAGAAATGCGTCAGAAAATAGTTGGGCCACATAGAGCTACTTTGAGCACCTTCCGTAGGTGGTGTCGGCAAGAACGTAAAGCTCGCGCTCCGAAGCAAGCCGAGACTTGAGCGTTCTGAAGATAGGAACCGAGTGAGGCAGAAGTTCGTCTGGAAATTGCAGCGCGATCTACGCTCCAACGTCAGTAAAGCTCGTCGGTAGAGGTGCCCGATGAACTAACTTTGCTGTAGCCGCTTTGTTCAATCTCCTGCACTGTGCGTGCAATATCAAACGTTTCTTCGAGCTCTTGCTGCGACAGTGCAGTCGGAATTTCTTCCTGCAAATCAATCGTCCTGGCGATCACGTCCTCTCCAGAGGAGGAGAACGTCGTGACTTCGGCCATCTCTTGGTTGTTGTCGAGCTTCTCGTAGTAGACGTTCAGATGGTTTATGTCTCTGGCATCGAACGAAGGAGTTCAAACAAATCGAGACAAAATGAGAGGCAAGTTTGCGAAGTGATCGGGAGGTTAGGGTTAGCGAATGACACATGACCCTGCTGTAGGGTTTATGGGTCTAAAATTCAACGCGCGCGCGCCGTGCCGAGGCCGTCCGTCACTGTCCCACCATGTCCTCCTCGTCGTCGCAGGGCGTCGTTGACCGCGTCCAGAACTTCGTCTCCGAGCACAAGCATGCTGTCCTCATTGGCACGGCGGCGGCGATTGTCGCCATTGGCGGTGTCGCCTACTACGCCTCGTCATCCAGCAGCGGACCGCGCGGTGACGTAGAGAAGGGCGAGGGCAAGAAGGACCGCAAGAAGGGCAAGAAGAGGAAGACGGTCAAGGATGAGGACGGCCCCATCCTCGAGGAGCGTAAGCCGAAGGCGTCGGTCGTTGAAGAAGGTGCGGGATACATTTGCTGAGAACACAGACACCCATTTACAAAGCGGCAGAGGAGCGCAACTACACTGCTGAGGAGATCGCCCTTCTGTCCGAGGAGGTGCGTCGTATGACAACTGCTGTACCTGCTATGTGCTAACAGTTATGTAGGAGCGTACGAAGGCGGCCGCTTCCCTGAAGGCAAAAGGAAACTCAGCCTATCAGCAACGCAAGTTCGCGACCGCCATCGACTACTATACCCGTGCAATCGCGGTCACCCCGAAGCCCGAACCCGTTTTCTACAGTAACCGTGCCGCGTGTCAGTGCTGCCGAAGGCAATGCGTGGAGACATGGCTGCTGACCCCACCTTGTGCACAGGTTTTGTGAACCTGAACCCACCACAGCACGAGAAGGTCATCGAGGACTGCGACCAGGCTCTTGCTCTCGACAAAAACTACCTCAAGGCGCTGAACCGTCGTGCGACGGCGCTCGAAGCGCTGGGCAAATTCGAGGATGCTCTGCGGGGTGAGTCCTGCGATATTACTGCTTCCCTCTTCTGTGCGGAGCTGATGTTCGCGGGTAGACTTCACGGCGGCAGCCATCCTGGACAAGTTCCAGAACATGTCCGCGGCGGAGTCGGTCGAGCGGGTGCTCAAAAAGCTTGCGACGGACAAGGCAGCAGAGATCTATGCCGTGAGTACCTATGTAGTCTGCTCATAGCGGACATTCTGAGCTCACTGCATACAGACGCGCGAGCCGCGGTTGCCCTCCCACATGTTCACTTCTGCGTACTTCGGTGCCTTCCGGCCAAGTGAGCCTTCAGGTGACAAGCGTTTGTGAACCTTGAGTTGACACTCTGCATAGGACCGCTGCCAGAACTCCCGGAGAACTCCACTACGGGAGATAACACGCTTCGTATGGCACTTGAGGCACTCCGGGCGTCCGACTACGCGCACGCGTTCACGCTCGTGAACGAGTCGATCGAGCAGGGTATCTCTTGGGACGCCGGCAAGGCGGAAGCCTTGAACCTTCGCGGCACCTTCAAGTTCCTGATGACGGACATCGACGGCGCGAAGGAGGACTTCCTGAAGTCCATCGAGCTCGAGCCGTCGCTCACGCAGACCTGGGTGAAGATCGCGAGCGTGTACATGGAACAGGGCGATCCGAAGAAGGCGTTCGAGTGCTTCGAGGACGCGATCAAGCACAACGCGAACGACCCGGACATCTACTACCACCGCGGACAGGGTATGTCCGTCCGCTCTTCCGCAACACCGCATATACTCACGCTCAGCAGTCCTGTTCATCATGAACGAGTTCGCGGAGGCCGCGGAGAACTACACGAAGTCGACGGAGCTCGACGACCAGTTCGTGTTCAGCCACATCCAGCTCGCCGTTGCGCAGTACAAGTCCGGCAACCTCGCGAACAGCATGGCGACGTTCCGGCGTACGCTCAAGGCCTTCCCCGACCGCAGCGAGCCTCAAAACTACTAGTACGTCCATTGTGATCATACTGCTTATCCCCTCGTCTGATTGGGCGTCGTAGCGGTGAACTGCTCCTGGACCAGCAGCGCTACCCCGATGCGGTCGAGAAGTTTGACCGGGCTGTTGAGATCGAGCGCGCCAAGTGAGCTACACCCACCTCTCTTTCCACAAAAAGTCGGAGCTGACCACCTCCTAAGGGCACCGCCGATGAACGTGCTTCCCATGGTCAACAAGGGTCTCACGCTCTTCCAGTGGAAGCAGGACGTCGAGGCGGCGGAGAGGTGCTGCCAGGAGGCTCTGGAGATTGACCCCGAGTGCGAGGCCGCGGTGGCGACTCTCGCGCAGCTGAGCCTGCAGCAGGGCAAGATCGACATCGCGCTGAAGATGTTCGACCGGCAGTCCCAGCTCGCGCGCAGCGAGCCGGAGCTCATCAGTGCGCTCACCTACCAGTTTGTGAGTATCTCTCACACCTGCAGTGCACCCAATGTCTGATCACTATTGCTCGCAGGCTACGCAAGCACAGGTCAAGTTTATGCAGACGTACCCAGAGATGGCGGCGCAGCTCGGGCAGATGGCGCGGATGATGTGAGGCGGTCCTTGACGCTGGCGGACACATGCTTGAGTAGCTCCTACCTGACTTGCTTATATTTTACCGTAATCCCGTCCATAAATCTACCCTCACTCCCTTGGCCTGCTTACACACCGTCCTGTGCGTGGGATCAGCCGTTGTCGGGGCTGCAGATCTGCAGAAAGCGGTGGCGGAGGTGACGGTTCCGAAAGTCTCGGGCTGTTCCCGCGTCGGGGCGCCCGCGTGCTGGTTCACTCTGCACCACCACGACCTCCGCTACGCCCGTCTCACGCTCTACACGACATTGTTCTGCTGCCTGGTCTCGGCGATTGTATATCCTCCATCTAACGCGTACCCGCCATCTCATCTGAGCTCGCTTTGTTTGATACATCTATACCTCTGATCATGGATACCTCGGGCCCATCGACTCCGCCGGAAGGCTCGGCGAGCCAGTCGAAACGCAGGCGGCAGGTCGCCTTCTACCCGAACATGAATGCTACGAACAAGCCCCAGAAACCGTTCAGTCGCAGTGCGGCGAAGCGGGAGAGCGTGATGGCGCTGGGCAGCATCGAGTACCTGCAGCACTACTTCACGAAGACCGGGATAGCGGCGGAGAGCGAGTGCGTGGACAGTGAGCTCTGTATATGACATTCATGCTGAACCCTATGCAGCCCGTTGCAGAAACCGAACAGCGGGCTGAGGCCGGCGATTGGTGGGCTGCAGAGCCTGAAGAGGCTGTCTGCCTCGCCGTCCTTCGTGCTGCCGCCCTCCCCGGCTATGCCGTCTGCGCCACGAATAACGTTCCCACCATACGTCAAGACGTTTGAGACGGACCCGGAGAACTTGAGGCCAGGCGTAATCGAGGATCTCAGCATTGTGGCCTCCGGCTGGAACCTCGATCCCCAGCAGCCACAGGCCTCGGAGCAGGACCCAAACCTCCTCGGCGCAGGCCAGAAGTCGAGGAACACCATCGACATTCTCGATCTCCTCAAGAACACTACCCGCGCCGTCCGCTCCGTCCGCAACTACCTCGTCTCCCTTCCCGATGACCAACAAGTGCCACAGAACCGGCCCCACTTCCGTCCGAACACGCTGTCGAGTTCACCGCTCCCTAAACGCCAGGTATCGCAGCCGAACTCCCCGCATGACCCGCTGACGCGCATCCGCGGGCGCGCGCTCGAGGTGCTCGCCATACTGCGCGATCTGGAGGAGCGCGCGCGCCTCCCGTTGGACCACGACGCGTACGACGCGCAGAGCGACCACGGCTCCTCGAACGACGCGAATACTGCTCCGCAATCCCGCGGTACGTCGCCGTCTTCCCAGATCGAGGAGCCCGAGTTCTTGGATGCGGACACGTCGGTCTCCATCTCATTCGTCGACGTAGGTGGCCGCCATCGGCAGGTCCCCGTCTGGGAAGACGAGGCGTCGTCATACGACATGAACAGTGTCAGCGAGGAGGAGCGCGACAAACGCGATCGGTGGGACGAGCGGCTCGTGCTTGGCGGCGGGTGGCTATACCAGCAGAACCTTCGTATGGAGGATCTGGCGCGCGAGCGGGATGTCGTGAGCCGCTATGTGGACGCCGTGGACGAGGTGCTCTTCGGAGGGCTGAAGGAGGGTAAACGAGGTTGGGAGCGCGAGAAGGAGCGCGTCGAGCGGAAGGAGAGGGCTGATCGGGAAGCGCGAGCTAAAGGTCGGAGAGTGAGTGCTGGCGATGCCATAAGCGGTCCTGGCGAGGGGTCAGGGCGGTCGAACCGGCGCGTCGTCTCCGCGAACCTGCTCGACTCCTTCCGCGGGATGAGCGTTACAGAGGAGCCTGAAGAGATGGAGTCCCTGGAAGAAGAGGACCTCGTCGACGATCAGGAGCTCCCGACGTGGGCGAAGCGGACAACATTCATCGGCGACGACTTCGGTCAGTTGGGTTTGCGCCACTATGATAGTATTGACGTTGACAGTATCTTTTCCAGGTCGGCTACTGGCCCTCCTAGCCGCACTACTGCCGGGCGAGCTCCTACAGCTGTTGCCAACGGACTCCGAGGACCACCAGGGTATCTTGCGCGCGCTGTCATCCGGGCAACTTCTCTGCACAGCGTACAATACCGGCGTACGAAAGTCACGGAAGCCATGGGGCTACGTGAGCAGAGACGCTATCCATGATATCGCCGCGCTCGAGCTCGCGCAGGCGGTCGAGGCCAGCGGTGAGTCGAAGCGCGGGTGGACATTCCGCAGAACCGACAACCTACGCCTGTGGGCCGCGTGCGTATCTGTCTATCAACTCACTCTGTCCGACGACTCATAATCCGTCTCTTCCAGGGCACTCAAGTTGCGGTACTCCCTCCCCATCGTCCTTCCGAACAGCAAGCGTCCAAAGGATGGGACCCCCGCCGGCGCTGGCTCACGGACGCCGGCAGACGGCAACACCCCGCTTCCCTCACCCTCCGTTTCCGCTGTGAGCTTCCCAGGCACCGTCACCGAGGACACCATCCTCTTCGACGCACCGCTCGTCGCCCGCTTGGAGGAGGGGTGGGAGCACGCGCTCGAGAGACTGGTCTTCAAGTGGATGGATGCGGTCGTGAGCGAGAAGCGGGGAGAGCGGTAGGACGAGGGCTATCCGCAACATCTTGGTACGACCTAATGAGGCGTGTGTACGCTTGCTGTGCTATTTGGGTTTTGTTAAGCAGCAGGGGCAGTAGTACGAAGAACAACAACACTAGTGTATTGAAGCAATCATGATGTTAAAGTGTATGCATACAGGGTACTATCGTGCCTTTCGAGCCGGGTTTGCGTCTCAGTAGCTCCCTTGCTGTGAATGCGCGAACTATATCAAATGTTTCGCGAGCAATTTTGAATGGATTTTATGTCCTACGTCTCCGGGCGGAGGGGTTTCGTGTTGCATCGGTGTCTGTCAAGTGTAAGGGTTTACAGGGCGTCATTTATATATATTTGCTACGTAGACTCACACACGAAGTCCGATATGGTGTAACGGCTAACATTACCGCCTTTCACGCGGTAGCTCGGGGTTCGATTCCCCGTATCGGAGATTTTTGCCTTTCGTTCAAGCCATGTCTCCCGGCTAAATGTGCGAGATTTTGTCCTTGTTTGCGCAAAAGAGAGTTCCAGAAGGCAATTGCAATGCGTGAGCAGAGGTCCACCTCATTTCATCGTCCGTGAAAATAGTAGTACAGGTACGTCCCCAGAGAGTACATACAACATTGGCCGGGTATTGATACATGACAAGCCCATTCATGACGCCAAGCAGAGGAACTTCGAGAGGTTCGTGAAGGAAAATGGAGGAGACCAATGATCAACGAGAGGGAATTTGAAATGCGGGGCTGCTCGATGGTCTCGAGCAACCCGGGTTGCCGCGAATAGGCGTTCGCATGCGGCTACTACATAGAAGGAAAGAGGAATGAAACGTTGCTACACCAGAGGAAACCTGTGAATATGCTAATTGTTGGATTAGAAGGGGGAGGGGGGTACGTGCATGGAGCTTACCATGTCGACTCATCGCAGAGGGCTTACAACACGCGAATCAGTATGAGCATATGCTCGACGTCCACATGCGTGTTCCCAGGCAACTGCTGATACATGGCTTCCACCTCAGGAATCCGCGACGGGCCCGCGAAATACTCCTCCCAGCTCGGGAACAGCGGCGTCCACGTCCACCGTCCGCGCGAACGAGTGAAGCGTCCCGGGAGTGCAGCCACGGACTCCTGCCCCTCGGCGCACCGCAAGGCGAGCCCGAGGTTGATGCTGCGGGTGCAGAGGGTATGTATGTCCGTGAGGATCCTCCGCTGCAGGTCTGGTTCGGGCCCGTTTTTGTACCGGGGGTTGCGTTCGTACTGGCTATAGAGGTGCGTCTGCGACGCGTGCGCGTCCTCGGCCATGTAGATGATGGGAAGCATGCCGTAGAACCCCGGCGAGCGGCTGCCCTGCTTGTGTGCCGCTTCCCGGAGCGCCGCGGACTCGTCCCAGTTCGTCGCCCCGCTGTAGAAGGTCTTGTACTCCTCGACCGTCCGCCACTGGTGGCCCGAGAACGCGAACGTGCACGCGGGGTTGAGCGAGGAGGTGGGGGTGCACAGACATCGCAGCTTAATTTGCAGGATCCTCGGCGGGGTGTTCATGTACTGCGGGCCGCCCTCGAGCAGGAGGAGGGCCCGGGCGTACGATTGGAAGGCCCAGGTGTGGACCTCGATGAAATCCTCCAGAGCGTGCCTGTACTGGTCGACGTCCGGAAAGCCGAACTTGAGGACCTCGAGGTTGAGCCCGAAGCGTAGGGGGTCCCTCTCATCGGGCGTGCGACAGACGTTTCTGGCGCGGCGAAGATCGTGATTCGTCAGCATGATCATCCGGGATTCGATGCACAATCCTGGTCGCTTGACGGTGCCGAGGACGGAGGATCATGATCAACGGAATACTCACTTGTGGAATGCCCACGCCGCCTTCTGGCACTCTCTGCTGCAGTACACCGAGCCAGCACAGCGCGCGCACCGCTTGATCTTGACCTTCGCATCCTGGGGTTTCCCGCAATGCTCGCATCTCCGCAGGGCTGCGGGGACGGCCAAGTGTCCTCCCGGTTGATTATGACCGGACATGATGAGCTTTATCAGGCGGATTTGGGGGACTCTCTGGGCTCTGCGAAGACGGAATCGAGCTTCGAGCGCAGCTCGGGCGAGCTAAAGGGGGCCGGTAGCCGCGCTGAACGCTGTGCAGCGGGGGATGGCCAGCAGGAGCCGCGATGGTGGCTGATGAGAAGTGTTTGGCTCAATTGGGGTCGATACCACTAGGAACGATGTTGCCTTAGGCGCTTAGTTAAATCCCTTCTCCCTTCACCGTTGACGACAAGTTCAAACACCTGAGCCTTGCGATACGCAACAACCAATTGACTTCCTGCGCATCTATTACAACAAGTCGATCTGTAGTACTAGTGCTGGGAACTGAGATTTAGCCTTTCCAGCGGGCTCAGACGCTGACTCGTGGATCTCGCCGGCACCGTTACCTAAGTTGCTCACTGTCGATAGGTATATCCCAGTGGCTGTCAGATAGAACAGAACGGTTGACGTAGAGTAGACCGCCAACCGCTGCCAGCCAGCAAGTTCACGTGGCTGACGATAACTCAGTCCGACATCGGTTCTGCACCTAGACATTCGTCAGCAGGATGTTGAATTGTGGGAGTGGGACCTTAAAGTAACACGGTTGACCAGGTGAGCCGCAACGTATAATTGGTTAAAGAACTCACGAAGTGGGGCTACAATCATGATAGCGCGCGGATGAGTTGCAGAAGTAGCGGAGCTGACAGCCCGATTTGGGCCCGCTGTACAATAGAGCATCCCCCGTCTCTTTCCTGGGGCCCAGCAAGATATCTTTCCCGGTCGGTGAAGGCGGCGCCCATCACCCCACTCGGTCGCGTGGTCAATCTGCCTTGATAATCTGCCTTGAGAGTGGCTCGACGGATGTTCGTATGCCGCAGCTCAAGGACAAGGATTACGGTTTTGGTGCAGAGGCTGCGTGCGCCTTCAAGCTGAAACGCCTTGTTTCGCGTCGCCTCAGACTCTGCCCTTGAGCACCGTTCGGCCGGCGAGTAGGTGGAAACGCGGGTAAAGAAACACCTGTTACTGGGCAATATCCTCAGTGGCGTAGAGTATGCGGAGCGACCCATAGGATGCTATTCGCGACTGTATAGCCGCATGCAGCCTGGAATTTGAGAGCACACTATGATAGGGAGTCAGTAGGAGGAGAGCTCGAGGCAATGTGGAGCGAATATGCATAGTAGCGTACTTATGTGCTGGTCATGCGCCCATCCCTGCCGATAATTTTGACTCGAGAACGCCAGGGGGTGTACTGTAAGCACCGTAGGCTTAATCTTTGCTTGCTCGTCCCGAGCTTTTCACGATGATTACCATGGCAGCGCCATAGGGCAGAAGGAGCGGTCATTTGGCCCGACCTCTATCGTGTCGGTTGCGAGTAACGGCTTGTAAACCTGCGCAGTTTTGAGCTATTTCCCGTTGAGTAGATCGTAATGCAGGGCGGATGTGGAATGGTCTGGACAACGCGATGCCACGGAGACGCTGAAAAGGCCTAGGATGATTGTAGGCGCCCATAGCCATTAGAGTTATCCGATTTTCACGGACGATCTACTGGTCTATTCCGACGCATTGGCGCGCGACTACTACGCGCGCATTCTTTCATCCTCCCTACCCTTGCGAACGACAAAAGCGAGTAAGCTATCTGAAAGCCGTTTGTTGTCTTGGTGAGCTACTTGACACAAGCAGGATTCATTGCGGAAAACTAAAGGTTCGGCAGGTCTTTTGTAAAGCTTGCGTGACGTCACGACGTTCGCTAGCGTTCGCTCAAATAACTTGGGACGTCCGGGTCCAAGCATTGTGCCATCCATTTCTCTCCTTTACCACCACCACACCCGTCTGGTACCCCGCAAATAATCTCCAGCACGACACCATGTCAGAGCGAACGTAAGTCATTCGGTCATTACTATGACGCGGCGTGCCTTGTACGCCTGAGTTTCAAAGTTCTCAACCTCCTATATGCTCTCAGGCCAGATGATACGCCTCCTCCGAAAAAGCGTACGCGTGCGGCGCGCCACGCACAAGGTGATGTAGGGAATACTACTGCTACAGGCTCGGGATCGTCTGTGAAAGCACCCGCCCGAGGTCGCGCATATACCGGCAAGCTTGCGGGCCTCATGCACATGCCGATGGATATTTTCTTCGAGGTGAGTGGCGGACGTGTATGAGCCACGAGGCCGACGGAACACGGACGTGTATCACGAGTACCTGAGAGAGAGTGGCGCGTGCGCGAGTTCGAAAGAGAACGACGCGGACGTGGGTCTCGTACTCGCGTTTGGCATGCAAGCACTCATGTGCGTGGACATGTCGCATAGCGCTACGTAGAAGGAAAAAGAGCTCTGCTCAATGTGTCGTCTCTTTATCTCTGATTGAACTCGCCTTCGCCTCCCGCGATACTGATACGAGGGCCTATTCCAGATCGCGTCGCACCTACACCCTTTGGACCTGCTGCACGTTTCACGAACGTCTAAGCAGTTCCGCTCCGTAGTCCTCTCTCGCAAGACGAGGTTCGTCTGGATAGCGAGTTTGGCGAACGTCGAAGGCCTCCCGCCATGCCCGGATGACATGACTGAGCCGGTATATGCGGCCCTTCTGTTCGACCGCATCTGCAATGTGAGTGCTGCGGCGACGGGCTGAGCCATCTGGTATGAACTGACGAGGCCATGCTAGCTATGCGGCGCTGCCCGTCCTAGTTGGGTCGACTATGCTATCCGGCTGAGACTTTGCAAGTCATGTTACAAGGACAAGTACGTCGTCCCTCAGCTCCTCTCCCGGCTGGCTAAGTCTAACGCACATTCAATAGCGTCAAGAAAGGTCAAGATATCTTACCAGACCTCGACCGCATCACTCAGCGGTTGCTCATGGCCATGACGCCCTGTGAGACGGGTAAAGGTGCGCTCGCTGTCTTCCGCCACACACCCCAATCGTCCTTACTTCGGAGCGTCCGTTAGACATTGCGGTGGCAGAGATATTGGAGCTGCCTCTTTCCCATAAGGCCAACGATAAGTACTACGTCCCACAGCTGGAAGCGACGACCACGCGGGAGGTGGGGATGAAGAAGGCGGACGAGTCTGTGGAAGACTACCTGAACTACCTCGTGGCGGATAGCGTGAAGATACACCAGGTATTGCGTTCACATCTTCTATGCTTCTAAACCGTTAACTCACGCCGGACATAGCATGCGACGAAGCTTCTGCGGTGGGAGATGAACGTAGCCGCTCAGAGGCAGGACAACGAGGAGTCGGTGAAGGCTAGGCGCAAAGCCAGGTAGGCTTACTAGCACTTTACCGAGACTATAGTACTCATCCCCCTTGCAGTATCATCGAGAAGCTCAAAGAACTCGGATTCGACGAGGCTGACTTCCCGAAGACGAAGGAATGGTCGAAGTTGGTTGACCAGCCAAAGGAGCTCACCGACCGCAGTACGTATACGAAGCCTCCTCCTGCGTATACATTTCTGACGTGACTATATGCGCAGTCTGGAACAACATCCAGCCTAAGCTCGAAATCCTGCTGCAGGAAGAGAAAGAGCGGCGTGTCCAGAAGGACTTCGAGTCGCGCGTTAAAGTCCGTCTGGACCAGATCAGCGCATACTACGAAGACTTCGTGGCGGGCATCCCGGAAGCCGAGCGCAGCCTCCTGCCGAACCTGTTCCACGCGCGCCAGCTGCCGTGCCTGGCGGCGCTCGCGCGGGAGGACGATGCCGAAGGCGAGGTCGCGCAAGCGGCGTTCACTGCGCTGGTCCCGCAAATGCTGCAGGACATCGAGGCGTACAAGACGCAGGCGAAGGAGGCGGTCGTAGCAGAGATGAAGGAGTGCTCCGACTTCGGCTTGCGGGGCTCCGCCAAGGCGTGGAAAGACGAGCTGGCAGCGATCTCCCCGGAGGAAGCGATGACGCGCCACTACGCGCTCTTCCGCTGCTCGATGTGGGCGCACCCGGAGGACATGCGGACGAGCTACCTCACGTTCGAGCAGGTGCACGACCACTGGCGGACGCAGCACCCGAACACGGAGTGGGGCGGCCGCACGAAGTACCGCAACGGCGCGCAGTACTGGTCCAACATGAGAGTCTTCATCTCTGGGGACTACGCGGTCGGCGGAGATATGCTGGATGCGGTCGGGCTGCCCCGCGACACGCCCCTCGCGGACCTCAACGATCTCGTCCAGAGCGGTCGGCTGTATTGCTCCTGCGGCGACCCAGCGCTCCCTCCGCCCGAGGAGCTGGACTGGCCCAAGTTGGTGAGAATTCCGTTCATCCCTCGTTTCCATCTCCCCAAGCTGAACGAACGGGATGGTCTAGTTCGAGCATGTGTACGAAGATGTCTCGTGCTATCGCAGACGGCTCAAATTACGGTGCGTCGTCCCCTTCTACTTGCGTCCTCTAGCGTCCACTAAACCCTCGTCCGCCGCACACAGCTCGGAGCCGGCGAATGCCAAGCTCGTTGTGCGGACGCAGCACACCTTCACCGGGCCCGACGCGTGCATCAAGCTGCTCCCCGAGGGCGCGGACACCGCGCCCGCGCGCGAGCGCGCCTCCGCTCTCGACGCGAAGACGCGCACGAAGATCGAAGAGCGGCTCGCGCTGCGGCCCACACCCGAGGCGACGCTTGTCTGCCGCATCTGCAAGGCGATGACGGCGAGACGGCATCTTAGGTATGGCTGCCGCTTCTTGGCGCTCCCGGATACGCCGGAGGGGATCGTTCATCATCTCCGCGCTTGGTGAGTGCTTCGCTGCGTACGCCGTCGAGTAGATGCTGAATGCGCGTGGGTGTGTAGGCATGATAAGGACTTCGAGAAGAGAGATATCCTGTTTTCCAACGACCGATTTTGACGTCTTGTAGCATTGGCGCACTTGAAGGTGCTGCTAGAAAGCAGTCTCCGTACGCCGCACGTATGAATGCATATTGTACAGTATCTATCGCGAACGGTCTTTCCGCTCACTCACTGTGCATTGCTAGGCAATCCCTATCAGTCGCTATGTGAAGCTGACTCGCGCACAACGTACTCACAGCAGTTGCCGCTGTCGCGGCCGTGCGCTACAGCTCTGGGCGTGGGATTGGCGCTGGCACTGCCCGCGCAGCGACGACAGCAATCTGGAGCACTTGTTCAGCAGTGTACTGCACCTGCTAGTAGAGGAGAAGTTGGGTTTGATGCATCGGATTTGAAGGTGCGCCGTGAAAGAAAGGTCGCGTTTGAACCATTAAACTGACTTGAGGATGTCACAGCGGAGATAACTTCGAGCGTTTTCGCAGTGCCATCCTAGCTGCGTTGCCAGCTGGTAGAACCTGTCCGTACCGCACCAGATCCACTTCTATCGAAAAGATCTTCAACCAGAGGCGCTGGCTTGGTTCTTGTGCGAGGCGCAGAGCAACCGTACGTCTGGTAGCGCGCGAATCGCTGACGTCGCGTATAGACAGGAAGAGCAGTTTTGTGAAGCTCAGAAACCCTACAAGCCTGCAATTCCACCTTTTATCCGGCTGGGGATACCTGCCAGCATCTTCCAGATCTCGGAGCCGCCTACAGGGACCGTAGAGCTACTGTACATCGCAACAATCTGGCCTAAGGGCTCGCGGCCGCACGGAGCACGTCAAGGAAGATTGCCCAAACGCGCTGCACAAGTGGTACGCTTCCTATTCTATGCCAAATGGTGCCAAGGAGGGCTTGTATGGGACTGAGGGCCGCTTGAAGAAATTTTCACCGGTAAAGCTCATCGTAAACGGTAAGTGTTCAAGACCTGCCTCTCTGGGTTCTGCTCGCTAAACTGCCTCATTAAGTAGGTTCGATCGCTGCTACGCAGCAATTGCACCACGCTGCTGGATTGCTTCACGACTCATCATGGCCCTGCGAGCGGCCCATTGTCCCGCCCGCCCGAACGGAACGAGTCCGCGCGACCATTGTTCATTAGCCATGGCCACCACTGACGCCCGCCCTCCGCCCATCCGCAAAGTCAACCGTTCGCACTATAAAGCCTTCCGCAAAACCGCGTATTCCCTCACCAACGGACTTTTCACCTGTCTTCCGCATCCGCGTACTCCTCATCCCCTCCCCCATCCGTCCTCACTATCTCCGACTCTCCAACGAAATGACCCACTCCTACGCCCCTCCCTCCACCGCCGATCGCCAACAGCGCCGCGCCGCGCGGGTCCGCCCGACCTCTCATCCCTACCTTCGGCGCAGCAGCTCCCTCGCCGGCGCTCTGGGAGCGGAGGAGCCTGCACTGGCATCGCTCAGCCAATCCACTGAGGAAGGAGGTGCGTATTGCTTTATCCATGACCTTTGTTCCCCATTGTAACGGCGCGCAGCAACGACCTCAACGAACACATTCGTCCAATACGCCTTTGAAGAAGAGCTCTCCTCGCGCACGTCTTCTTCAAGCCTTTTGCCAGGGGCTCCTCAACAATATGGTGAGCCTCTCCGTTATGCGCGCGTCTCTGTGCGGTCTATAAAGTCCGGTCGCAGATGAGCTACACCGTGTCGGTCCCAGTCGTCTCCCAGCGAGGGGGGGAGACGAGTCCTGCCCCCTCCCTGACTATGGTCTTTTCGACTCGGCGTATCAGCCACCATCGTCAAGCTCTACCTCCTTACACTCTATCGGTCAACAACACACATCCGGATACCCGGTCTACGAACCCGCCTTATGCCAACCGGCCGCCAACCCACTCATCGATACTCAGCTCACTGGCGGCCCAGAATCGGCAATTGCGCATGTCTCTACATATTCCGAACTGGTCTCTTGGGATAGCTTCGTACAGCTACTCCTTCAGGCCGCGGACTCGTCATTGCCCCACGAAGACACTACCGCGTTTTGTGCGGACACCGATTCCCAGGGGCTCGTCGAACAGCCCTCAGGCTCGGACGTCACGGTCGAGGCGCTCTCGGGACCGAGTGCATCATCTTCGCCAGCGCCGACGGACCTCATCCCGGGGGCGTCGGCGGCCGCTCCTCCCAATGCACAACCAATCCCGGCCACTGTGTATGACACGACGAACCCGCCGTCACTGGAAGAACACCGAGCCGAGTCGGCGTTCTGGGGCGGGAGATTCTCCGCGCCCCTTCCCCGCGAGCCCCTTCCCCCCGCGCTCGCTGCGCCTGCATCCGAACCGGCCCTGAGGCCCACTATCCGCATCCCCCTACCCGCTGGCCACGACGAAGACTTCTCCGTCCCAATCATCATCGGGGACGCACTCGGGCTGCATTGTGACAGCTGCCAGGGCATGCGCAGGGCCCTAGTCAATTCGTTCATCGCCGCGCATGCCGACTGCGCGACGATGAACATCGACTACGCCTTCCCACAGGCGAACATCTATGTACATAGGGGCTGGGTACGTCATTTTCTACAGCTGGCTGGGTCTACCATGGGGACTAACACGGTGGTCTGGTAATAGTATAAATGCGACCCGATCAAGGCAGCAGTACTCTTCAACTCAGCGTCAGAGAAAAAGCCGGGTCAGGGTTTCACGCTGGGCCATCTTCTAACGATGATGGTCGACAAACAATACAAGCACTGGCACACGTACAAGGTCAGCTGGTTTGAGCCTCTCTCTGCTCTCCATGCTCGTTACTGACTCGTGTATGTTCACGCACAGTGGCAGGGCCCCGACCATTGTAAAGACTTGCGGGAACTGGTCGGCCCCAAACTCGCGGAGGATCACCCCGGCATTCAGGTGAGGTGGGGTCATATCTACCTCGTCGCTGTACGGCGGATCATTACGAGCCGCCGTAAGGGCGAGTATCATTACTTTCCCGAGCTGGAGATCCGACTCTAGGCCCAAAGCCCGGGACACTGCGTCATCGGTCAGAATATCTATAGCATTAATTGTATGTCTTAAAATCGACTCTATCATTGCGCATCTGCTTAAGATGCTCGGCGTCATGACTCTTCTACATCTCATATGTGTGTGTAAGGATGCGACCGCCAGCTAGTCTAGTAGACGAAGCTTGCATTAGTAGACACCGTTAGCCTTCAATAATAGTATTTGAGGAGGTCCATTCCCTGGCAGATGATGAATGCATGGTCCCACTACTGTTGCATTGTAGCACGAACTCCGACAGTGTGTCAAGATCATGCCCTGCCAGCTTCGCACATTTTCAGTCGGCAAGCAACGCTTAATCTCCTTCGCAGGCCTCGAGCTTCGTACTGCACCACTCGCAGAGGCCCCGCTTGCGCACAAGGCGCATGGTGGCGTCTTAAGAACAGCATGTGTGCGTCCGAGTCCGGGCCCCCGCGCTTAGTACTCGCACACACATACGACGAACAGAAGGTCTCCAGAAGAAGGACGACGTAGACAGGGAGCGCTGATTGAAGTACATCCGCTTGGGCATCTACGTCCTCTCTCATACGTCTCGGAAATCGTCCCATGGTTCAGCGGGGATTTGTGTTTTTGAAGAGTTGTCTCATGCAAATGTTGAGACCCTCGAGACCCTGAATATACTATTCGCAGGCCGACTATGGTATACAAACTGCACGAGCAACAAGAACAAGGAATAAAGATACAGAGTCGGGGCTAGATACTTGACACTACTACGTCTATTAGAGAAGGGTCAGAGAATGCCGGCAGGCGAGGAGATAGGGGCCGTGGTTGAGACGAGATGTTCAGGCATTGCCGCCGCGCTTCTTCTTGACGGGCGAACCGCCGGACTTGGGGCGAGGGTCCGCGGGCTCTACGCCAGTGGTCACATCCGCGTCGCCGTCGTCGCCGTCGTTGTCCTTGCGCGTCCGCTTACGGGAGCGCGGCTTCGACTCGCACAGATCGCGTTCTGCGGCAGCGGGCGGCGCCGTCTCGGGCTCTTCTGCGGCAGCGGCGGTAGGCCTCGCGGGCGATGGGCAGACGGCCTCGGGTGCGCTCTCCGCTGGCTTCGCGTCGCCGTTGACCATGTCGACGTCGTCGTCGTTCTTTTCGCCCGGCTGCTCGTCGGGCGCGGCGTAGGGCACGAAGTGCACGCGGAGGGGGAGCGACTTGAGTACGTCGATCGCCTCCTCGCGCGTGAGCTCGTCGTACGGCTTCTCGCACGACAGGTCGAGGGTGACCGCGTACAGGTCTCCCATTGGCGGCGGACCGGCCTCCGCAGAGGGCTGAGCGGGGAGAGGTGTCGCGGGAGAGTCGGCGGCGTCGTCGTCGAGATTGTTGAGCGGCGGGCCAGAGTCCACCGCCTGAGCGTCGTTTTCAGCGCTCGGCTCAGCAGACGAGGCGGCGGCGTCCTTCGCGCATTCGTCCGTCCACTTGCCCAAGACTTTAGCCCGATACCTAGGAGAGGTGTTAGAGAACCCTCGTCGCAGCAGAAGGGATGAACACGTACTCATTGTGCTTTGATAGCTTTCCGGCGATGGTGGCCGAGCGGTCCGCCAGGTCGTACCACGTCCAGAGCTCCTTCGCGTCCTTTTGCGAGTCCTCCTCAAGGTAGCGGAGGACGATGAGGCCGTGCTTCGTCACCTCCTGCGCGGCGTGCAGCTGCTCGCGCGCGGCCTCGACCCCCTCGACGACCTTCTCGACCTTGACCTGCAACTCGTGCGTGAACGTCTGCTGCTTCGTCCGCGAACGCTTCTTCGCGGGCTTCTTCGCGGGGCGCGGGGGCTGCATAATGTCCTTGAGGATCGCCGCGTCCGCGAGCTTCTTCGCGCTGCCGGCGACCGCGGCGGCGGCGGAGCGCTCCTCGAAGCGCTTCAGCTCCCGCTCCTTGATCTTCTGGTTCTCCTCGGCGGAGAGCGCGGGGTTCGACAGCCCGCCGCGCGGCCTCTTCGCGATTTTAGGCGGGGGGCGGTGGCTGCCGACGGGCAGGGCTGCGATCTTCTTCTGCAGCTCCCAGAACTGTCCTCTGTAAGGCTGGTCAGCGATCGCGCTCGAGTGAGGCCGAAAAGAGCGACGTACTCGACCGCCTTGGCGGTCTTCTCGGCGGGGACGACGAGCCTCGCCAGGCCGTCGTACGACTCGGCGACGCTCAGGACCTCGCGCCGGAGCTCGTCGTGCGCGGCCTCGAAGCGGTCGACGTAGCGCTTGAAGTTTACGGCGTAGCCGTAAACGAGGAGGCGGAGCGCCTCGACCTCGTCCGCGAGCACGTCGACCGCCTCGTCCGCGCTCTCGCACGCGGAGAGGTCGACGGGCGCGCCGCGGTGTGCACCGAAGTAGTGCTGGAGGTGGAGGAACTCCGCGGGCGTGGGCGCGGGCTCCTGGAGGACGGCGGCGGGGAGGTCGATGATCCGCCCGTTGTCGAGCGTGAGTTGGCACAGCTCGGCCAACTTGGTGGTTTCGGCCCTCGCCTCGGCCGTGGGCGGTGGCGAGGGCTTGAATGTGGAGACGAAGGGCTCGGGCCCTGGGGCCGGAGCCGGGTTCTCCGCCTGAGCAGCGGGCGCGGTAGACTGAGCTGAGGACATTCTGGGGATGGTGATTGGTTGGTGGTAGGTGATAGGTGACTGGTGGTTGGCGGCGAGGTGCGGCGGCTGCAGAAAGCGTCGGTGGTCGCGATGGTGGTGGTAGCGGGTCAAGTAAAGTGGGGGGTCAAAAGCAACGCCGCCGATGTTATGTGGGCGAGCAAGAGCACGCTTTGGCCGGTGGCCCGCCCAAAAGCGGACAATAAAGGAAGCAGGTTCCGGTAGCGCCTTGTCTTGCGACCTCATGCTCGAGTGGCTCACTGATCTTGCCACTCTCCCACGCATTGTGGCCCAAGCGTCCCCTGCCCTGGTTTTACCTGCATAAGCCTGTGTGGTCGAGGGACTTCGTGGCATTTGAGGGTGGTGGCACCATGCGGGTCGAGGCGTTGAATACAAAGCGAAGCTCCGATTGCCGGATCCGTCATCGCGACGGCGCAGTGCCATATCCTGGCCCGTTCTTCACGAATGACCAGCTTTCCGGCTCAGTGAAAAGCCAGAAGGTCGGAATAGGGGCCAACAAGAAGTCCAGAACGGGCGCCTTGTTGACTAGATGGTGTAGCACGCGCCAAGCCTTTCGTGCCACGATCCGTGCGCGTACACTTGGCCTGAGATAAGCCTTCGTGCTGGTGAACATTTCGCCCTGGACAGCATGTTCGCCTGTCTACGCTATAGAAGCTGTTAAAGGTAAGTAGTTCTCCGCGAAACATGGAGAAGATATGAAGGACGTACAATGCCTTGTTCGTAATGTTGACCAAGTAGCTAACGGAGGGCATCGGTAGACGACCGTGGATACTACGGAATAAATAAAGACTCAGAGTGAAACGGGAACCCACCGAAAACGGTGGAACTGGAACTATGCGCCGATGGGTTGTTGTTCCACTTCCATCTATTCCGCCCTCGTGAGGGGCAGCACAGTGCACGCAGCTTTGTTCATTCTCTTCCATCCACGACGGTCCAGTATGTTGTGTTTCTGTGCCCAGTAACCCAGACGGGGCTTAGTCCGTGTTGCGAGCAGCATGGGCAGATATTTTGCTGCCCTAGCAACACTACATATGTCCAGCGAAAAAATCTTACGGAAGGAGCCTGAGGATCGCGTTATGGGTCATGCACTCACGAGATGCCCCGAGGTTTGGCGCTTTCGTAACACCTTCGCTGCCAGGTTCATCTCCGAGCAGGATTCCACAATGGCGCGGGTGTGTACTTTGAAGAAGGCGAGCCTCGCTGTACGGTTTAGGTCTTTGCATTCCAGCACTTTCCAGCAGTACGGCATGAAGTTTCGTTCGTCGATACTGGCCGATACTAGGAGCCATTGTGAGAGATGAGGGCACCGGCAAGATTGAGATGATTGTGCGGAGGAGAGTTGGGAGAGGTGCGAAGTTGACGAAGCTTTGAAGGATCTAGGACTCTTACCAGAAGCCTTCAATCCCAGGGAAGAGACTTTGAAGCTGACGCTAATAGCAGCCATCAACGATGACTGGCACGGTTAGAAACACACTAAAGGCCGCCGGTAATGTTAATGAAGGGTAGTGATTCGTGAATACACTTCCGCTAACGGGATATGTCGACTAAGCTTGATTTTGATTTTGTGACTATGTGCGGGCTAGCTCACGCTGAAGCAGACTAATATCCCCTTTTGAATGCCGGTTACCAGTGACTTCACTTGCTCGTGGACCACCACCTCATCCCCCCGGCCCCTCACTTTCTTCTCCCTCTGATCTTTGCGGGGTCTGGTTCAGCAGCTTGACGACATACTCCTTTGCTTGTTCCTCGCTCTGGTTATCCCTACGGCTTGGGCTTCGGAACAAATAAGCCAAGCCATCCCTCCGCATACTCATATCCTCTCTATATGGCCCAGGGAAAGCCAGCACATTACTGGAGACAGCTCAGGTCTGCCTTGACGGCGGGGCAATGGGACTCCCAGTTTCCAGCAAAGGACGTTCACGGCCGAGCAGTCTCGTGGTCGGATCTCCTCCGCAAATTCAATAAACATTGTCCGGGTCACCAAGACGTCGCCGAGCTCGCATCCCAAACGCATGCGCTATCGCTACTGCTTTCTGCCAACGCTGTTGATCTTGATGGCTATGACATCGGCTCGCAGGGCGTGCTCGGGCTTGGGGACGAGTGCACGCTTGCCGAAGAGAGGATAGAGGAGGGACTGACAGGGTATAATGCGCTCAAGCAGATGGGCGAGAATGGGTCCGATGTACGTGGAGTTGAGTATGTTGTCAATACTGTCATTTAACACGAGATACTGTTATTTCAAGTCGGTCAAAGCCGCCTTGGCGTACTACGCGTATGCACTACGACGGCCGTCCGAGTGCCTCGAACAGCTTGCACGAGTGAAAGACTTGTCCGAGGCCCAAGGTCCCGTCTTTCCCTCTGCGTCAACACGCTCGGCCCCTGCGACGCTGCAAGTCCCAGGGACCAGTTCTGACACCTCTCTCTCTTCCTCGTGGACAGGCAGCTTCGTGTCTGCGCAGACGTCCGCGTCTGTAGCAGACATTAACGAAGGGCGAACATGGTCAGCGGTGGAACAAATCAGAAGCGTCTGTCTAAAAGGTAGGCTTCCGGTAAGTGCGCACCCCTGGTAGCAGCTGCTGAGTTTCGTTCTACCTAGGCATGTCGTACGAATCCCTGAACTCAAGCGACGCGCAGCGGGCATTCTCCACATATCTTCTAGCATCGCCCCTCATTGCGAGCGTCGTCGCCGAGATACCCGCCCATGTACCAACGACGGCCGCTGGCGTTCCCGCCACAACACCAGACAGCAGCTCTTTCACGCGCTACCGCGAGCTCTGGCGGTGGATCGAGCGCGTCCTCCGCCGCGGCATCATACTCGGCGCGCGCATCTGCGACGTCTCCAGGACGGACGGCGAGAACGGCGCGCTGTGGACGCTCTTCCAGCAGTACCACGCGTGTAGCGCGCACTGGGCTCCCCTGTTCCGCCCGGAGCAGCGGTCGGCGATCGCGGTCCTGCACCTGCGCGCACTCATATTCCAGGCACGCGTGGCGCCCGCCCCCAAAGCGGGAGCGGACAGGCCACACCGGTGGATCAGCACCGCAAGGTCGGTGGTGCAGGAGTACCGTGCTATACTGAGCGTGTCCACGTCGTTTCCGAAGGCCGGGGAGCGGAACGTCAAGGTCGAAGATCTTGTCGACCTTGCGGTCGCCGCTTGGGAGGCCGACGGGGCGGTGGGCGAGTACGCGGGCTGGGTCATCGACGTGCGTTCACATTCGAGGGCGTTGTGCGGGGACTTACGATACCGTACAGGTCCTCTGGTGGGCGACGCGCCTGACATTCAACTCGTTCAAAGTCTTCCGGCACATGAGTCGTCTCTTCTACGTCAGCGGCGACCCGGAGCTGGCGAAGCGCACGCTGCGCCTGTACGTGCAGATCGTGAGCAAGGCGCGTGAGGCGAGCATGGCCGAGAAGATGACCGCCACCGCCGAGTCGGACGGCGCGTTTGGCGCGGGCATCGACATTGACACCGACGACAACTGGGTGCACACATTGGTCCAGGGCTCAAGGATGCTGTCGCGGCTTGCCCTGTCCGAAACCGACCCGGGAAAAGCGGTGGAGGAGGCTAGGGAGGCTGGAGCCATGCTGGAGAAGGCGCGCACGCGTCTCAGCCCTGACGACGACGCCCTTGCGGCCAGCGTTCAATTGGCGGAGGCCATCCGGCACATCGCCATGGCGTATACCGGTATGATATTACATGTGCAGGACCCTCATACGTTCTGATCCTGACCGCCGACCCTTTCAGAACAGGACGTTCTTACGCGTACGAAGCGCTTCGAAGACTCGCTTTCCCTCCTTCATGCCTCCTTGGAGTCACACGCCACTGCATCCACCCACCACCATCTAGCACTAGCGTACCTCCGGCCAGGGGCCTCCCAAGACATTCAGACTGCCATCGTGCACGCCCGCGCCGCCGTCGAAGGCGATCATTCCGAAGTTCGGCACTGGCACTTACTTGGGCTCCTGCTCACGGCGTCTGGGGACTGGAAGGCAGCGAAGGAGGTGCTCGAGATGGGCGCGAGCGTTAGCGAAGCGGAACTGGTGGAGGATGAGCCGGAACTACCCAACGGCACTACGACGAACGGAGACGTTCCGGACGGCGTGCATGTGCATGACTACGGGTCCGCTGGGAGTGAGGTAAACGGCGACGTGCCAAACGGTGTCTCGGACGCGGAGCCGAACGGTGTTCTCCCCGAACCTCGGCGGATACTGCACAAGGATGCGACGGAGCTTCCTCCTTCGTGGGCCCTGCTACAACCCCTAGGTGATCGCCCATCACCAAACCGGCAAGAAGCGTTCGAGCACGCGCTCCAGTTGCGGATGACGCAGCTAACGCTGACCGAGTTCGTGGAGGGCCCGGAAGGGACGGGCGACAAGTGGGTAGAGGTCTTCCAGTGGTTCTCCGAACGGAGAGAAGTGGGCGTGGAAGACAGTGAGTCGCCCCCAGCCTCTCACTCCCCCGTACAGCGTACCGACGGGCACGTAGGGCGCATGTCCATCGACAGCCGACGGGCGTCGCAAGAGCTCAAGCCTGCCTCTGTGACCTCGTCGATGGAGAAACGAGCCAGCGGGGTCCCCAATGCTGCTGTTCGCTCATCCGCCTACTTCCCACCGGTGGAAGAACAGCCAGAACCAGGCCAGACGCCCTCCCTCAACGTGCCCATCCCGATCACCGTCACCCCAGCGTCGCCGATGGCGCAAAGCCCTGCCTTCTCTCAAGATCAACTCAGCCGGCCGAGCCTGAACGGCACGCTGAAAGACGAGGCTACGGGTGAGAAGCGTTTGTCAGCAGACGACGGGCATCGCGGCAAGGGTAAGAAGGTGCGGGAGGTGTTCATCAGTGGGGTGCACAAGGGTCGTGCGCGGGTTACGACGATCTCGAAGAAGATCGGGCACAACGTCGGACGGCACAACCATCATGCTGGCGGGCGTATGAAGAGGTCGAACTCCGCACCAGGTACGTCCCGATGCCCCTACGTGGTGTCACGAGGTTGTTAACGGAATAGCGGTAGACTTCCGCGCCCTTCTCGGCCAGACGCCGTACCAGGCGTCCTCCATCCATTTGCGGCAGCACCTTAGCATATATACATCGCAGCAGGACCTGTCGCTCCTGGAAGCCCCACCACCGCCACCACCGCCTCCCCCGCCATCGACCGCCCCAACGCTCTCGCGACAGAACGCGCGTCTGGCGAAAGACCGCAGACTGCTCAGCAATCTCTGGCTCATGTCCTCGGCAACATTCCGCAGGCTGGGCAAGATCGAGCAGGCGAGGGGCGCGATTCAAGAGGCAGAAGTCCGCGATGAGAGCAACCCTGCAGTCTGGGTGCAGGTTCGTCGCTCTTCCTTCGCTGCAGCGACTCCAACTAATCCCCCTTAAGCTCGGGCTGTACTACCTCGCACTGGACGAAGACCGCAAAGCACTAGAGGCGTTCCAAAAGGCGCTCTTCATCGCACCCAACGACGTCTCCGCGACTATCCACCTCTGCCGCGTCTACCTCGGCGCGATCCAGGACGGCGCGAGCGGCGGCAAGCCGAAGTCGAAGGCAGGCATGGAGCCGGCGGACCGCGACAACGTAGACCTCGCCGTCGGCCTGCTCTCCGCGCTGACGAAGGGCGCGGGCTGGGACGTGCCCGAGGCGTGGTACTTCCTCGCGAAGATGTACGGGCTGCAGGGCCGGCAGGACCGCGAGCGCGAGTGTCTGTGCTTTGCTCTGACGCTGTCGGAGAACCGGCCGTTGAGGGACGCGGGGGTCGCGGTCGGGTGGTGCTTGTGAGAACCGGCCGGGCAAGGGTTAGAGTGGGGATGGGGGTCGGGTGCTTGGTCTTTGGATACCCTGGTATGGCTATGGGACGACGGGGAGCAGGCGCTGGCGTAGGTCGTATGGCAAGGGATAGGTGCGGGCGGGAGGTTACCCCAATTGCTGTTAATCCCGTATTGAACTATGGCTTCTAATGGACAAACGAGTGACTGATAGTCTTGTGGAGGCGAGGCTCAAAGTGGATGTGTCGGGGTCAGGTGTTGTCGAGGCTTGAGGTTGATGCTTGCGAGGCCGAATCATCATCGGTTCGCACTTTCCACGACAGTAAAGGCGACGTAGGAGACGACTCAGGCAGGTTGCACAATCGCGTATAGAGCAGAAGATTTTATTCCATCGGGTACAAACTGCGCAGTCAACAGGGTATGGTACAAGTCCAGCACGGAGGAGTCGTAGGGTATCTACACGGGAGGTCCGGCACGTTGGAGTCGTAGGGTATCTACACGAGAGCAGTTATACACGTATCTATACAGTCCACAGTTCCATTTCCTTTTTGTGGAGACTTAGAAGTCATCCACACGCGCCTTCTTCGCGGCGCGCTCGTCCTCACCCCCTTCCGGCGCACCGTCTTCGCCCTCGAACTCCTCGCGCGAACGCTTGTTCGCCGAGCGCGGTGCCGGGCCCGTGCCCTCGGGGAACAGCACGAGCTTGTCCCGGCACTTGATGCCCACGGGGATGGGGATGACGGACACCTTCGCCCGCAGGAGCGAGCACGTCGTCGTGTGCGAGCGGATGCTCACCATGCGCATGCGCTGGACGCGCGGGGCATCCTCCTCGTCCGCACCGGCGCCGTCCTCGTTCTCGTCCTCGGGAGAGCGGGCACGCTTCTTGCCCTTGCCGAACGTCGAGAGGGTCTCGATGACCTCCTCTTCCTCGGCGAGCTCCGAAGACGACGGGCTCCCCGCGTCCGCAGCAGGTGCGGCATCGGGCGCGCTATCCTCCTCCACTGGGGCGGGAGCAGGAGCGCGCGCGTCCTCCTTCGTCACCCCGGTCGCCGCGTCGGGCTTGTACACGGCCATCTGCGACCGGCTGCGGCGCGCGAAGAGGGCCCCCAGGCCTGGGGCGGACTTATCCACGCCCAGGTCAATCACCTTCGGGAACGAAGCTCGGTCGTGGGGGTCGCGGGGCGCGGGCTGGTCGGGGAACTGCTTCTCCGCGGTGGTGACCTCCCCCTCGGGGAGCGCGACGCCGTCCTTGTCGAGGTAGACGGCGTTGTGCCGCTGGAGAGGGGTGTGGCGCGGCGGTGCCTCCTCGTCCGCGGGGCCATCCAGGTCGATGAGGATGGCGTGGTGCCGGCGAAGGCGGCGACCTGGCGGGGGAAGAGGGCGGACGGGACGCGCACCCGGGACAACGTTGTCCGCAGCGGAGGCAGGCTCGGGGGCTGGGACGGGGGCGGGGGCGGGAGCGGGGATGGCGGGAGCGACGTACGCGGGAACAGGTGCGTCGTCCGACTCGAAGAGCGAGCCGCGCCATGTCGGCGGGTAGGGCCCCTTGTGGCTCGCCTTGAGGATGTTGGCGACGATCTCGCCGATGGGCTCAGCCTCGCCCGGGCCGTCCTCGCCCACGGGGATGGGGTACCCGTCCTGGTCGAAGATGGCGGCGTACTGCCGCGAGATCGGCGTCCCCAGGTTGCGCGCGGGTACGGAGGGGAAGACGATGGGCTCGAACGGCATCTCGATCTGGAGCGGCTCGTAGACCGCGCCGAGCTGCGGCTGGAAGGAGGGGATCCCGTAAATGCTCGGGCTGGGCTTGAGCATGCGCCCCCGCATGAAGTATTCGAGCGGGAACGCCTCCTCTACCTCCGCCAGCAGCGCCGAGAGGGACGCGCTCCCGTCCTTGTCGAGGGACGCGTCCGCCCTGCTCTTCTCGAAGCGGCGCGTGCTCTGGCGCTGGAGAGGGCGATGCGCCGGGACCGCGGGCGAGGCGGAAGCGTCAGCGTTGGACGCCGAGGCGGACGATGGGATGGATGTGCTGGCCTCTGAAGGGCCAGCAACCGGGGTGGGGACGGGGGCGGGAGCAGCTTCGGGCGTGGGGCTAGCTGCGGGAGCGGGAGCGGGGGCAGGCTTCGCCTTGCTGGCTTTGGCCTTGGTGGTTCGCCCGCGCGCGGTCGTTGCCCGCTTCTTGGGCGCGGCCTTGCGAGGAGCGGGGGCGGGGGCAGGGGTGGCGACGTTCGATGACCTTGAAGCACTGGCGTCAGTTTGGCGCACACAGGCAACTTCAACAACATGTACGCACGTCGCATCCGCTTGCGCGGACTTTGAGGCCTCGGCGCGCGCGGGCGCCTCGGCGGGGACCTTCGCGCCTCGACGGCCGCCAGCCAGCTTGGCCCGGACGGTCTTCACCCCTTCGGCGAGAGGGGCGAGGAGCTTTCCGGAGCGCGTGCGCATGGGCTCGCGCGTGGAGGTCGTGGGGGTTTGGTCCGTGGATGGGCCGGCGACGCTGGACGACGCGGCGGCTGGGGGGTGGTGGCTAAGAATCGTGGCCGGCGCGGGCCCGGAGCGCGGGTACTCACCTGCGGACGCACGGGTGGTCTTCCTGGTGAACATTGTTGTTGAGCTGGGGTTTGGGTGGTTGTGTGCAGGTCGCTGGGAGCGGATGGCAGAGAGCAGGAGGAGGGCTCGAGGGCGACTGGGAGTGGGGGATGGTGATGGTACGGAAGGAAGAGGGAGAGGGCACGAGGGGGTGCCTTATATGGACGCATGGTCCATGGATCGCGGGGTGGGCGATTACGCAACGTGGCCCGCGTAGGCCTATGCCCATGCATCATCCGGGCGCTTTGTGTGGTCGCTTCAATTGCTCCCCTCCCGTCCGGGGTCTGGTCCTCTCTGCCCGGAGGCAAAAAAAGGGGTCGGCCGTGGTGGCACCAAGCAGATCGGCAGCCGATATACCCAGGTTTTCCGAACACTCGATGGGAATGATCTTAAATCGCAAGTTTGATATCCTTGTCGTCGAACCGCAAGCTCTGCCCTCGCTCTCCGATCCCTTTAGCGGGCCGTCTTGTTGGCCGCGGGGGATGCGAGAGGCCTTGTACGGGCCCTTCCAAAATCTAGGGTACAATAAGGTCAGAAAATGATGGGAATACAACACACCCGGCGCGGACCCGTTATGTAGAACAATGGCGCACCGTTTCGTACTAAGCGCGCATGGGCCCAGCCCAAGCGCGGGTCTCGGCGCGGTGGCACCTGCTGCTGGTGGCACTTGTTCTTATCGCGAGTGGCATCTTCCTGTACCACACTCAGTCCTCAGCGTTCCTTGCACAGGCGGGGGAGAACAGGGGGTGTTGCGGAGGACGACGGGGTGCCAGCGGGAGCTCGACGAGGAGGAAAGCGCTCGCTGCGTTGCTTTGGTGGCGGTGCAGCGCTGTGATAGACGCCGGAAGTTTGCGATCCTGCCGCACCAGCGTCCAATCGAGTCTATTCTCTCGCCATCTCCTTCAGGCGCACCGTTTTCCTTCCCAGACCTGCAACCAAGTTATTAGAGAAATCGCTCGAGCCCGAAAACAGCTTGAACATGCCTGCCATGGCTATCGGTAAGCGTGGCAGAGTATTGCAAACCTCTCTGACAGCCGCTTTGACTCCAAGCTGGGAGCTTGGACATGCAGAGCCTCGTGGTCTCTGCGGGTACCACGCCACCCAAGTGCGCTTTGAACGCTTGGATGTACCATAACACCATAAAATGGAGGCTGGGGCAGCCATGGACCTCACTCACCTCGTACTCCACGAAGCCTCGCATCTCAGCCTTACCAGCTCTCGCACCGCTTCGTATTACAGTTGACCCAAGATGCCTCTGTTCCTCCGCGCACTCGCCAAGTCCGGCAAGCAGTCCCTCTCGTTGATAGATCAAGCGACCTCTCGCTTCTTCGACATACTACACACCGCGATCCAACACACCAGCAGCCCCGCGCCCTCCAGTGAAACCGCTGAGGGCGTACACGCAGATGCCACCGCATCCATGTGAGTCCAGTTAACGGAGAGATAAAGTACCACAACTGACGTGATTGATACTCAGTGATATTGAAGAGGGCCTACCGCTCGCCGAAGACGTCTCGCACTCAACAGAAGCGCAAGACTCCTCTTTGGAGTCCGCCGAGTCCTCGGACTCTGACCGCGATGATGAAAGCATCATCGTCGGAGAATCCCTCGTGGAACACACCCCAGAGCCGGAGGAACAGCCCCAAGGGGCTGCTCCAGAGCATAACATGGACGTAGCCTCCAGCGTTGCCTCGCCGACTGTGCGGTCTCCCGCGCGGCGCGTGCCGCCCCATCCCTACATGTACTCTGCAGGTACGCGCGCCCGCATACCGCCTAATATGCGCAGCGAATCTGACATTCAAACCCGTAGCTCCCTTTGCATCGGGCTCTGCCAACATCAGTGAACACCTCGACAGCTCCCCTGTACGAAGTCGTGAGTAGCTTCATATTCGCGCGCGTAACTGCCGTTCACTAAAAGCGTCCCACCAGATCGCGACTTCATAGCCCCTGACACGCGCACGCCCTCTCCCCCGCCTCCTACCGAGTTCCCTTACCTCCCTACTCTCTCGCTTCCCCAAGCGCCCCCCAGCGCGTCGGCCTCCCGTCCTAGGAAGCGCTCCCGGGGTTCCGACGGCAACGAAAGCAGCGCCTCCGACTCCGAGTCTGAGTCGGACCCCGCCGAGCGTCCCCGCATGCGCCGCCGACTCTCCATCCCGCATCCCGCCTGTCGGCGCGAGCCGTGCTTCGCGAGGCACCTCCCCCTCTTGAACGATGGGCCGGCCGCGCTGCCCTCGGACGACGAGGACACTTGGAGCACGGCTGCGCAGGCGTCTGACACGGAGCCGGACCTCTATGACACCGCGTTTTTCGTTCCCGAGGTTCGTGGGGAGAAACGCCCGCGCGAGGATGAAGAGGACTCTGGCGCAGAGCGTGGGCCGTCGTCGAAGCGTCGCAGAAGCGCGAATTGATCTTTCCTTGGGCGTAGTAAAGCCCTCTCTTTCTTGGACTTTGTAGAATAGTGATACCCACCCTAACATTGTGGCGTGTGCAGTTTGTATCCAATTGATGATAGATTGATCATTCGTTCAACTTTCTTGGTATGACTGCTATATTAATCAGCGCGTGTTATCCCCTTCCTTTCCGAAGGAATTCTAAAGTCTAAACTCTCAGAAGCTGTCATCCTTCGAACTCCAGTGACACCGGCAAGTTCCAGGTTCCCGGCACGTAGTTGTATATAAGCGGCGGTCTTGTGCTCCTCTCTATCGTTCCTCTTCCTCTTCCTCTTTCACTCCCCGCTTCGGCTACCTCTAATATCTGCCTTTCGGTAACGAACCTATTCCCCAGACAACCACGGCTTCTCTGTTGAATACCGTCGCCGACCAAGCCTACCAGTCAGCTAGCATCCGTGCTCATCTTCCCAAATTCTGGGGAAAAAAGAGGTAACTATATGCGCGGGTATCGAGCCACTGCCTATGCGTTGACATACTTCGATGTGGTAGACGCCGTCCAGACGATAGGTTTTGACAATGACTGGAGCGAACACTACGCTTGCCGTATCGGGATAGACACCAGCTTCTAGACTCGGCGCTCGAGCATGCTCTCCGCAGGCATTGGTCTCCCACAATCATCGCCGCCACCATGTCTTCATCCCCGATTGCTATCGATTGCTCGTCGTTCTTGTCTCTGCCGATACCGACACTCGCAACATGTCCTTGCTAGTGCTCTCTGCTGCCGATGTCGCCAAAGTCACGGCCACGTTCGAGCCGGACGAACTCGTCGCGCTCATGGCCGACGTCTTCTCCCGGCTATCCGAGCGGCACCGCGGGATCCACCAGCCGCACCGGACGACGATACCCCTGGAGCACCATACGGCGCTGTTCATGCCGTCGCGGATAACCTCGTCTGGGGCGACTATGAAGGTCGTCTCGGTGCCTTCCGCGGACGCGCCAAAGGACATCAAGGAGAAGGGCCTCCCGGCGACGACGATCGTGCTGGACGAGCGCTGTGGGAGTGTGAAGGCAGTCGTGAATGCTAGGAGGTTGACGGCGTTGAGGAATGCTGCTGGTGCGTAACCGTCTCCATGTTGACCCACATCTTCAGTGCAAGAAGAACCACGACCGAAACAGCGGGAGGGATTCTCGCTAGAATTAGCAGCGTTCGCTAACCTCGGCACGCGCAAGTAGCCACCCACACAGGTTGCCTGTATGCGTGGCTACTACCAGGGATGGCCCGTATACAACAGACTGAGGGCGTTAACATTATCCCCCAGATACAGAGGTACAACAGGGAAAGCGTGCGCTCCGCGCAGAGTAATCTACCAAGGCTCTGCAGTCACTGTGGTCCATTCTTACAGACCCAATACAAATCCCTTGTACATCTGCTCCTACAGTTGTGATTCGTTTCTCCGCGATGCAAGCTCCTCGTCCGTTTGGATCAATTCTGGCTAACCATCGCTGCACGACGATCTCTAGGCTCCCTCCTGTCAGCCCGCCTCATCCTCCCCGAGGATGCCAAGCCGAAGCGCATCCTAGCCATCGGCGCCGGCGCACAGATCCAAGCCCATCTTGCGCTGTTCCTTACCGCGTACCCCTCCATCCAGGAATGCACCATCTATAACCGCTCGCGGAACAAACGCCTCGAGACTCTGCGCGAGCTGCTAGACTCCACCTTCTCGTCCGTCCGCGTGACGACAGGGGTGCTCCCCGCGGCGCACTCCAGGCACGATGAGATGAACTACCAGGACGCCGTTCGGCACGCGAACATCATTATCACGGCCACGTCCTCGACGCATGCGCTGTTCCCGTCGAAGTTCGTGCAGAAGGGGACGCATCTGTGTTTAATCGGCTCGTACAAACCCGAAATGTCCGTCACATCGTTACTATCTGAAAGAAGTTATGTGCTAAGTTATCGGCACCGCAGGCATGAGATCGACACAGAGCTCGTGAAGCGGGCAGGGATTGTTATCGTGGACCAGAAGTCCGCATGCCTGGTACGCCCCTTCATCAGCCCTACACCTGTCGCGGCTGACACGCCCTCCCACAGCAAGAGGCTGGGGAACTGATCGATGCTGAACTATCCGAATCCGACCTGATCGAGCTCGGACAGCTGTTCGACTACAAGGCGAAAGAACGCGCGTGGATCCCGCGCGAAGGGCCGGTCGAGGAGATCCAGACCTCGGGGGACGTCACGATCTTTAAGTCTGTCGGCGTCGGCGTGCAGGATGTGGCCGTTGCGTGTGCGGTCGTCGAACGTGCCGTGAAGGAGAAGATTGGGGTGGTGGTCGAGGAGTACGACGAGGATGATTGAGCGTCAGGGGCTGCGGACTTCCGAAGACTGCGCATCGTATATGATATACGGTAGGTCTCTACGCGTATACTCTGACGTTCGGCGCACTCACACAGGCTGTGCCAGGATTGATGTACTATACACTGCGCGCAGGTTTGTTCGATGTACGACAATGCAGTCGCGGGATGCCGTAAGAACTCGACACCTCCACCGGTGGGACTGCGGCGGCACGCCCTCAGGTGGTTTCGTTCGGGGCTATCGTTGGATTTTTCCACCGCTCGTATTCGCGGATACCCCGGTCGGGGCCTTCAACAGGGCTCCTGTTACGTGTCCCTGCTTGCCGTTCACACAGATACTCCGGTCGGCATCGTCGAGCTCTGCCGCTCCCCAACCTCGCATACGCGTTCCTGCGGCTGGACCCATAGCTGGCGTCGGCCTGGGGAGTATATACGGACGCATAGACGTGCCCAACATTAACACTCGCCCTCCCCTTTGATTATTCCCTGTTTTTCTGACACGATGTCTAGCACGCTCAGCAACATGTTCCCGCCGAAGCCGACTTGGGGTGTCGACGAAATTCCCGACTTATCGGGCAAAGTCATGATCGTGACCGGCGGAAACACGGGCATTGGCAAAGAGACGGTGAAGGTAAGCGATTTTCGTCTTCGACGCAGACGGGCGGCTGATGTACCTTCTGGGTTGCAGGCACTATTGAACCATAACGCGAAGGTGTATATCGCGGGGCGCAACCCGCAGAAGGTCGCAGAGGCGATCGAAGATCTGAAGAAGGAGACCGGGAAGGAGGCGCTATTCTTGCAGCTGGACCTCGCGGACCTGCGGTCGATCAAGCACGCCGCTTCAGAGTTCCTCAGGTGCGCACACAGCTCTCATGCCGACAACGAATCGCCTCACCCGGGTATCTCGCGTCTTCCAGCAAGGAAGACCGGCTGGACGTCCTGTTCAACAGCGGCGGGGTGATGATTCCACCGATCGAAGACACGACGAAGGACGGGTATGACCTCCAGTTTGGCACCAATGTGCTCGGTGCGTGCCATCCTGCAAGTCGGCTATAAGTATCCGCCTCTAAGATGGCACACGCAGGTCACTTCTATCTGACGCAGCAGCTGCTTTCGCTCCTGATCGCGTCCGCGAAGACATCTCCGGACGGGAAGGCACGGGTGATCAACACCTCGTCCATGGGGCACTCATTTGTGTCCGGCCTCGCATTCGACACCTTCCGGGACGGCCCAAGGCGCATCCAGTGGGGCACCACGTGGAAGCTGTACGGACAGAGCAAGTTCGTGAGTGTCGATCCAGCCACCGCGGTGCCCGCGCGCGTGTACAGTCAGATATTGATGCGCGCAGGGAAACATCGTGTTCTCGAACGAGCTGCACCGGCGGTACGCCGACGTGGGCATCGTGTCCGTCTCCCTCCACCCCGGCAATCTGAAGACGGACCTGCAGCGACACACCTCGAAGGTGGAGGCGTGCCTCACGGTGAGTGGTTCGCACAGCTGGCCAGCTGCTGCGATGATTGACTTGCGCGCCGCACGTGTTATAGAAACCCTTGCTGTATCCTGCGCCGATGGGTGCGCTCACGCAGCTGTACGCGGGTACCACGCCGGAGGGCGCGAATTTGGGTGGGAAGGTGCGTCCATCAGCCATATATGCTTGATACCGCGCGCTGACGAGCAGGTGCAGTATCTCATTCCGTGGGCGCGCGTGGGGCGCGCGAAGAAGGAGACAGACGACCCCGAGCTCGGTCGCAAGCTGTGGGCATGGTTGGAAGATGCAGTGAAGGACGTGTAATTCCGTGCGAATCACACGATGAATGGACCACATCTTACTGCACGCAAACGGACGTTTCCGGCCTAGCACAATCATTTCTCAGGGCGGTATCTCGCAGATGGCCCTGCGCAGAAGCTTAGAAGAGGCACTGGTCGGCGATGTTTGAAGGTGAGCGGCACCGTTACGGGCTGGCGCTTGCGTGGAACGTGTACCACGCGCCGCTTCGGTGCGCCGTGGAGGCTATCGCACACTGCGAACACATTCCGGCCCGATTCGCGCCCTTTGGTGTTTGCTCTTCTATTCACCGCGAATGATACGATCGACGAAGACACCAGGCTCTAGGGCGCGTGCCGTTGGCTGTGGATGCTGTGTTCGTGACAGTACACTTCCTCCCCAAAATCGGCATGTGGCCTATGATTGGCTTTCAAGTGGGCGCAGCTCGCCCTCAACTCGTGGAAGCTTGCGTCCCGGGCATGTGATTACCTACAATGAATGTACGTGTTCTTAATGAGACGTCCGAGTGAATGAGGGGAACTCTGATGTCTGTGCGCAGGCCACAGACGCGAGTGCGCGAGTGGAGATGGGCGCCCTCCGACGGAATGCCTATGCAATCCTTTGGCCCTCAACGCACGCGAGCTTTGTCGGCGCTGCGCCGACAGTAGACGTGACGGGAAATGGTGATTTTGCTGCAGAGACAAGCGGTTTTGACGCGGCAGCCGCATTGTCGAAGGCCAAAGAGGGCGCTGGCCAGGCGCCGTGCTCACTGACCAAGGTCCAACACCCGGCAAAGCGGCACCGGATATATAACATCCAGGCCGGATGGGAGATCCTCCAACACGCACACCTCCACTCACTCTCGCTCCACGGCCCAGCTCTTGACGAGCAGCCTAGTCGTCGTACGCCACTCATTCCGCAAAGAGCACCCATACCCCCAACCTTCTTTCAGCCTTCCGCGATGCATTCTGTTTCAGTATTTCTCATCTCTCTCTTCGCCGTGCTCCCGTACGTCGCCGCCCATGGCTACCTGAAGAGCGTCGCCATCGACGGCAAGACCTACCAGGGCAACGTCCCAAACCAACAACCAAGTGCGTCTTGTTTTCTGAGGCTGCTGCAGGACTTCGCTGACCGTTTGGCGCAGGCGATAGCCCGATCCGCTTGATCAACGACATCGACCCCGTCAAGGGCTCGAGCAACCCCAACCTCTCGTGCGGCCAGAACGCGCAGAACGCGGCGCTCGTGGTCCCCGCGAACCCCGGCAGCACGGTCGCCTTCGCGTGGGCCTCCGGCAATGGCGGAAACGTAGGTGCCAGGTCTTTGCGCAGCTTGGATGAATGCTGACTGGTCTGGTCTGGGCGTAGTGGCCGCACAACACGGGGCCCATGCTCACGTACATGGCGTCGTGCGGGGACACGACGTGCGACAAGTTTGACGCGTCCGGCGCACAGTGGTTCAAGGTCGACCAGGCTGGCAAGAAGAGCGACGGCTCGACGTGGGTGCAGCAGGACATCAGTGAGTTCCTGCTATGCGTTTTTACTTCCTGCAACTGACGTGTCGGCAGTGAACGGCCAGACCTATTCGATGACGCTCCCCGACAACATCGTCCCGGGTGATTATCTCATCCGGCATGAGGTATGGATACATTCTCGCTGCCATCCTCTGTGTGCTCATTATCTCGTTATAGATCATCGCTCTCCAGCTGGCCGTCTCTATGGGCGGCGCCGAGTTCTACCCGTCCTGCACCCAGGTGCGCGTCAGCGGCAACGGCAACGGTGCGCCCAACGCAACCGTCAGCTTCCCTGGCGCGTACTCCGACGCCGACCCTGGCATCTTCGACCCCAATGTTCGTACTTGATCTCCTCATCCCCCCATACGATGCTGATATTCTCCGAAGGTCTACAACCCTGGCTCGAGCTACACCTTCCCCGGCCCCGCCATCGCCTCCTTCGTCACTGACGGCGGCAACGGCGCCGCGACTAACCCCTCCGCGTCGGCTTCAGCCCCCGCTTCTGCTTCAGCCACTCCTTTGCCCACCGTCTCGGTCTCCGCCCCCGCCTCACCCGCTAGCCCGAGCACCACTTCTGCTGCACCGTCCGCGACCAGCTCGGGGACTGGTAGCTGCGCGGGCATGGACAAGCGCTCTGGGGAGTACCGCCCGCGTCGCTTCAGCCGGGTTATGCGCAAGCTCAACTAGGTCGAGTCTGCATTCATGCCTTCGCTGGTCGGGAGGTATATAGTGCTTTCAGTGTTGTGGTATCATTATTTCGTATCCGCGTAATATCATTCCGCTCGATGCTTGCAAAGCGATGCACGATACTTATGGTCACCCTGAGAGCTTTGAGTTGATGAGGTCTCGGGAACGTTGCCTTCCGAATTACGGACTAATGATCAACATGCGAAGACGTTGAACGATACTGTAGCTGGGTTTTCGGCGGAGTGTGCATGGTCTGGCTAGTGACAACATTGGCAGACAGCGAGATGATCGATAATCGATATCCCTAGGACGGACCAGACGCCGACTGAGAGTTTACACCTGCCTACACGATCGCCTTTGCTTTGTACCTCCACGATCCTCCTCATCGAGCAAGTTGAAAGCATATAAGACTTCGATCCGACCGAGAAAAACCCCCCCTCTCCGAGCACATGCCGAACATGTCGCAACAAGCGAGTTCCAGTGGATATACAGACACATCTCAGCCTGGTCATCCCCTGGCCGCGCAAATCCAAGAGAACACTGCTGCGGCACAGGCCCAACCTACCAGCTCACGTCACCCCCGCCCTGTACAAGATGGTACCAGATTGCATGTTCATGTGAGTCCCGAGGACATGCTCGCCGTAATCTACGAGAGGTGTTGAATAAAATGGTTCGTCTCCAGCAGCCCGAACATCCTGCAAGCAAGATAAATACAACTCGTCTGAAAGAGCTTACCACGCAACTTGAGCTTGAGGTTCGTCTCCTTTCCTGCACGTGGTAGGATATCTGTTATATGATTGTGTAAACTTCATGCGGTATAGGAGCTGCTGGAGGAGCGTAAGACTGTCCATACCGAAGAAGAGAAAGAGAAGGCCTGGGTCGACGTCGCCGGCATGGTGAAGGCGTACAGCGATGAAATGATTGATCGCTGGAACAAAGCGATCGACACCTATCTCGTCTTCGTACGCACATCTCCCTTTTTACTTATCCGAGGTAGAGTAGCTGACTACTGAGCATAGGCGGGGCTATTCTCTGCTATCTTAACAGCGTTCAACGTCCAGTCTTACCCGTTGCTGCAACCGCCCAACTCTGACCCCACCGCTGTCTTGCAGCAAATCTCTCGTCAGCTGCAGAGCTTCTCGATCAGTCCTCCCTTCATAAACTCGACCGCTTCCCCCGCCGATGCATCTCTGCCGGATGTGGCGAACGCTTCTGTCTCCATCCCCCGATCCGCGATATGGCTCAACATACTCTGGTTCTCCGGCTTGATACTCAGTCTGACCTCCGCGCTCGTTGGTATCCTGGTGAAGCAATGGCTAAATGAGTACGTCAGCCTCGGGTTAACCGGCACCTCTCGCGAGGCGAGGCGACTGCGCCAATATCGCCTGAACAACCTCGTCAAGTGGCGCGTGGGCGACATCGTTATCATCATTCCCGCGCTCCTGCTGATCTCCCTCGCCCTTTTCCTCGCTGGGCTGCTTGTCCTTCTCTGGACCCTCCATCCCGCTGTGGCGATTGTCTCTTCCGTCCTTGTCGGTGCTGTATCCATCTTCACCGTCGGCGTCACCTTTCTACCGGTGTTTAAAACCGGTTGCGCGTATATCACTCCCCAGACGTTCGCCTTCTGGTCCATATGGCGCCACATTTTCTATCCCGTCATTCGGCCTGCAGGCTACCATCTCCTTTCGCGGCCAATGCATAAACTCCGGCGGCTCCTCCCCTCCCGTTTTTCCGCACTCCTCAGCGATATCCTATGGTGTATCAGCGACCTCTTCCCCGCGAAATCGATCACATTTCCCTGGCACGCGTACGAACGACGCGTGGTGTACGATCTCAGCGTCCGGCTTGACATGGACATCCTCAATAAAGCCTACGACTGCACCCTGGACGTCAAAGCGGTATCTGCCGCCGCCGTCTGTCTCCTGGACGAGGACTCCGTACGTATCCTTGAGTACCTCAAGCAACTCAACAAGACCGCTGAATGGCATTTCCGAAGAAGCCATTCTCGCTACCCCAAAGACGCACTACTAGCTTATCAGGCACTCCTTTGTACACGGGACTTTGATGCGAAGGCTCTCTTTTCTGAAGGGATCCGGGCATCTTTGAGAATGGACAGCTCCTCCTTTCTCCCGGCAGGTGGACCGGACAGCCCGTCGAAATTCGCAGGCACACCACAAGAAATTGCGTGGCTGCGAAAAGCCGCTTCCTGGCTAGAGTCCCAGGCTTTGGACCCTAGAGGAACGAACGTCATGTTCCCCATTGACTGTCGTCTCTCTGGGGAACTGGCATCGCACTACCTGATACTGGCGTGGGAAAACAAAACCGCGCGATCTGGTTCCAACGCAACTCGCGCACGCGACGGTACGTTATAGCGTGCTCGATGATCATTATGCCGCTCACGCGCGCGTACATCTGTCAGACGCTACCAGTCTCGTACCGTCCCGCCATACCGAAACATCACTGTACTTTGAACTGCTCAGGAGTTACCGGCTTTGGGACTCCCTGTTGGAAGGCAGCTACAAGGACCACGGAACAAGTTCACCGCTCCGAGCGCAGGCGGAACGGCGCTATCTGCTCGCCGTGCGGGACTGCCTGCATTACTGCGGCCGTGCGCTCTCCTCGACTGATGCGTCGGCACCCCAGGATCACCATGTCATCCGTACTCACACGCACAAGGCGCTCTTCGGGCTCCACGAATTCCTCTTCAATATCGAACTCTCAATTCCAGAGGACTTGCGATACTGGTCACAGGAGCACCTACACCTCATCTCCGACATCCTCGACGCCATGAAGCTCCACTCCACCACGTTCATGTCGCTCCTCAGAGTTTCGGAGTCGTCGCTTGTGTCCCCACTCATCGATATGGTGAAGATCATGTCCCTCCCATCGTTCATGCGCGGGATCCGTCCGCCGGGCACACGCGTTCGAGAGCCGGCTGTACAGCCTTCTCTCGACTACAGGGTGCTGGTAGCTGAAACATGTATCTCGGACCAATGTGACCTGAGGCAGGGACTTCAAATGTGAGCGGTCGCTGGCGCTTATACTTGCTCTATTATAATAACTGACGGTAACATCCCAGTACTGACTGCGTCGCACAGTCGCGGCGCGGACCGACGAGTCCCGAGCAACCACCGCTCCAATTGGACACTTTCACGACCACTCCCGAGTCCCCAGATCTGCCGGCTCTCCGGACGGTGTCCACGATGTTTGGTCTCAAGCACTCATACTATTGATCATTTGAACAATGCGGCCGCACAACCTGCCCTGGATGTTGGATTTTGGATTTGAGCGAGCGAGCGCCTGCTCGCCGGCGCTTGCCGAGGCGTCCAGTATCGCGCCCGCTTACATTTTTGTAGATTATCTGCTTGCCTCCGTACCACGACGCGACTGTACAAGACAGCCAGAATACCTCGTATTTTACTCGACGACTGGATTGCACGCTTACTCCAACACTCGAACTCCCCTTTACGATCGTGAGGGTGAAGACTGGAACACAGGGCGACTAGGCGGGGAGTCCTAGTCCCGCGGATTCAGATGGGAAGGTCTATCCCGGGACAGCGTCGCGGTGCAAGGCACCTATCGAGATCTTGTGGTTCGCGTCCTCCCACTACATTCGGTCGCCCCGTAGAACAGTGCGATTTGCGACAGTCCACGCTGTAAGCCCCATGATCAACTGAATACTGACTCCGAGCCGGCTATGGAGTTGCCGCCAGCGCGACGTTACCGTATTGTTCGCCGACGAAGACACCTGGCGCCCGTTTGCCCGGCCAGGAAGCATCGCTTCGCGCACGACAATAGTGAGAGGTAACCTGAGGTACTTGTTGTTGAGCTTCACAATTACTGGCGACTGCACGTACACGTGCCCCCAAGTGCTGTCTGAGAGTCGTCGTCAGGATAGCGGTGTGAGGGCCGTACAATCTTGTTGCGACAACGGTCCTCAAGAGCACCTGCTCAATCCGCACCTAACGATTGTTCACAATACGTCGAGCAGTCGTCGAGCACCGATAAACTGAAGATGCGTTCCCGCTCCGTATAAATATGTCCACCGATCCACTCACCTTCGCTGATTCCCCACCCCAACATCCTATACCATGCCTCCGACTCCTCTCCCATCGCCCGTCACGGTCACCGTCGTACCTGACTACAAGTTTCCGGAGGAAGAACCCGCCTTGAAAGGTGCGTGACGTTGCCGTCCCCACCTTTCCAGGCCACTCACTCACCTATATCCTTTCATACAAAGTGCAACTCCACGAGTGGAACGTATCCGCATCTAGACTCCGACCAGAATTCATGCGCCCTTCCACCGTAGCCACACTTGGACACATGCGACAAGCAGCGGCTGAGCCTCATCCTGATTTACACACTTCCCCTTCCGGCACGGGGAGGGTCTTGACTGCAGAACAGTCGTCTGTGTTTCATTGGGTATGCTTTCTCTTGGGTGTCATTCATATACCTATTGAATAAGGACATACGACAGGCCGCACCGTATATGGAGCCCGTAGATCTCCTTCATCTCGCGCGGGTATGCAGACGCATGCGAGCGGGCTTCATGGCAAATGCAAACCGCCGCCTCTGGAAGGCCGCGCTCCAGAAGCACCCAAGCTTTCCGCGATTACCCAAGCATCTCACTGAGCCACGATACGTCTCCCTCTTGTACGATCGGGAGTGCTACGTTGGTCCAACTCATCCTACTCACGAGCTCGATACGGGTGTTGATTAATAACCCACAGATGTGCGGAAGCCATTACGACGAGGCTGATCTGCGCATCTGCGCCACAATCGGTTGGCCTCTTTGCAGCGCCTGCCTCATGCGGAAGTACGGAGTTTCATTCCCATAGACACCGGAACTTCTTCTGAACACCCATCACTTAGCCTCGTCGATGAGGAAGAGCTCATCGTGTTGTACAGCATTGCTGTGCCGGACAGGCCCCAGAACCTCCTCCGCGACGAGCTGCGCCTGTTTCTGCCGACTCACACACTTGGTAATGTGCCCGCTTCCGTCACCCCTCTATATGCCGCTAACCGCGGTGGCTGGCAGATTGCGTCGACTACGAGGCAACGCTGTAGAGGGAATCTACTACTACAGGCCTGAGGCGCGGGCGGTCCTATGGCAGTACCTGCGTCCCATGCAGGAACTCCTCCGCAAGGGCCGAGAAGATGTTCGTGCCCTGATGGCCAACCTGCGCGCCCACTATGTCCGCCATATCAACCGGGTGGGGGATAGCCGTCACAGTACCTCGTTCTCACCCTGACCTCTCTTTCCAGTTCTCCCAAGATATTGCTGATAGCATCAAGGCGGACACCCTAGCTCGTGGGCTTGCTGTGCCCACACTGAGAGAAACGTGAGTGTAGCTCGGGCGTTCTTTCATGCCTTTATCATTGATCGTGAACCGTCTTCCACCCACAGAATTATGGACACTGGCAGGATAGACCTTCAGGCTGAAGGTTACACCTTAGAAGACCTGCAGAGGTATGCCGGCGTCCATGACGCTTTCCTCGACCAGCCAATCACCAATGGCCGTAAGTCTTGTTTTCAACGATGACCCGGCCGCGCTGACTCCTACGCGCGTGCGTCTGAACCATCTTTAGAAGAGTGGACGAACGCGGAACCACACATTAGGCGCGTCCTCTTAGACAAGCAAGCAGCGCGACTCGGCCAGAAGGTCATCGACGGCATCGATCACGTCCTTCTCTACTTCGAGGAGTTCGTCGCTAGGGAGACGCTGATGAGTGCAGGGCACCGCATGCAGCTGCCCAACCAATGCCACGCAGCGAACCTCGACTGCATGAGGCAGCTCATGCTTGGGTGCGACACAGGGCCGCCGACTCGGGAACAGTTCAAGGCGATTGAACCAGTCCTGCGGAACGCGCTCGATGCTTACGTTGCAGCCCTCCCTGGAAAATTTCTAGCCACGCTTGAGGCGTTCTTCGTTCAAAACGCCGTCGTCTGGCACTACGCCCCCTCTGTGCCAGAGAGCGAGACGGCCAGAGCGACGAGGCTGCTAGGCACCGCTGCGGCGCTGTTTTCCTACTCGCGCTCAGGCTGGGCCAAATACTCCCAGTCGGCCACAGTCGTGCTTCCGTTTCCCGCAATCCACGAGCACTGGCGCGATCATTTTGCGGCGTTCGGGTGGGATATCATCCATTCGACAGACCAAGGCGGGGGCCGCACAATAACGCCAGTCCCGGGGGTGATGCAAGCGATGATCCCGCACGTACCAAGCTTGCTACATATCAGGAGCCTCGGCCTAGCGGACGACACGCCCATGGAGACTATGGATCAGCTGGTGAGCACGGGCAGAGTGCAGTGCCCGTGCAGGCTCTCCCGGCTCGTGCACAACTACGGCATCGATTGGGAATGGACAGATCTTGTGCGCACTCCTCCTTCACGCCATGCCGCACGACTGACTTGCAGGATGGAAGCTCATACACTGCGCGACCGAGAATTGGCAGTGGCACGAGATATGGGATCATCCGAAGTGCGTTCTTCGTCCTGCGCTTACAATGTTGCCAACTTTGACCTTAACGCACCACTCTTTACGTAGTGCGAGACGCCTGGCAGCAAACGGCACGCATCTTCAACAGTGGGAACACGATCACACCGTGGGCCACCTCAAGCTCTACGACGGCCCCAACCCCGTACCCGAGTACGAGCGACATTCGTTGCAGGCGTTTCAGGACCTGGACCGGGTACTGCGGGATAATGCCGGCAAGCGTCTCGTGGGCTGCAGGATCTGCCGCAGTTTGATCTGCGGGGATGGGCAGGATCCAGTGCGCATGGAAGTGTTCAAAAGCCTGCCCTCACTGTCCGTAAGCCGCAACCCTGGGATAATCGCGCACCATTTTCGTGCAAGGTGAGCGGCCAAAAGTTCTCTACTAGCGGCGTTCCCGCGAGCAGAGCGCCGACGACAAGCGTGGTTGAATTTAATGCAGACATGGGGTGACGAGTCATTACGATCTACACCTACTCTTCGAGTGAACCGGAGACAGGACAGAAGATGGCCCATATACTCGAGGAATTACGAGGAACGCATCCAGCGCGAACATAGCTGTATCGCATCAACCTGTATTGCGACCCCTAGTGGCTGGACTGGGATGCTTGCGTCGGCGTATGATATCCGATACTTGTACTATATGACACCATCTACAAGAACCCCGATTGCTTCCACGCGGCCAGCCATCCCTCCGCACGCTTCGCGTCCAGAGCGGGCAGGTTCGCAAGCGCAGACGACACAAGCGTCGACTTCTCGGTCGAGAGATAGACCATGCCGAGCGGCTCACGCTCCGGCGACGACTTCAGCTCCTTGTAGAACGATAAGAGCCGGAGCGCGGGGTTAGCCTTCATCAGCTCGACCTCGCCTGCAGCGCCCTCTTCAACACTCTTCTGGAGCTTAGAGAGCCATTCGGCATACGGGACTAAGGGCACATCAAGGTGCTCTGCGATCGGGGCGATGACCTTGTGCCAGGGGATAGGTCGGGGATGTACGAGGTGGCAGAAAGGTTCGGGCGAGTGGCGGAGCTCGACGAGCGCCTTCGCGCCCTCGTACGCGGGAATCCAGGTGATGTTCTGACGAGCAAGCCGGTAAGGTAAGCGTGCATATCATGAGGTAGAGGCTTTAGGCTTACCCCCTCGACATCAGGCAGGCACTTCTGGAATAGCGCGGTCTTGACGAGCGCGGGGAACCACTCCTTCTCGTTCCAATACCCGACCTTGTTCCCGGAAACCTGACCGAGGCGCATGACGACCGTGTGCACGCCTCGCTGCTTGGTGGCGTTCTGCAGGACGTGCTCGGTTACCCACTTTCCTTCGCTGTAGCCGGTGCCAAACGGAGACACAGGATCGTCGAGAGGCGCCTCGGGAGCCGGCGCAGGCCCTCGATAGTCTGCGAGGAGAGACTACATTTCAGTCGCAGTCCACAGGGCAGGGTGAACGGCGTACTCATGAAGACGCCGACAGAGCTGACGAAGAGGATGGTGGGTGCGATCTTGAAGGGCGAGCTGATGGCGAGATCAACCAGGTTACGTGCGCCCTTGATATCGGGCTGGAACGAGTGTAGGGATAGATTGAAGTCGACCTTCCAGGCTGCGTGAAGTCAAGTCAGTCACCAGCCGACTCTCGTAGCAGCATACAGCTCACCATTGTGGATGATATGCGTGACAGAGCTCCGGATCTCGTTCAGTAGCGCTGACTCGATGTCAAAGTTCGGCTCGTGCAAGGCCACCTCGACGAGCTTGAACTTGGGTGTGTCCAGCAGCTTCTCGTCAAGACCTCTGGCCTTGAACTGCGCGTACTGGCGCTCCGACGCCTTCGATCCCTTGCGGTTGAATGCGTACACACGCTCCACGCTGTCGTCGCGAAGAAGGTGCTCGAGCGCGTCGCATCCGAAGCCGCCAGTCGTGCCAGTGATGAGGACAACCTCCTTCGAAGATGCAGGTCGGTCGATGAGCGCGGCAGGTCGCTCCGGGAAGTTGGCGGAGTACTTCTCGACGAATTTCCACAGCGATTGTGGGGACAGCGAGGCGTCGTCCAGTGATTCGTCGTTGCTGATCGCTCTGTAGACTATCCTGGCAAGGCCGGAGATGGTTGGAGCTTTGAAGACGATGTTCGGCGGAAGGCGCTTGGCAGCGCTGGCGTCCGACTGGCGTACTGCTCGCGAGATGGTGTTGCGGATCCAAGTTGCCTGCAAGCTGCACCAATTCCGTCAGCTGTCCGGTCACACTGGAGACGGCGTATCGTATCGTATCGTATCGTACCTGTCGCCGCCGCTACGGAAGATGTCGTCGTCGTCCGCGATGGAATGACGCAGCGTGCGCTCGACCACCCCACGAATGAACGTCAGCGTGTTCTCCTCATCCCATTCCTCTGGGGGCTGCAAGTCGGCTTGCGCGCTCTCGTCGACGTCTTTGTAGAGTGCCTCGATCTCATCGTCGTACTCGCGGAGAATGATGCTCCGGCGAGGAAGCCCCTTGATGTTCAGTTGGAACGGCTTAGACGGCGACGTAACAAGAATCATCTGAGTGCATCGTCACTGGTTAGTGAAGTACGATGGCGCTATGAGCGTAAAAAGCTCACCTCCTTGAAGATCCTGGAATGCTGAGGAGCCCACTCGTTGGCGCGCTCGACGGAGGGCCTGTAACACCGGGCGCCCTGAGTGGCGAGCAAGGCCGACTGAGAATGTGACGACGAACCATATCTTGTTCCTGAACTCTTCGACTTGCTTCGGGTCTTTGGGGTCGATCGCGAACTCATCTTGAGGCTCGATGAGGATCCCATTCTGGAACCTTCCTCTACCGAACATGATCGAGCACTTGACATGCGGGTCTTGGTTGATGATCTTCTCGAGAGGCAGAGGATTTGTCTAAGGGACAAGTGATTAGCCGAGATTGAATACGGCCAGTCATGGCAACAGCGAGCTGACCTTCTCTCCGTTGGAGAGCATGATCTGCTCATCGGCACGCCCCAGAATGCGCCACAAACCTGGCTTGGTTGGGTGTGGCTCGAGGATGTCGTTGGTGTTATAGCCATCTTGACCGTCTATCTGTATGTTGACTACCGGGAGAGGGAGCTCGGGCCGGGACTACGATAAACGCGCTGTTAAGTGTACATGCCGTGAAACTGCAATGGAGCCTCTAGCTCACCATGACCACGAGCTCGAACTGATTGTCGCCGTGAGGGAGGAACTTGAGCGAGTAGGCTGGGATAGGGATGAAGTACGCCCAGTCCATGCCGGGGTTTGCTGGAAAATCATGATGAGCTTTCAAGACCATCGTTGAGCAAAAGCATATAACCTACGCCGCACGAAGAGGTTAACCAAGCCGACCTCCGTCCTGCCGCAATGATAAACGTCAACTCCATAGACAGGGAAAATAAACTTACAGCCCGTATACCGTGAATAGGTTCACGCCCTGAGAAGCGAGTGCGTCGCCGACTTCCTGGTTGAGCGGGGCGCCTCCGAAGAGCTGCGGGAGGATACTCAGTCACCGTTGAGTTAGCTTGGGGTTGCGCATAACTGACCACTCCGCGCATCCGCTTCATGACCTCGACCTTCTCGGGATCGCGACCCCATTCCTATAGTACGACGACGCGTCAGTACTCCATCGGTTTCACTGACGCTTGAGCGATACTGGCCTCGATGAACGAAGGGACCGTCCAAGTATAGTCCGCGTTGGTGGCGGTAATGCCCTGCCACACTGCGTCGGGCGTCGGGAACGTAGGAGGGCTCGCCGGTTTGAACGCTGCGACGACGAACCCGTTCACGGCCTGAGTCGGGAAGCATTTGTGACCGTCAATGAGACAGAAACTGAGTTGAGGTACATCACACGCACCGCGGTCGCGTACATGAACGCGCCTAGTCCATGGAACATGGGCGTTCCATGGCAACCCATGATTGACCGTGAAGTATCTACCTCGCTGAAGACTGTGAACACACGCGTCAGTGCTAGTTAACCAGTACTGAATACATTTGAAACGCACGGGGTCCCCGCCCGAAGAGTGCCAACCGCTTGTGCGTCCATGGAATCGGTTTCGGGTGACCGGTGGAACCTGGTTAGACGCGACGCTTCTCAGCTCACCATCCCAAGGACGCATGGCCAATGGGGAACATACCCGAGGAATGGAGTATGATCGCCAGCGCATCCGCGTTGTAGGCCTTCGGAAGCGCTACGTCTGCGTCAAAGGCATTGTTTCGCGCTTCATCCCCGAACAGATCCTCGAACACGGGCATCTCGCGCACGGTCACCTGGTCACCGGGGAGCTGGCCGAGCGCCTCGTCCGTAAGGCCGCGGATCGTCGCATCCTGAGAGATGAGAATTTGGGTCGTGTTCGTGCGCTTCAGGAGATCCGCGACGCCAGCCGCGGCGTTGCGCGTGGAAACGAGGAACAAGGTGCACCCCGATCGCAGCACGCCCACAGCCGTGCAGAAGTATGTGATCGTGTCTAAACGCGATAAGCAGACGTTAGCAAGCCACTTAGAGAGACGGGGATACGTTTGAGGGCAAGAAAGTCAGGGATGGGAACGCATTCTCACCAGCATTGGCAAAGATTGCGACGGTGGGTGGATTGGCGCCAGCCTTAGCAGACGCTTCCCTCGAATCGAGGCCTGACAGAACGTAGCGCGCAGCACGATCCATTGCGCGGTTCGCGGCGGCGTATGTAAGAAACTCGACTTTGTCGCCATCGTGATAGGTGAAGAGCGGGTAGTTGGGGTTCTCCTGCGCGTTCCAGGCGTAAAGCTCAGGGAGGACGGCGCCTCTGTCCACCAGATGGAGCGGAGAACGGAACTCCGTCGAGATGTGGGAGGGCACGTCCGCTGGGCTGAGGGGCATGTTTGGTGTCTATGGGAGAACTGCGAGGAAATGGCCTGCGAGTATTAGAGAAGAAGTAGAGCGCTGGGGACCGTGTGGACGCAAGTGCCTGTGAGCGATAAGATGCGGGTATGTGAGCTGTGTGGCCCGGCGTTTTTAAGAGAGACATACTAGACAGAAGCGCGCACGAACACGCACGATGTTCCCATCGGATCACCTGTGACTCCTGGGTAAGGTAGAGGTGAGAACCGACCCGAGCCGCGGGGACCCGACATCGTATCGAAACATCAGGTAGCATCGCAGCGGCGTATGGGACGAAGGGGACCACGGACGGGCGTTGGGGCACATTGCTGAGGCAAGTGTCACGAAACGCGCTCCCAAATCCGAGGGCGTATTCTCCCGCTCCCACTTGCACGTTCAAGCGGTGTGGGACAGAAGCCTGGAAAAGCACGCCAGTGAACAACCCGCGCGGCCCGGGACGGTTGGTACAGTGGATTCCACGGCCGAGCCTTCTTCCTGGGAAAGATGCGAGTGCTACACTAAGCTGTATGACCTCGTTGTGCGATGCCGTCCGGTGATCCCAGTGTAGTGCACAGGAAACGCCGATACCACCTTCTGAAATCCACATTAGCCGATGTAGTGATGCAAGCTGGGCGAGCGAAAGTGACGTACGTTCACCAGAAGCACAAATCGGACGGGGTATTGCTGGAGGAGTGAAGCCATCTCGACGTAACCAGACAGGTGCTGGTTGAAGCGCTGCGGCACCTAATCATGATGGCCGACATCTGCTAACTCCATGTACCACTGAACGAAGCGGGGTCATAGACCGACCCTTGCTAGCAGAACACCTCAAGGCGTCAGTCAGATCGTCCGAAGCCGTCCATCACCAGGACTTAGAACATGGGCACGGCCCGCAGCGGGTTCCAGGGCCGCTTCGATCGAAACCGGCTCAAGGAGGCACTACGGGCACCACTGCGCAGGAAGGGCACCAGAATCAACCGTCCACGAAAAACGTTAACACAATGCTTATTGCATCCGTCCAAGGGTGCCGACGCACCGAGTTTGCTGTTACGCCAGTATCACGATGGTCTATCCTTTGTTAGAGGCTCTGCTAGTATTGGTAGCCTGTGGTGTGCAAGTCGGTAGCCAGCGGCTTCGTTGACTGGACGCAGTTCAACGCAACCTCGCTCTGAGAAAGCCGCAACAGACAGGATGCGGCAAAACTCAGGTTGACAATATGCCAAATCTGAAGGGATACATACCTGGAATTCCCTCTCATCGGGATCGTCCAAGGATGGTCCAGTTCGCGTTTACAGTTGTTCGAACGGGATCTGGAGGAAACAGCGCTGATGAGATGTCTCCTGCGACACGAACGTCGACTCTGACATACCTTTTTGAAACCACGATAACCGGATCCTCGCCGTAGCCGCGATTAGCTGCTGAGCAGCCGAGGGTACACCGTGACATGTGCACACCCCTCGGCAGTACGATCAGTCCATAGGGTTGTCCAAGTCGAAGCAGGCACGCGCGACCGGAATACGCAGCAGGTCAATCAGGTGCCCATATATTACAACAGCTACCTTGCGTAAAAAGTCGTGACGCCCAGAACCCAGGTCCGCACCCCGCAGGGCTATGCGCCCCGCACACCGACGCGCGACTATGGCGCGCTGGTCGCGGCCACGCTAGCCCCCGCCCCCGTCCCCGCCATCTCCGGCGGCTCTGCGGGGGTATCGAAGGGGCGCTCGAGCGGAACGACGCACACGCCGAACTCCATGTACGGCAGCTCGGGCGCGGTGCCGTACTCGCTCGCCTTCTTCGTCGCCATCGCCATCGCGAACGGCATGCTGATCAACACCGCGACGCGCACGTGGTCGTCTGCGGGCCCTGGCGCGGGCGTGGCTGTCGGTGTGGGGGTGCGAGGGACCTTCTCCGTGAGGTCGGGGCTGAGCACGCGCATCGTGACGGAGGATGGTCGCGGGTCGGCGGATCGCCGCGAAGGCTCGGGATATGATGTGGGAGAGGGTGAGGGGGCGGGGGAGGGAGAAGGGGTTTGTCGGTGTCCTCTGCTAGGCCATCGCCATCGCCAGAAACGAGAGGTAGGTGGGGGTACGGGTGAAGGGGATGCGGAAACAGTGCTGTCCGGTGGTGGCCGTGGGGGCCTTAATAGCCTACAAGACACCGGCTAGATGCCCATGAGCAGGGTAAGCTCCTGCAAGAGCCTGGAATGGGGGATGGATACGCACCAGCATCTTATTCCACTCTACCACAAGCCCATCCCACACGGTGGCCCTCCGCTTCTCCTTCTCGATCAGGGAGGGCCTGCCCGCCCCTTCCTCCCCCGCCGGCACATCCTCCCCAACGACCTCCCTGACCAAGGATACTTGATACATCTTCGGTTTCCTTCCGACACGGACGCGCACGGGCGGGACATACGTCCCGTTCGCGATCGCCTCCGCGATCATGGCGCGGTGCCGCCGCCGGATAACATAGGAGCGCGCGATGATGGTTGCGGAGACGACAAGGAGGAGGACGAGTGTGGCTGCGATGAGTATGGATTCAGTGACGGTCGATATAGTGTTCATGACGTGAGACGAGAGCGAGGGCCTCAGCGTGGGCGTGAGAGCAGGCGTGGGCGCATTCGTGGGCGTAGGCGTAGAGAAAGACGTTGCAGCGGCCGTGAGGGGGTTCGTGAACGCGGACGCGGGTAGAGACGACGAAGGCGTATACGTGCGTGCGGGGTCATCGAGAACGGAAGAGGGCGGGGCGACCGCCCGTTGCCAGAGTATGTATAGGCCCTTTCCGGTCTCGGAGACGACTTACGGCGCCGTCGAGATGCTCGAGCCCCGCACGCAGTCGCGCAATCGAGCCTCGTCCAGCGCGCACAGCCGTCCCGACCACTCTGAATCGTAGGAATGCGTACCGGGAGTGCCCGATTCGCCCGGACAGGCCCAGCCCCGGCCTGCGCCCCAAGCTTTACTTGCAAATCCAGAGCACCAGCGCCCACCCGTCCAACCTCACGACATCCTGACTGCGAGCGGTCGTAAAAGCTCACCTAGGAAGGTATATACTGCGAACAAGAAGTGTTTGCGCTCAGCAACGAGGCAACAAGATCATGCGACGGAGGACAGACTTACAATACAGCGATGCGGATGACGTCAGTGCAGGCCCTGCCGCGGCTTGCTGGCCGTTCTGGCCCCCAGCGGACTGAGACGCCCCCGGGAGCCCCGAGCTCGAGCTCGGCGCGAGGGACGACGACGGAGAGGGCGACGTCGACGACATAGAGACAGGGAGGCAAGAAGGAGACCAGCTGCAGAACCAGACAGAACGGAAAGAGGAGATCAGGCGCAGCCCCCGCGGAGGGAATATGCACACGCCCGAGGCGCCGGGCAACGGCTATGCGAAATGCGTCCGTTGCGACTTGCTCGCGTGGGTGTGCCGGACCCGCGCTCGATGGCGAAACTGTATGCGCTCGCCGGCGGAGGAGCGATGCCGCGCTGCGATGGGCTCGCACGCCCTTTCTCGTCGTGACGGGGGAAAGTCGCTCGCGTGCAAGGCGGTGCGCACGCTGATGGGTCCGCGGGACGGATTTAGAGCCGCAGCAGCGGAGCGAGGAGAGACTGCGAATGGCGGCGTGTGACGAGAGGGGTTGACAGGCGTAGTGCGAGCGTGTCTGGAAGAGGGTGGGAAGATGCAACCGCAGACGGACTGGAAGCGACAGCGAATCACGGTTGAGGGTTGAGCCCAGAGAGCCCGGGGGAGGATGAGGAGGAAAGGACACACGCCTCGCTGCGCGTTGGCAAACGGTGGGACAGCGGTCGCGCAGAGAAGGCCGACATGCGGAGTTTATCTGGCAGTCACCAGGCCACCTTCTGTCGTCGTTTGTCAGCCCCAGTGAAGCGCTATAGTCATATCTTGTGATCCAGCAGGAGGATCCACGCGCATGAGGCAAGCGGGTGGGAGTAGATCATTGCAGTCATAGCCTCCCAGGTAGGCTTCAACGTTCGTAACATTGCATGAAGGGCGTTCTTCGCGGCGATCGTGTCCTTCAGACCGAGAGGGCCAGAGTAGTATGTCGGCCAATGGCGTGGTTGTGGGAATCATGAGAACGATGGATGCATACCACGCGGCAGATGTCGCCAACGCACCATGTCGACGGGGAACGCTGCCCAAATGCACGGTTACGGGGTGACAGAACGGAAACAAAAACTCACCATCACGATCCATTCCATCTGCTGGGCTTCGTAGAAGAGCGTGTCCTCGGACCTGAATTCTCATCGGCATCGGCGGATGGGAACTAGCCGTGCGTAGGTGGCAGGAAGGTCTGCTCCGAGTCGCTGGACTGGGCTGCGCAAGGCTAATAAAGTTTCTGAGCAGGAGCTCGCTATACGGACGTCCAGAGTTTGATTTGCATCGACCAAACGAGTGTCAGCGGCATGAACACGCATACAAGCCTCGAGTCGGTGGTGGTGGTCGAGAAGAGAAGCATCGAGCAGCCTTGGGCGCCTACACACACGATTTCGGTGCGTTCAGGCTTTGGTCTCAAATTACTGAGCACGAACTTGCTCAGTTCCAGTTGACATTACTTAGGGCGCGGTGCAGGATTATTCCAGAGGTAAGGCGAGGGATACAAAGAAGGCTCAGGGTGAGCGAGAGTGATAATACAACGGTCACAGCGATCTATTGACAGCGAACGGAACCAGGCAGAGGACAAGAATGCAGGACAGACGACGACCAATTACGCGCGGGACGGAAGATGCAAGAGCCGAGGGCGGCAGCGGGAGCGGAAGGTACTTTTGCTCCTCGACGCTCTACTGGTAAATGAAGTTGTACCTGTGAAACGCGTGTGAGCAGATTTGCGAGTGAGCGGCGCCGGGTCGACGATACACACCGAGAGAGGAGATGGGGAATGGCAGATAGTTGAGGCCCGTATCTGTGAGAACGGTCAGGCACGGTGAGACGGTGCGTCCAGGCGCATATACCCACCTTGCCGCGTTGTCGTAGAGTTCAAACAGGGGGATGGCGAGCAGCTTCATGTTCTTCGGAACGGCTAGAACCTCTGCACGACGCCGCTCCGTCTCAGAACACCACGATAAGTTTGGCAGAAAGGGGGGCAGCACGCACTGCGTTCGGGCATCTGCACCAGGAAGAGCTTCTTGCACTCTTTCGGCTTCGTGATGTGCGCGGGAATGAACGGGTACTGGTGCGCATATTTAGCACTCGCGCCCGTGCCACCGCACGCGCCGCCGCGCGGCAGAGATGAACGCAGACACGCACCATGAACGTCTCGAAGTTCGGCCGCCACCACTGCGCGAGGCAGTCGCCAATCTCCCACTCGTTGTCCACGCCGTGCGACGCGTTGAATTGCTTCGAGTCCGTGGGAGGCGCGAGGCGGTCGTCCAGCCGCTTCTTCAGGCCCTCGATCTCGTCCTCGCCCGGCTTCAGGTAGTCCCCGGGCCTGCACGGGAGTCGGTCAGCGTGTTCTCACGAGAGGAGGGGGCCAGAGCATCGGCCTCGGAGGCAGTGGCAGTCTGACGTACAGCTTGAAGAAAGCATTGGCAATTTGGAGCATGAGGATGTGGGGGTGCCCATGGTCGTGCACTACCAAGATCCCTTCGACCGTTCGCCGCATCCCAAAGTCTTCATAGTTGTTCTGGAGGCGCTGTAGGCGCGCGGACACAGAGGGGTCCTCTTCCGGCTGCGCCTCCTTCGTGCTAACGTTCATGAACGCGTTAATGCACTACTTCTGCGTGATGTACCTAGACGTACCTGAAGGTGAAGTTCGAGAGCGGGTACCTGAAGGTTTCTCGTGAGCATCTCTATTGCAATCCCAAGTATGCAACGTACAGTGCAATCGTGTTGGACATCGTTGCCTACGACAGAAGAGTAAAGAGAGGACGTCGTCGGAGACGCAGAGCACGCAGAGCGCGCCTCCGAACGCGTCGGGTTCGAGCGCGTGACAGTTAAGTCACACGTTGGTGACTGTTACCTGTCACATACCGCTAGCGCCTTTTAGCGCTTGTGCTCATCAGCGCCTATCTGCCAACCTCCAGGAGCTGACCATCACCTCCTCCTTGGCCGTGTCTTCTTGTATGAATCCTGACTCATTTTCAGCCACCACCACGATATTCATCAGGACGCGTCGGGACGGCAGGAGGAGAGTGGTGATCGCGGCTTGTGGGCAGACCTGACCGGTGGGAACGGCTGACCCATGTGCGCATGACCGGTGACCTCTCCCGATGCTCCAAGATGCTATCGAGCTGAGTATTTAATGAGAGAATGATCTGGGAATGCTCGATATTCCTACCTGCAGATCGCCTTCTCTGCCCTCTACTTCTATCTTGAGTCCCATCACAAAATATGGACGTTGTAGCCTCTATCGAAGAGACCGAGATCCCGGTCGTGCTCCAGCCCAGTAAGTTTCACGGATTACGAGGATCGCTCATCGACTAACCCCGTTCATAGCCGTCATCGCGTTTGCTAAGGCCCTGGAGCCTCACCGAGCCGAAATTGAAGCTATTACTCGCAAGACATTCCGTTATGGCGAGACGGAGAGGCACAACGTGAGTTGCGGTTGCAGCGGAACCCATATCGATAGACCGTTACGATTCTACGCTGCTCAGTGATCCTTGGAGAGACTCGCCCCCATTGGCCGGTCGAGCCCCCTCGCACCTCAGCGCACGGGGCTCGCCAAAATGGTGGAAGTGGAACTACGCCCCGGCGGGTCGGAGTTCCACTCCTACTAGCCATTACACTCTGACTTCCACTCCGAGGGTGCCCAGAACGCGTTGCCAATACTTGCGGGGAGCGTGTGTGTGAAGGCGATAACGATGCACACGTGAATGAGGCAGAGGATGCATGCGTGAAGATAGCGCAGATGTGAACGACCTGGGCGTCACTGAGCGAGGTGTAGGCGCCATCCCGGGCACGAGTGTGGACGAAGTGGACGCCTCCGGCCAGCACAGCGAAGGCGAAGCCAAGGACAGCCGTGTGCACGGGGTGGTCAGCGAGCGCGTTGATGAACGTGCTATGCCCACCAGGCTACTAAAGAGCAGCGCAGAATTCGAACGGTCTATCGATATGGAACTCCGCTGTCATTCAAGCATCACTGTTCGCCGCTAACACCTGTTTCAGCTGGACGTGTACTACCCCCCTGCTGAGGCTCTATCTGGCGGCTCAGTTCCCGTCCTCTTTTTCGTCTACGGCGGAGGTTTTGACTCGGGCACCCGCAAGTTCGACGCGCCCGTCGACCTTGTCTACTCTAACGTCGGCGCGTTCTATGCCAAACGCGGGTAAGTTCCCCGTTCGCCCTTGCATGCCTACGCACACCCTGATATCCCTCCCCAGCATCCTCACCGTGATCGCAGACTACCGTCTCGCCACGCACGCCCAGTTCCCCGCGCAAGCCGAGGACGTGCGCGATGCGCTCACCTGGTTCCTCGACAACACCTCCACTGTTGCCGCCGGCGCACCCTCGGCCCCCTCCCTCTCCGACCCTCGCGTCTTCGTCATGGGCCACTCCGCGGGCGCGCACATCATCACCTCGCTCTTCCTCCTCCCGTCTGTGCTCCCGCTCGCCTCGCCCGTGCGCGCGGCGGTGCGCGGGCTCGTGCCTCAGGGGGGCGTGTACCGCTTCGACTGGGAGAAGCCAATCCTGCGCCCGGGTGTGCTGGAGAGCCTGTACGGCTCGTCGGAGCGCGCGCGCGAGCTCATGCCGATCGTGCTGCTGGAGAACGCGGACGAAGCGCTCCTGAAGTCGCTCCCGGACGTGTACGTGCTCGTGAGCGAGCGCGACCCGCAGCGGCTGAAGGAGATGAGCGACGAGTTCGTGAAGACGCTGGAGGGCAAGCTCGGGAAGAGCGTCAAGTTTGAGGAGATGAAGGGCCATAACCACATCAGCCCCCATCTCGCGCTGTCCAGCGGCCAGGGCGAGGAGTGGGCCGTGAAAGCCGTGGAGTGGATCAAGTCTAAGGTGTAGGCGTTCAAGGTGACCGATCATTATTACAGCTATAGGGACGATATGATATCTACGAGCTCAGGCCTCAGGATGTTGTAACATGCGTAACGGGAATACAGAACGAGTATGAGAGATAAAGTGAAGTACAGCGCGCATATATGCATCAATCGCACTAGGAAGGCGATCGACCCGGAGGAACCTGCCCTCCTACCGATCCAGCAGCCCACTCGCCCGCCACCGCAACAGGCACCTCCTCCCTCTGCATCTCTCTCAGCACCTGCTGGAACCGGAGCGTCCACCACCCACGCTCCTCCCGCTCCCCACGCGCCCGGTCTTCATCCACGCCCTGCGCTGCCGCGTCGAACTGCATTGACGGGCTCTTTGGGAGCGGCAGGCCCGACGACAAGATGCCAACCAGCGACTGGCGCGTGTCCAGCTCGAGGTCGTCGGTGACCACCGCAGGAAGCGCGGGGTAGGAGAGCCCGCGCACGGTGTGGTGGTAGCACTTTCGTAGAGCTTTGAACAGCTCGTCCGGCTTGGAGGTAGGGTCGAGCGAAGGCGGAAGGGAGAGCGCGATGTCGATCGGGGAGGCGTTCTCGACCGTGATGCCCGTGTCGAGCTGGTCCGGGGGAATGGGGATGAGGCTTAGGCAGACTGAGCGTTCTATGAGGTTGAGATGTGAGTGCTTGTATATATATGAACATCGCATACACATACCTCCGGTCTCCGTCACGCCAAGGATCCTGGAAAGCCCTATGCCATCCACGAGACGCGAGCGCGGCTCTTCGTCGCTGCCCCGGGCTCCGTAGCTACTACCTGAGGCATTCGGCACAGCTAGAACGACAAGATCCGAGAAGACCATAACGTTCAAGGGCACGTCCTCAGCCTGCTGAGCCCTAGGAGTCGCTGGGGTCGACCTCGCGTGGCCCTTGGAGCTTACGCGCCCGGGCAGACGAAGTCCAGGGAATTGGTCCGAGCGCGGAGTCGCCAGCACAAATCCACTGGAGGCGGTCGACGCGGTGTCGTAGGTCTGCACCGAGAGCATGGAGGAGACCGAGGAACCGAACGACCCCGCGCGCGAACGCCGTGTTGTCCAGTCCCGTATCGCCGTAGCCAGCCTCGAAGACGTTCGGTCTCCACGAGCAGGAACCCGACGCGTCGCATCAGGGTTTGAGTGAGGTGAAGGAACATCGTTGGCTGTGGCTGGAGTGTTACCCCGGAGTCGAACGTCGCTCTCAGCGGTGCTGGGGGACTCTTCTGTCCGTACGAGCATACCGAACCAGAGAAGCCGTCGAGAGCGCCTGGCTAACGCTTGCGAGACAGGTAGTCCATCGGTGCGCGACGAGAGGTCCTTGACGAAGTCGTACTCCTCCTCGCGGGCCTTAACCTCCTCCATTACTCTGACCGCGGTTCGGGTCGAGTATAACAGAGAGGTCGTCGCGAGGTAGTCAGGGTGCCCTCGTGGAGTCAGCTCATACAGCCTCTGGAGCGCGTCATCGTTAGCAAAGCGCGCGCATATACTCACCCATTCACGTACCTGGAAGACGTCGAGGTAACTGCGCAACCGCGCATACGGCTCTTCGAACATCTTCTCCAGCGGCCACTCCCCCTCCACCCTCTCCCTCTCCTTCATCCTCAGGTACTCGCCGAACTCGCCTCCGTCCTGCTCCGTATGCCACCGCACCGCCTCTTTCATGCCCTCATACTTCACGAGATACGGCATGTACATCTCCAGGCGAGGCACGAATCCCTTCAATGTACCCGCGACGCGCTGTACGATCGAGCCCGTCTGCCAGATAGAGGCCACCGCAGAGAGGGCGCGGGCGATCGCGTCGTGAAGGTTCACGATGTCCTCGATCCAGTCGAAGAACCGCGCGATCTCCACGGGCAGTCCGGGGAGCCAAGCCCGAGACTCGCGCGAGCGTAGCGGGAGAAAGGTCGTGCGAACGACGCGTCGGGCGCACTTCACGAAGGTGTCCTCGGACGCAGAGAATGAGTAGATCAGCTCCTGGCGCTCCATCTCCTCGGCACCATAGTGTCGACTGAGAGAGCGGTAGACGTCGGCAGACAGCGTAGATCTCCAGGAGTTCGACGGCTCGTGCACCAAGACCACTGGAGGAGAGAGCGGCGCTTCCTCTTGATCGTGCTCGTACTCAGATGCAGGGCTAAGACTCGCGTGGTCTTCGTACTCGGATGGAGGGCTAGACGCAGTAGACACGGAGACGGAATCTGGAGAAGCCTGCCGATGATGTCGACTAGATATTCCAGGACTAGAGGCGCGATGTCCAGAATGGTGAGAGGAGCCCCAAGAACCGTGATCCGCCAGAGGAGTCCTCTCTTGCTCGCGTTGGTCTACAGCGGGACGACGATGTAGTGCGCCATTCGAGTTGGTAGTCTTCGACTCTAGAGCGTCGAAGAGAGCGGCAGCGCCCTTGCTAAGTTCCCTGCTAATCCGCACTTGGTCTTGCCAGCCAGCATCGGCCACAGAGAGATCGCTGTCCGCGCGAGAGATACCAGGCATCAGAGAAGTACCACTGCCCTGACGAGAGAGCGGCGGGCGCTGTTCCAGTTCCGGTTCATCAGGAGTAGTGTTACCGCCGTAGGAGAGAGACTCCGGGATACCAAAAGCTCGACGCTCACGAGTCCCAGCATCCTGTCCTCTAGACAAGTTCCCGCCAGACGTCCTAGGTGATGGAGACAGAAGCCGAGAAGACCGCAGACCAGACTCAGTAGACTGCCTTTGATGAGAGTTCCGCCTAGAGGTGTTTGTCGTAACTTTCGAGGAATCCTTGCGAGATGTCGGAGGCCGTTCGTAGCTAGATTTCGAGCGCCCGTGAGCAGGTCTGGTAGGAGCGGAGGACACGTCCACGGACGGTTCGCGAGGTGAGTTGAGCAGAGGAGACCTGGAACGTCTACGGTCTGTAGGTTGCGGGGATTGGGAAGCAGCTCGTCGGCTTGAATGAACAGCCTCTTGTACGGCCAGCGAGCTTGACGGCCGTTTCCAGGATGTCCGGTTCTGCCTAAGAGAGATGGGAGATCGAGACTGCTCGGTACGCCCGCCGCCTTCAGGTCTTGGGGACACCCGATAGTCCTTATTCCAGGTCTGCGCGTGATCGTCGTAGTCGGAGTATGTAGACTCGGCATCGCTGTGGCTAGCCTCTGATTCAGAGAGGGCGTTGCCGTTATGACTACGAAGCGGCGGTTGGTCGACGGAGGTCGAACGAGGCGACGAGCCGTTCCGGAAGTCAACCGACCCGCCTATCGCAAGTCCGTGGATGCTATTACCGCCCTCGCTCTCGCTATGAACCAACGTGCCGTCGCCATCGCCCGGCGTATCGCCATAGTCATGGTGCAGACCATCCACGATCCCGAGCAGAGCCTCATGACGCAGCCGGTCGTTGGAACTGCCGTGTCGGTGTGGCAGTGGGGATCGCCTCTGGAAGCCGTCCTGCTGTGGCGGAGAGTCGTCCGCATATATGCTGCCATCGTCGTCACCGGCGAGAGGCGGTTCATCCATGAGGAAAGAGTGAGCGTCTGAGTCGTCGTCGTATATGCTCACTTCGTCATCGTCGATGGGAAACCGCCTCTGATGCTCCCCAAAATCGTCCACCTTGAGTCCCAGGCCAACAGTGATTGCAGACCTGCTTGGGATTTTGGTAGGAGCCGCGCTTGCACCTCTTTGCGCCAGTGCTCTAGGAGGCTGTCGGTTGATCTCGCGTGGCAGAGCTGAGGGAGGAGGTGCTGGTGGTGCCTGCTTGAGCCACTGTGAGTGGCGGTTGCGTTTTTTCGCCCCATGATCGCTCTCCGAAGAGCTGGGAACGATTACTGCGTTCGCAACGACGAGCCTGCCTGGGGAGTGGGCCCTTCCGACTTGCCGCTCAAGCTCTGAGCCGCTGTCAGTAGGAAGAAGATGTCCTGTCCTCGAGGGCTTCGGTCGGGGGAGCGAGCTGTACGCGAGAGGCGAGCCAGCCGGTCGTTCAGGTTGAGGCGTCGTGAAAACGGAGTAGCGACTGGGTGTTTGAGGGGTTGTAGGGTTGGACTTCGATTTTGCGTCCGTCTTGCGCTTCGGCAACGCGGAGGTCGCATTCGAGCTTGACTTGGATGTAGAAGCAGGTACTTCAGCTGCGACGCGTGAGCGCTCGTTCCGACCTCTCTCGCTAGGCTGTGCATTTACTCAGAAACTGGATACGCATGCGAAAGTAGGCAACGTACGTCCACATCTAAACGCGGCTGGAAGTCCGGGCGAATGGCACCGGATCCTTGAGGAGCCCGTAAAGTGGCAGGGGGAGCTTTCGGGGACGAAAGACTTGGAGTGGTGGCGTTAGAGGCGGTTCCACGGCGTGAGGGCGACTTGAGCGCTGATTTAGGGGCAGGAGAAGCGGGTGTTCGCAAACGTGGGATATTAGTGGATGGAGATGGCTCTGGGGTAGTCCTTGGAATGCGAGAGGATGTCGTCTGAAGTGCCGGCGTGTGATAAGACTCAACGGACTCGCTCTGATCTAGCGATTGTCTTGGAAGTTGAGTCATTCTGTCCACTGTATCGCGGAGGGACGGAAGTAGGTGGGCCTCGAGAAGAGGGATATCCGTCAACTGGCTTTTGCGCTTGTCACGGTGTTCTTTGTCTTTGTCGCCTTTGCTGTCTTGCCGAGCCAGAGACAGGGTAGAGCGCTTACCAGAGCTCCTACTAATAAGCCGGCCGACAGCTCCTAGATGAGATGTATCCGCAGAATCGGGTGAAGATGCCTCGTCCAAAGCGGCAGGATACGCTATCGACGGATGATCGAAAGGCGCTGAGTACTTCTCGTAGGAGGCTCGCGTATCCCCAGATATAGATAGACCGGCAGCTGCAGCATAGTGGGACGGAGGCAAGAAATTCGGCGGCCGAGAATATTGAGGCGCGAACGTTTGCGGAGTGGTAGCAGGCGCAGGAGAACGGGACTTGCTTCTCGCGTGAGAACGACCAAAAGGCATGTAAGAAAGCTGTACGAAGTATGGTAGCGTCGGCAGGAAGCAAATGGAGATCGTTCAACGTTTAGACAAGAGCAGGTGAGATGGTTGAGAAACAGGCGTCGCGACCCGCGAGTCAGAGCGTTGGTGTTTCGAACTCGACGAACCTGCGTGACCATGTCACGCCCTAATTTGGGAGTGTCACAGCTCTCCGTTCCTGTCGGCCAGCCCAGAAAATCAGGGGCATCGAGCTCGGCATTTTCCGGTTCTCGACCGAGGGTCCACAGCAGATCTTTGAGTTCGATCTGAGCACACAACCTCCGTCCCACCTCCATCTTTGCACCTCTGCTATTGCGTTGATAGAGCCCTGAGGCAGGCTTTGCAAGGTTTTCTTACGCTGGTGCACCCGAAAAGTACGCTCATTTCATGCTTTCGGCCTTGCAGATAAGTGCTCACATTCATTTTGCCCGATCACAACCCCACAGCGTCAAGGCCCTTATCTGGGCGGATTAACCTCTCTCCCAGGTCCCCGGGCCTCAGAGGTTGATTCTGAACCTTGCGTAACTGCGAGACTCCCTCCTTGCCTCCCCCCTCAATGCTTTGCACGTACACGCGCTGATGTCGCTCAATTCTCCCACCGAGCGAGCAGCCAATACGCCTCCGATGGCCGTGGCCAGGCTCGATGACGCTAGCTCGCCAGCGGCACGCGACATCGACGCGTTTCTGCGCACGCAAGGTGGCTCCCCGATTGCACGCGCTGGGTGAGTTCGACTTGTTCGCGTCACCGGGCTACTGCAGTCTTTAACTGGGACCTATGCAGCCTGCTGCAGCCGCGCAGTTATGTCTCCTCAAGTTCGAGATCGTCGAGGCCCAGACACATACCTGCTGCGGTGCACACGCAAGACGCGATCCGGGATAGTACAATGGAGATATCGAGCTTCAACCTTCAAACCCCCTCCCACCTTTCTACGCATTCTCAAGAGGCGTTCATTTTCCCCGACGTCGGCGCCTCTTCCAATGAAGAGGACGAAAACGTGTTAACCTCCGCGTCGCTCACGTCCGAGCTCTCCTTCAAGCCTGCGGAAGACGTCACGGACCTCGAGGCCTCCACTTCCACGCTTTCAACGCATCCGGTTTCCGGGGAGATGACCCCAAGAGCCCCGCCTAGCTCGTCGCACCCGTCCGGCTTGTCTCTGCTTCTCGCTCGCTACGACGACCGCTCGCAGTCCACCCCGGCGACCCCAATAGCCGATTCTACCACTCAGACGCCAACGCTCGAAAGGCCCAACTTCATGGGCGCTCCTCTGTCGATCGTGCGTGAAAGCCAGAATGGCTCCATATCCTCCGAAAGACGCACGCATACACCATCCGAAGCCCTTCACCAGTCGTCCAATGAGTCCGTGCCGCTTCTTGCCGACCTCGAGGCGAATCACCAGTCCTACCAAACGAACGGACATCCTCGGCCGGAGCCTGTCGGGAAGCGCGGCACGAGGGGAGCTGTGAAGGACATGGCTCTTCGAATATCGAAGGGTTCTGGCCCTGTATTCAAAGACGGCGTCCGCTCCATCCCTGCCGTGATCCTCGGCACGCTTTTGAACATCCTAGACGGTGTATCATGTGAGTTATATGTTTGTGCGCCGTATCTTCGGACGCCAGCTGACGTTCACAGACGGCATGATCATCTTCCCTGCCGCAGGAGTGTTTACCGGCCTCGGCGGGGCTGGAGTATCGATGTTCTTCGTCACGCAAGTTGCCGTATAGCAGTCTTCTTGTCTCATCATCTGACAAGGACTGCTTTAGTGCGATCATCACCCAGCTCATATACTCTGCTGGCGCGAGCGGCTTCGCGGGTGCAAATGGCAGTATGATGATCGAGGTCGTCGTGAGTATCTCCGACCCCGCGAACGTCATGCGCCGTATTTGACTTGTCGCTGTGCAGCCCTTCTTTCATCTCATCGCCAATCAAATTGCGGACGACATCGGAGAGGACAAGCCTCACGTCGTGATCGCTACCACGATGGTGGCGTTCGCGTTCTCTTCAATCCTGACCGGTGCGTCGACCCCATGGGCGCATATATGCAGTTTCTCAAGATTTCACAGGCGTTACCTTCTTCCTTCTGGGAGCGTTGAGGCTAGGCTCGTTGATCGGATTCTTCCCGCGACATATCTTGGTTGGGTACGTCCCAAGGCTGCATATATGCGCACACTTCTCCTGAAGGACCTTAAAACTAGGTGTATAGGCGGTGTTGGGGTCTTCTTGGTGATCACTGGGTGAGAGAAATCGTATATCATGCTATTTCTTCTGGGGTTTCTAACCTCTACTCTGCTCAGGCTGACCGTCAGCACCGGGATGTCGGACGACGACTTCTCGCTCTCCTTGGGGACTTTCAAGTACCTCGTCCTCAATGTTCACAACCTCGTCATGTGGCTGCCGGCTTTTTGCCTCGCCATTCTTCTACGCCTCATCACGCATAGGTGGGAGCACCAACTGATCTTCCCGATCTGTGAGTGGCGATCGCGGCAGTTTGCACATCTAGAGGTACTGAAATGGTACAACGACTCCAGATTTCTGTGTCATTCCGATGGTCTTCTACATCGTTGTCGCCGCGGGACATCTCGATCTCGGCATGCTGCGAGAAACGGGTTGGTTGTTTGACATGGGGACGTCACGCGAGCCGTGGTATCACTTCTACTCACTGTACGGTACGTGGTCAATGTTGCTCGCCCTGCACCGGAGACCTTCACTCACCGGCGATACTCAGACTTCGGTGCAATGGACTGGTCAGCATTCTGGGCGACCATGCCTACGCAATTCGCTCTGTGAGTGGGACAGTCCTTGGCACGGCAACGCCGCTCACGAGAACTGGAAAGGCTGTTCTTCAACATCTTGCATCCACCCCTCAACGTGCCCGCCTTAGCTGTCTCGCTCCATCATGATGTGAACACCGACAAGGAACTCGTCGCGCATGGTTACTCCAACCTGCTTGCAGGCCTCATTGGCACGGTGTGAGTAGTTTTCGTCTGTTGCGCCTCGTCTCACAACCCAATGAATTCTTGTCCTACAGGCCAAACTATCTCGTCTATGTCAACACATTGCTGTTCGTAACCTTCCGGTTACCCCTTCTCTCCTTACCTCTAACGCATATACGCAGGTTCTACCGCGTTGGAGGCGATACTCGTGTCTCTGGCTTCCTCCTTGCTGGCGCTACGACCATTCTCTTGTTGGTTGGGACTGGGCCGATCGCATTCATCCGTGAGCACCTCCACGGTACTATGCTGCAACGCGCTAAAACTTAGGCAAACGTAGCCGTCATGGTTGTGGGCGCACTGATCTTCGTGCTTGGGATCGACCTCGTCAAGGAGGCGCTGTGGGATACTCGACATCGCGTCAGCACCTCCGAGTACGTCACGATCGTGAGCATCATGATCTGCATGACCGTGTGGGACTTCGTCACCGGAGTGCTCTTGGGCATCGTCGTCAGCTGTACGTGCTTCTCCGTGCGCTCTCATTCACGCCCATACTCACATCCCATCAGGCGTCTTCTTCGTCGTCCAGAGCTCGCAGCGCCAGAGCATCCGCGCACTACACACCGGCGACAGCGTCATGTCGACCGTCCGGCGCCCCGGCGCGCACCGCGCGTACCTGCGCGACGTCTCCAAGCAGACGACGATCCTGCGCCTGCAGGGCTTCATGTTCTTCGGCACGATCGCGCACGTCGAGGAGGCGATCCGCGCGCTGCTCGACGAGCCGACGTGGCGCCGGAGCCCGATCCGCTTCCTCGTGATCGATCTGTCGCTCGTCGCGGGCGTCGACATGAGCGCGGCGGAGGCGTTCGTGCGCGTGCGCCGGCTGCTCGCGGCGCGCAAGGTCGTGCTGGTGCTGTGCGGGTGCACGGTCGAGAGCTCGGTGGGGCGCGCGTTGGGTAATGTGGGTCTGCTCGAGATGAGCGGCGTCGAGCTCTTCGACTCGTTCAGCGATGCGATCGAGTGTAAGTTGTGCTGTTGCGCTGTAAGGCGAATGTCTTGCTAATGCGCAGTTGTTGACAGGGACGGAAAATACCTACCTGAGAGCGTGGTTTAGGGCACAGAAAACTGAGACGCTCCCAGTCGGTAAGTGGGAATGCCGTGAGTTGTGAAGATGCTTGGCTGACCCATGCGCGCAGCTCTTCCCGGGCGACAGGACGACGTAATCCCCTTCCAAGGCTCCGTCATCGACAGCCCCAGGAGGACGGCCCTCGTTGACGCCGGGTGGCGCACAATCGCTCGAGGCTGGTATCCCTTTATTTGTTTTTCCTCCTGCCATTTTGACACCCGTCTTCAGATCACAGCCCTCCGGACCCCCTAGACGCAGCCGAGCCGTTCAACACGCTCGTCCGTGCCTTCTCGTCCTACGAGGCGATCGACCGCGACACCTACGCGCCGCTCATCCCGTACCTCAAGCGCATGCCCGTCCCCGCAGGGACCGTGCTCTGGAGCCAGGACGACGCGCCCGACGGGCTCTACATCGTCGAGTCCGGCATCCTGCGCGCGACGTACCGCTTCGCGGACCCGACGCCGCCGATGGTCGAGTCGATGGTGCCCGGGACGATCGCGGGCGAGCTGTCTGCGCTCTCCGGGCTCGAGCGGAACGCGACGTGTGTCGTCGAGCGCGCGGCGGTGGTGTGGAAGCTGAGCAGAGAGGGGTTGGCGGCGCTCGAGGAGGCGCACCCGGAGCTCGCGATGGCATTTACGAGGCTGGTGCTGAAGGGTGAGTGGATTTGACTGTACGTGTGATGTGTGTGTGTGTATGCTGACCGGTCGTGGATGCAGTGGCGAAGCTCGATTACGATATTCTGATCACGGCGTTGGCGACGAGGCAATAGCGCAGACCGTGCGCGACGGACAATATTTCATGCATATATTGACAATCTGCTGGTTGTAGCGATAGACTTAGAGACGACGTTACGATACCCCGCGCTCTCCAGCCGAGCCGAACATTCGTAGCAATGCCCGTACGCACCCACACACGACTAGATTTGTTTCCACCCAATTGTCTACACATAGTGAGCGCGAGTGTCGAGAGTAAGGCTCCCTATATGAGCGTAATTCGCGAGCAGGGAGGGTGTGTCGGTGGATACTATCATTTTGTGGCCTCTAAGTGGACGAGCCAACCTGGTGCACACCGCACACGGAGAGCTTCTAGAGGATGGCATGGTGTGGTCATCGTGGTCCGCAGCGTCGAGGTCGTGTCCAGCAGCAAGCGCGCGTGGCGGGACGCCCGCTCGCCCCGGGAAACTCGGCCTCGCTTCTCACCACGATGACAGCATCCACCCGAGTCCTCTCAGTCCAGCGTCTTGCCCATCTACCACCAACACCACCACCATGGCGTTCGACTTCGGGACCCCCGTGAACACCGCGCTGCTGCTCTACATCCTGTACTCTATCCAGCGGATCATCTACCCGTCGAGCGCCGTGCCCAAGACCGTCCCGAACGAGTTTAAGAATGGGTACACTTGGATGCCGAAGGCGCACCCGCCGACGCTGCTCTACCAGACGTACACCCCGAAGACCCTCGCGCCGTTTAATGGACAGGAGGGAAAGCGCATCCTGCTCGCAATCAAGGGCGTGGTGTACGACGTGACTGCTGGGAGGAACTTCTACGGCCCCAGTGAGTGCTACTGAGCTATGTTGTGGATTGCCTTATCTCACGTGTCATAGACGGCATGTACGCGAACTTTGCTGGCCGTGATGCATCCCGAGGGATGGCAAAGCAGTCCTTCGACGAGGGTGCGTTCACAGAGTCCTGCCGCCCGCATATACCCCGCATCCGCTGACCTTCCCGAGCAGAGATGCTGACGCCTATTGACAAGCCTCTCGACAAGCTCACCGACCTCACGCCCGAGGAGATGTAAGCCTCCTCCATCGCTATTAATGCTCTGCCAATCTGACCTCAAGCGATATCATACAGCGAGAACATGAAGGGTCAGTACCCGATCAAGCAGACTGCGATGTGTCGTGTACTAACCTCGCACCAGGTTGGATGGAGCATTTCTCCAGCAAGTACATCGTATGCGGCAAACTTGTCGAGAACGACGCGGTCTAGCCCTGCTTATGCATTGTATTTGTCCTTGACTCTGCGCCTCGGAAGGACATAACGTCAGATGTGTGAGGTGACCCCGTCGAATTGACAATGTTGATCGCGACAGCCATATTGAGCCGATGTTGCAGTTGTTGCGCTTCCGAACTGTCTTCTCGCAATCCTTCCCTTGAATGCACCGAACTTCACGACCATCACCGAGGCGGGGCTTCGCGGCTGGGAGAAGGTACGGGAGGCCCCATGCCATGGGTGCACTGTAGTCTCCATGGCTACATGGTATTGTACTAGCGTCGTTTCTTCTGGCTGGCAATTACACCGTCGCGCTCGACGCTGCAAGCGACCTCGGACTTCACAATGGGTGCAGGCATGTGTGTTCGTCCTCCCCTGCGACGTAATTGTTGACAGTCTCCGCGGATCTTTAGTCCTCATCCGACGTTCTCACGGTAGCTCAGGACCTACATGCGTCTGAGAAGCTTCTGAAGCTCACCTTCGCAACTGCTATTCTCTTGTCGCCAGAATCCTGACATTTGTGCGAAGTCGCAACCCAGTTTCGCCTCCGACGACGATAACACACTATTGCCGGGAACCTATATAACGAACATGTTTGTGTTCTACGCGAGCATATCTGCTGCGAGCACACTAGAACAGCTACGACACTTGCGCGCAAACAACCCCTGGACTTCATGGCTCTCCCCTTGACAATCGTCGCACTGGCTGGCAATACTCCACGGGATGTCCACAACTTCTTGGGTATGTCGCAACCCCTTCAGCGTGAGCGAGTCGCTCACTAGGTCGTTCGTTCCGATAAGATCACTATCAGAGATGGAATATAGCTGTGGCGAGACTCCCGCCACGGAATCGATATGCAGCTGTTGTTAACCCACTTCCCCACCCCGGTAATCCTATGGCTATACATGCGCTTCTCGTGCTTTCGGGACAGCCGATATCTGCGAAACAGGTAAAGGTTTTTGTGTTGGTACGTCCCCCTCCATTCTGGGCAGAAACGCTTCGCGGCGCGAGTACTAACGAATCCTTTCACAGGCGGCAGCGCATCTGGACCCCCTAGATATGCTTCATATGTCGCGGCTCTGCAAGCGGATGCGGATAGCACTGGTATCGACAGGCAGTCGCGCTCTCTGGAGATCTGCGCTCGCGAAGCACCCGAGCTTTCCGCCGTGTCCCAGACACATCACTCACCCGCACTACGTCTCTCTCATATACGGCCGGGAATGTAACGTCAGTCTGCTTTCACATGGTTCATGCACTCCAGGACGAGCACTGATCGATGGTCGGCAGGCTTGCGGGACCCTCTGTGACGAGATTCAAGCGCATACATGGGCCAAGATTGGGTGGCGCTTATGCGCTGTTTGTCTAGAACACAAGTGAGTGTCCCGCCGTGTTCGGAGATATTAGATGCCTTCGCTTACGAAGAGTGTCACAGCCTCATGGGCGAAGACGAATTGCTGGCTCTGTATAGCGCTGCTACCCAAAGCGGGCACGAGGGACTCGGAGTCGGCTTTCCTCAGCGAGGTACCCTTCGCGACGACCTACAATCCTTCCTACCGCTTCATGCCCGATGTAGGTTATGCCTGTGGTCTTCCCAGCCACATCCCGCTAATCGTTCCCAACAGGGTGCTTCAATCCCGAGGGCGACGTGGTCTTGAAGAACTACTACTATAGGCCTGAGGCAGAGGTAGTCGTGAAGAACTACTTGCGTCTTATCCAGGTACTGCGCCGCACAGGGGCGGAGACGGCGTGGAAACTGATGGTGGGACTGCGTCTCCGTCACATTGAAAGCGTTAAAGAGGTGAGCGACAAGATCGACGAGGGCGCTTCAAGTATGACTGATCTGCGGGCATGCATTCAGTTTTCCGACGTGATCGCAGAGTGCATCAAAGCAGATACTGCGTCGTCGGAACTCACCGTCCCGACCGTGAGGGAAGAGTGAGTGGATCCGGTAACTGCGGAGGATCGTGTGCTCACCGGAAACTCCCGCATCTGCGCAGGATCATGGACAGGATGGACCTCAAAGCGCACGGCTTTCAACTAGAAGACCTTCAGCGGCGCTCGACACGGTCCGCGTACGAGAACTTCCTCGACCAGTTGGTCACGGACGAAGGTGAGCCTCGCTTAGACACCGTATCAGCGGCACACGCGCGAGATTGAGCAATATCTTAGAGGTGTGGACGGCCGCACGGCGAGATGTACCGCGTATCCTTTCCTGGAAGCGAGCCGGGCGACTCCGCCGGAAGCTGCACGACAGCGTGGAGGACGTCATTCTCTGCTATGAAGAAGCGGCCGAGAAGATGCTGTCGACCCTCGAGACGTGGTACATGCAGCTCCCTAATCATACCCAGGTGGTGCTTCTCCCGTCTGTGGTTCAGTTCGTGCTCGGATGCGACGAACCGCCGACTCGAGAGCAGCTTCTGGCCATGATGACCACCGCACCCCCCTTCATGAATGAGGTCAACCAGTACTGCAACACGCTATCTGGACAGTTCGCCGAGATGATCAACAAACTCTTCACGCAACATCCACTCGCGGTACACAGGCCGGCGTCGAGAACGACCGGAGGGCTGCTGGACATGGCGGCAGCGCTGTTTACGTACGGGAACCGGACGAGGGACCAAGACATCGTCGTGCTGCCGTTTCCCCAGATACATGGGCACTGGCGCACCTACTTTGCTCGATTTGGCTGGGACGTTGTCCTGTCCATAGAAGCAGTGAGTCGCCACGTATCGGTGCCTGGCGTGTCGGACGCAGTTGTGCCGTACGCACCCAGCCTGCTCCATATCAGGGCCCTGGGGTTCCTAGACGACATCTCTCTGGAGTGTATGGATCGGCTTGTGCGCCAGGGCAAGGTGCAGTGTCCGTGCAGGATCACGAGACTCGAGCACAATCGTGATACATGGGGGTGGATTGATTTGGTGCGTCCCACCCTTCGACAAGTCATCTAACCGTACTGAGCTAACTCAAAACTCTCAGCTCGTTCATTGCGCGTACGAGCAATCGCAGTGGGAGAAGCTCTGGAGGCCAACGGTGTAGTGCGTACCATCATCACGTCCCCCGCGCCGCACGTGCTGCCCACTCACCTCCACTGTCCTGGTGCCAGCGCGGCGGCGGCACATCGCCACCGCCCGTGGAGAAACAACCACACCGTCGGGCATCTGAAGTACTACCAACGCGTGCCCCAGTATTCCCCGCCCTCGGAGCAAACACTGGCGGACGTGGAGAATGCGCTTCGTGCCCATAAGGGCCGAAGGCTCTTGGGTTGCGGCATCTGCTTCGATGTGGCTAGTGGCTCTGGGCAGGACGACGCGCAGCTTGGAGCCTTTGGTGGTCTTCCAGGGCCCAACGCTGCGTCCCGAAACCCGGTAGACATCGCGCACCACTTCCGCTCAAGGTCCGTACGCCCAGTCTTTCGACAAAATAGTTGAACTGACAGACAGCTGTTAACGTTGTTCACGCGGCCATACAGGCACAAGCTCATAAGGATTCGCAGTACAGATCTCCTTTTCGAATGACCGCTTTATTCCGAGGGACGTTCTGCAAATTATGTTTATGACCGTGACAGGCATTGACTGTTATTGCTGCAATCGAGCGAAATAGTGGGTGGGAGCTTTATGTATGATCGCGCTGGCGCATTGTCATAAATCTCTGACGTCGAGTTTCTATCTGTCCTGATTCTTGGGTGCGTTGACAGTAGGGGCTATAGGTTAGCGCCACCGCGTACCTTGCACGTCTTTCAGCGCTGCAATGTGCCACCATACTAACGTTACAGCGGAATTCATATCGATAGACCGTTCGAATTTTACGCTGCTCATGGAGCTTGGAGCACCCGAGCGCCCTACCCCCACGTGCCACGCCGTACCGCGAATACTGGCCAGATAGTGCTCGCTGCTTGTGCGGAAGCAAGGGCAAGTCAGGTAAATGAGCGTGCAGGTATCTCGTAGCACTTCCTCACGCCGTCCTCAGCAGGTAGTAGTAGCCTTATGGCAGTTTACGAGGGGCGCGAGCAGCGAACTCACCCGATCGAGGGCGCCAACCCCGCCCGACTGCCACAGCAAACGCCGGCGAGACTCTGCGAGTTCGTGGTGCACCGTGGTGCGAGGTGGCTCAACCTACCAAATGGGGTTGGTTGGCTCCAAGGATCCCTGAGCAGCAAGAAATCATAACGGTCTATCGATATGAATTTCGTTGTAACGGCACCAATACGTAGGCCTAGCACCGCCATCCCGCTCCAAGTTAACGACACAGATATGCAAGCTTAGCGAGACAGCGCTGGTGACACTGCAGGTGGTTGCAGCGGCGGAACGTGAACATGATAAGGCGCCTTCGGTTTGCCGCGGACTCGGATGTCACTGGCACGGCGACGAATTGCTCCCGAGCAGGGACTCGGTTCCACTCCGAGCTCAGCGCGGACTTCACAGAGCAGGCCCAGCATGACACCCACTCTGCTCGGAATTCTAGTAGCAGCGGTAGAGTTGCCCCCTTGACCATTTGGATGTACGTCCACAAACGTTTGTCATCATCATCCTTAAACCAACTGACTTCATGTTGTCCGCAGTTACCTGCGCAGACCACGATAGGGCCGATTATGTTTGACCTACGCTGACACGGACGTACAACTGGCTATCCGGGTGCTATATCTGTTGTAATGCCGGGTGTGCAAATTCAGACCGGCTCCTCGGCACTCTGGATCCGCTGCCTTTGCATCTCATCGCGTCGTCCAGCACCATGTGGCATACGAACTCTGGAAACACCGATCTAGTACCCTAGGCCTAACGCTGCCCCGCGCCGCTCTGGAGCCTGCACCCGTGTGGCCTGCGAGTCTTCTCATACCGGCCCTTCTATGCCCTAGCCGCAATACGTAAGACTGCATACCAACGTTGACGGTACCCTCGTTGACGGTGTCGACCACACAGACAGCACAGCTGTAACTCTAACGTACAAGCGCTGACGACACCGACACTCGCTAGCAGGCCTTGGCATAGGGCCCGAACTCTACCGACTGACGGGCCAAATCCAACTAGGTCGTACCCGGTGGGTGTGTGCCAGCCAGAGGGTCGCCGTGGTACAACCGGTCAGCTACCGATCCACCGTCAGTCCTCAACCCTGACTTCTCCCTCGATGTCGGCAGAGTAATACCCTCACTAGTTGAAGCGGCACCGCGGTAAGTTTACGAAGCAGCCGACTGGGCGGCTCGAGACAGCGCTGACCACATTGAAGGCTGTCGAAGATGATGTTGTTAGAAGCACCTGAAGACCACATAGGAGGCCCGGGTGGTCGAGCCACCACTGAAATGTCACCGGCGGCGTCGAGTGTACGTTTGGAGGTGTGTCTCGTGGTCCTCCAACCCGTTGACTTGGACGCACTGGCCAGCAGAACGCAGGGTGACTGGCCTGCCCGCTGCCCATAAGCTCGAGTCCAGCTAATTCGAGCTCTGGGCGGGCGGTTTGTGTCTAGGTACCATGGTCAGGGGACCGAGAGCATTGGCAGTCCGTGGCGCACCATTTGCCGGCCTTGGAATGTCCGGGTCCACAGGCAAGATAGGCCCGCAAGGATCCCTGCGAATTACGTCTGGGAGATGTTCACGCCAGCCATTTCCTCGTCGCTCCCCCCTCCGATGATACGACATATAAAGGGCATGCCCCACGGCTGGTTCGTCAGTCCTCCCACCGCTTGAAAGTCCGCTTTTTTGAACTACAGTACCACAGCATCTCACCGCAACATGTCAAGCCCGCGAGTCGCCTTACTACCCATTACACCTTTGGTCATCCTCGAAAGTGGTCGTCTGAACCTTACATCCGGAGCCGTCGCTCTGCTGTTCGGCGTCGTGACGATCCTTCTGCTCATCGCTGCTGGGCTCTGGAAGAAGACGGGAAATATTCCAGCGGGCCCCAGGGGCCTCCCCCTCCTAGGCAAGTCGAGCACGCACTTCCCCTCCAAACACAACACACTGAGCCGCTCCGGTCTCGCAGGGTGTTTCATGTCGCTCGCGAAATACCCAGAGCTTAGTCTCGACCGGTGGACGAAGACATTCGGCCCGATCTTCACGTTCACGATCGGGAGGCAGCTCTTCCTCGTGCTCTCCGACCCGCACATGGTGAAGGACATCCTCGTCACGAACGGCGCGATCTTCTCGTCCAGGAAGGACACGTTCATCAAGGCGCAGACCATCCTTATGCACCGCGGGATTACCAGTACCCCGTACAACGCGACTTGGTGAGCTCCTCACGTCTTGTGCAAGTTCACGCCTGTGCCCGGGTTGCTGATTGGTATTTGGAGGCGGAAGCACCGTAGGATCCTCAACAAGCTCGTCGTGCCCCAGGCCGTCGCGACGTACAGCGGGTGGCTGGAAGCGGAAACCCAGGAGATGCTCCGCGACATGATGCGCGACGGCGAGGCCGGACGAAACGGGATCGCCCCCTCACGGTATGCGAGCCGCGTCTCGCTGAACACGATGTTCAGGCTCGTGTACGGAACGCGTACCGCGTCGCTCGACGATCCCGCGGTCACGGAGGTGCTCCGCATGTCCCGCGAATTCATGTAAGCCGCATTTTCCTTTCTTCAGCGAGACCGAAGGCTTTAAGCGTTTGTTGACTGGAAACCTTTTGCGCACGTCGCGACAGGAACGTGACCGGCGCCGTGTCGAACCTCGTCGACTTCTTCCCCGTGCTGCAGAAGTTCCCGAACGCGATGACCACCCGCGCACGCAACCTGCACCGTGACCTCCTCGCGTTCAACCGGCCGTACATCGCCGATGTCCAGGCCCGTCTGGCACGCGGGGAGGACGTGCCGGATTGCCTCGCGAGGACGGTGCTGTTCACGCGCGAGGAGGAGGAGCTGGACGACCTGGACATCGAGCTTCTTTGCGGGACGATGCTCATCGGCGGCGTCGAGACGGTATGTCGCCCAACTGTATCCTGGACTCGGAGTGGCGAATCTGAATTTTGGCCGCGGAAGACCGCGTCTGTGCAGCATTGGTTCATGGCTCAAATCGCCGGACGCCCGGACATTCAGGCGAAGGCGCAGGCCGAGCTCGACCGGGTGTGTGGGCACGACCGTCTCCCCCGTGTGGACGACGAGCAACAGTTGCAATACATCCGAGCCATCGCGAAGGTCAGCACGCTCCTCATCTCACCGTGACTTTGGCTGCCTCCGAGTTTGGAAGCTTACCTGCCAGTCTGCTGCGCAGGAGGTCGCGCGCGTGCACAACCCGTTCTGGATCGGGACCCCGCACTGCAGCACGGAGGACTTTGCGTACCGCGGCTACGACATCCCGAAGGGCACGGTGGTCATCATGAACAGCGTGCGTGCGCGCCGCGGTCTGTCCTGGGTCATCGCGGCGTCGTGCTGACCCGGAGGATGTTCTAGTGGACGATGCACCATGATCCTGTGCGCTACCCGGACCCAGACACGTTCAAGGTACGTTATACCGGTCCTCTACAGCAGTCGAACGGGACCTACTGCCTGAACCCTGCAGCCGGAGCGATACCTCGGCGACGGCCTCTCCTTCGCGGACTCAGCGCGTCTCGCAGACCCGACGCAGCGCGACCAGTGGGCGTTCGGCGCAGGGTAAGCCCCCTCCTCCCCTCCCGTTGCGCTCCAAGTGCCAGCCGCAACTTCCCTCACTGACCTTCGCGCTCATCTTTCCTCACCGTCTGCAGCCGTCGCATGTGCCCGGGAATGCTCCTCGCGGAACGCCAGATCCTGCTGGGAATGGCGCAGATGCTGTGGGCGTTCCGCATCGAGCCCGTCGCGGGCGACCCGATCGACCTGCGCGCGTACGACGGTGCGGCGGGGCGCTCTCCTGGGCCGTTCCGCGTTCGCATGGTTCCGCGGGACGTGCACGTCGCGCGCGTCCTCGGCATCTAGCCGTGGTTGGTCCCGCCGTGCAGCTTGAAGTACCTCACCCGTCAGACCGAGTCGCTGTCAGTGGGATGTTTACCTGTTACGCGAGGCGGACAGATTTTGTGAGTTTGCACCTACTGCTTGTATTGGTTGCTGTACTTGTAAACGAAAGGTGTAAGCGGCTCGAACGAATTTCTTGTAGGGTTGGTACCCACTGGTTCCTGCGGTGCTACGCGAACGCGTGTCTTGAGTTCTCTCTATGTACTTACACGTCTTTTCTCATGACCTGTAAATTGTTAAAGATACTTGATACCCCTTTCACGAAGGCCTCTGAGACTCTACTCAATATATGGCCAGCGGCGTAGTCTGTGTAGTTCGTCGCAGACCGAGATTCACGGGGATTGGATCCGTCGAGGAAGCGCTTGCAGGGGTCCTCGGCGCTCCGTCGCGTAAGAGGCAGTGATCCGGGGCTTGCGATTGGATAGGAAGGCGGGGACCTCGAGCACTCCTCGGCGACCGGTGCGGTCCCCACAGTGATGTAAGTCCCTCGCAGTCAAGCGACGGCTCCTCCACACCTCTCTGCTACTCCCCGCAAGTTATCCCTTCTTGGTCTCAGTTCTGTCTAAACCTCAAATACCGTCACAACCAAACCGTCTGCTGTTTCCCACCTTCTCCATCTACGACGATCATGGGGGTCGGCGAGCACTCTCTCCGAAAACTTCTGGGCAAGCAGCCCGGGGCGGTCGCGGTAGAAGATGAGGACCTTGCGACACGCGTCCTTATCATGCTCGTCATCTTCGCCGTGTCTCTCGTCGGTGCGTCTTTCTCCGTCAAAATGCTTCTAGATGAACTCTGATACAGCTCCACCAAAGCGGTCTCTTTCCCAACGATAACAGAGACATATCGCTCGATACGCGTGCCGAGCATATTCTTCTTCGTGGGGAAACACTTCGGGACGGGAGTGATCCTGTCCACCGCGTTCGTACACCTGCTGCAAGATGCGTTCAAGGCGCTACAGAATCCGGAGGTGAACGCGAGATGGAAGGTCGAGGATTGGGCAGGGCTGATTGTGTGAGTCTTTATGTCCTCTGCGCCAGGTTGCTGATGCTGAACGTCATCCGTGCAGGCTCGGGTCATTACTATCAATATTCCTAGTAGAATGTAAGTGCTCTCCGTCGCAAAAAACGAACCGTCTAAAACTCTCGCAGACATCTCCACCGCATTCGTCGACCGTCTGCAATCATATCCCTCCGCGCCATCCAGCCCTACCATCTCACCCCATGCTTCGTCTGCGCCGTCTATTCAATTAGACTGCGATGCTACCGCAGAGCCTCCCTCGCCTGCGCAACCATCCATCCTGGTCCAGAGCCCGAAGGGTACTGAGTCCTGGGTCAGCGGACAGGCCAGAAATCACCACCTTGCAGATGAAACCACCCCTCTCAATGCGTCGGTACTGCCCCCACCCCTCGTCGATGGATCGTATGGGGGCACCACACGCTCCGCGGGCCATCACCCTGTGCGCCCAAGCCTACCAAACGCGCATATATCCGCACCGCCCGCCGAAACCTTCTTCTCCGGCGGCCACCACAGACACGAGACGCGCGACTCGCATCACAAGCACCACGTCCCCGTCTCGCGCTGGTCGTGGTTCCGCTTCCCCTGGGCGAGTGGGGCAGACGCGACCCCGCTGGACGCGTCCGTCATCTCGCGCCTCCCTTCCATGCATAGCATCAATTCTGGGCGCCACGGGACGATGAGGAGCCAGGGTGGGCGCTCGTACCGGGGGCAGCACAGCCATACACACAGCGATGGGCACGAGCATGCCGGACGGGCGCACGCGCACGCACATGCGGACATGGAGCGCTGGATGGACGGCATGGACGAGCGCCTGAACGGAGCGGTCCACGAAAGCCCTGTGGACGAGGAGTGCGGAAGCGATCTGGACGATGAAGAGCTGAAGATTGGGCGGCGACGACAGGTGATCGGTATCCTGGTGAGTATATGCGTCTCTGGCTACCCGGAAGGCGCTGATGTGTGGTGTTGCAGGTGCTGCAAATGGGGATCATGATCCATTCGCTGGTGATTGGGCTCACGCTGTCTATTGCCAGCGGGCCCGAGTTCAGTGAGTTCCCCGTGTGTATCTGCGCTTTGCGAGGCATTGCTAATTCGACACCGTAGCGTCGCTTGTCATCGCGATTGTGTTCCACCAATTGTTCGAGGGCCTCTCCCTTGGTATCCGCATAGCGGGCCTCCCATCTAAGCACTCAGAAGGTGCGCCGTCTTCCCCGTCGTCCTCAGTTCGGCCGCTCACGCAGTTGCCTCGCAGACGGCTTCAAGCACCTCTCCGGTCGGTCCCTCAAACCGCTGCTCGCGGTGACCTTCGCGATCACAACTCCCCTCGGGATCGGCATTGGCCTTGCGGCGCTCGGCGGCGCAGCATCCACCGGACGTACGTCCCCTCCTCCTCCCCCGTCCCGTTCAGTGTTCATTAATGTACTGACCACTGGGAATACTGCGACAGCGCGGTTGATGCTGGTGCAGGGCGTGATGTCCGGGATCTCCGCGGGGATGCTCATCTACGCGGCCTGCGTGGAGATGCTCGCGGGCGACTTCGTGATGGACGCGCACCTCTGGCGGAGCAGCGTGCGGAGGCAGCTGCTCGCGCTCGCTAGTCTGCTAGCGGGCGTCGCGGCCATGGCGGCCATCGGATTGTGAGTGGTTCGGCTTTGCGTACTGTGAGGGTCCGTGATGGGCTGACTGTCGTGGTGCGGGGCGTAGTTTGGATTAGGATTGGATTGGAGATGACTGGATGAGCGGACGACCGGATTTCGCGACGACACTGGCTGCTTTCTTGGACGGCACACATAGCCCTGGACGACGACTCGGCTCTCGGATGCGTACACGACTTGGATTGGCCGACCACATCAGATTTGGCTTGCGACATGGTAATGTACAGGAATGTGTAATTGTATAGACCACCGCTAGATGAATACCGCGTCTCGACACGAGACCTCTCAGTGTACTGCGCGTTCGTCTGACATCCCGCAGCCTCCTGGGTGAAGGCGCAAGTAACCACAAGTCGAGGTGACGGTGGTGCCAATTCCCTACGGTTTTGCTGACTCTTCTCTTGAACGAAGCCACCCGGTGTAGCGACGCCATACAATCTCCGCATGGCTCAAACACCCTGGAGGCTCATAGCACGACGACAGGGGGACCTCTCGCTGCTCCAACCTCAATGCTTTACCGACGCCGGCATCGTCAGCTTCAAAATGGGTCTCGAGCTCGGAGCACCACCATCGGCAGACGCAAGCTCTAGACCATCGTGCGCAAGCGCTTATGGCATACTCGTCGCCCATTGGCCGGAAAACGTCGGCCAATAGGAGACAAGACGAGATCGACCTCTGGAACACAGCTCGATCTAGCTCGATCGATCACAGCCGCCGGGGTAAGGAACAGCAAACTCGAGAGGCACTTTTGCGAATTACAGAGTCGTCGCAAAAAAGAGGTGAGGATTTTCTGCGCACCGCGACCGCCTTCGACATACCAGAAGCCGGGCGATCGTACAAACGAGGCCGCCGGAAAACCGACGATGAGTCGATGACCGTGAGGGGGTTCGCTGGGCGGGAAGCGCCGGTGGTGCGCTCCGCACCGTCCATGCGCCGGAGCGGGGCCTTTTTTGCAGACGGCGGCAGAAGGGTGCTTGCCGACGCATCGCCAAATCGAGGGCGTCGGGCGCAAATGAAGCGCGCCGGGGTGCCCGCGATATCGTGGTGAGCACTTTTCCCGGTGGGGCGGGAGCTTTTGCCGTGCTGACGCGCCCCGCTCGCAGATGGCGGGTCCGGGATTTGGGAGGCTGCGCGAGGCACCGTGGTGGCGGCGCGCAAACTCCCGGGGGTGCACCCCGCCTGCGCGCGGCGCCCTCGAAAAGTTGTGTCGCAAAACTTTGTGCGGTTTTGCGGCGCGCCACCACGCTGAGTCGGGGTGCAGGAGGTATAAGAGCTGGGGGCGCGGTCCGACAAACAGCAGCGTTGCTTGTCGTCGCTTTCCCCCACTCTCCCTCACCTCCCGCTCCCCTCGTTCGGCTTGTCAGCCTCCACCCTCGCTGCCTCTATTAGAGCCCCCTCCCGCCGTTCTCTCGCCCCTCATCTGCTGGCACAGTCCCCGACGCGCTCTTTCGTTGCATCACTTCACGCACCCCATCGCTATCGTCCGTCGCTAATATGAAGGCCGCCACCACTTTCGTGCTTTCCCTCCTTGCTGTCGTCCCCCTCGTCTCGGCCCACGGCTATGTCAGCCAGGTCACCATCGACGGCAAGTCCTACAAGGGCAACACGCCCAACAGCAACAGCGGTGAGTACCTCCGTGACATTGTGCCCTCTCTTGCGTCCGTATACTCATTATGGACCCTCCTCTTTAGTGAAGTCGCCCATCCGCATGATTGACGACGTCAGCCCCGTCAAGGGCGCTAGCAACAAGTACCTCGCGTGTGGCCAGAACGCACAGAAGGCGGCGACCGTGGCCTCGGCTAATCCCGGGAGCAAGGTCAGCTTCCAGTGGGCGAACGGCAACGGCGGCTCGGTAAGTCATCCTCATGCGCACCGCACTGTGATCGGAGGCTGACCGCGCATTCTCTTTCACAGTGGCCGCACAACGTCGGCCCGCTCATGACGTACATGGCCTCCTGCGGCAGCGCCGGGTGCGCGAGCTTCGACGCGTCCAAGGCGCGCTGGTTCAAGATCGCGCAGGCGGGCCAGCAGAGCGACGGCACGTGGGCGCAGGCCGCGCTCATGCAGGGCAAGGCCGCGTCCGTGCAGCTCCCGTCGACGCTCGCCGCGGGCGAGTACCTCATCCGCCACGAGATCATCGCGCTGCACACCGCGATGTCGTCTGGGGGCGCGGAGTTCTACCCGTCGTGCACGCAGCTCAAGGTTGGCGGCAGCGGGAAGGGCACGCCGAGCTCGACGGTGTCCTTCCCCGGCGCGTACAAGGACAGCGACGCGGGTATTCTCGTCGACGTGTACGACCTTGTTGGGAAGTACGTCTTCCCTGGCCCTGCGATCTCGAACCTCGCCGGCAAGACCGCTATCGCTTCCAACGGCACGACCACCGCTACGACCGACGACTCCGAGACCAGCAGCGCGTCCGAGACCGCTACCTCGACTTCGTCCGAGTCTGCGGCCGCTTCGTCCTCTGCGACGTCGACGTCCGCGACCGCCTCTCCCACGGCTACGACCGAGGACGAGTGCGAGGACGAGGAGGATGAGGAGACGCAGCTCCCGCGCCGCTTCAGCCGCGTCATGCGCGCCATCGTCTAAGCGCACCTCCTCCTCACCCCCTCCCTCCCTCCGCTCTCGACTCCTCCGTCGCCCACCACCTAATTATTGCGCACCTCCCGGAGACGGTGCCCGCCCATAGATGCATTCACGCCCGGAACGCCCACCCCTAATCACGACCTACACTCCTCCCCCTTCCTTACCCCACGCCCTGCCCCGCGCCGCTGCCCGGCCGCAACGCGCGCGGGTGCAGGCGGGCTCGACGCCCCCTCGCTCGCTTGCGACTCACATAGATGTTTCCACTATCGTTGTAGCTACTAGTCTTTGCTTGCTATCGCCTGATGCCTTGTATTTAAGTAGAGTGTACAGTACGTCCGACCAGGGGTCGCTGACGGCTGTACGCGTTCGTGCAATGCAGCCATGTTCGCGCTTGACGCGTTCCTCCGGTCTGCCTGCCACCATCCGTCCTGTTTTCAACTCACTTTGAGAGAAGGTGTATGTCGTAACGAATCGAGTTGTATTCAACAAGTCGTTAGCATACAGCTAGCGAGCCCCGGAGCTGCATACGTCTGGCCCAATATCGATTCTATGTACCCGGGCCGGCGCTCAGCCACTGGCCCCGGCCCCCAGTCAACCTGTCAGTGTATCGCTCGCATCTTCCATGAGAGTCGCCTACTACACGCAAATCGCCGATGAGCTGAACGTTCAGAGCTGGCACTGGCACCTGCGTCTATTAGTATGTCACGTATACCAATTCTTCTACGTCTGTCTACGTGTGTAGGGGAAAATGGTGAGACGAGGTACCTGTAGGAAGCTCTGACACCTGTCGAAGATGTATCTAAACCAGCCCCTGACACGGTGACCCAGACAACCTATGGCTTCGTCTGCAGCCCTGATGCTATCGTCCGCTCGATACTCCAACTCGCATAGTGAACCTCTTTGGAGTACTGTGTCTCGGCGCCGCATCTGTTACTCAGTGTCCGGCGTGTGAGATCGCAACAAGTTGGTCAGACGTGGTGAGAACGACGTACATAGTCATTGGGCTGAAGGAACGCGACGTAGTGTAGGCTAGAGAGCTTGAGGGGGTTGTTACCATAGGGCTTGATATCGTGTTTCTGCATCCATTCTAGCAAGGCGCGATCGGATTGGTACAGTTTCGTCCACAATTTGCGATGTCTGTCTTGAGCCTAGTGAATGTTTTAGAGAGGGCCGACCTGGCGCGCCCAAACAAGATCGGTAGATCCTGACCTGGAAAACCTCCCCCTTCTGGCACAGAGTATCGAGGATCGTATGCTGAGTATCGAGAAGCATCCCCCAACGGCATTCGCGGGGATTGCAGTTCGGTAGTATGTCGGCAATGAACCGGTCGTAGAAACCGGGTAGCGCTTCAAGGACGGTGCTCGTGTTCTTCTTGATGAAGTCGATACCTTCTGCAGGGTCGGTCGTCCCGGTGAGAGCAGTAGCAGCGCAGGTAAGGTACTCTGAAGCCCTGTGAAGGCAATAGATGTACGCTTCGAAGTACTCATCGAAATTGATATGAAACGTGACATCGCGTTCCGCGAACGGTGTGGCAGCGAGTTTCAAGCATCTGAGCGTTTCTCCATGTAGCAAGGCGATATGTGGTGGAATACTGGACTTGATACCTGAACAAAAATTTGTGCGTATGAGCGCAACGACGGATACGGAGAAGCGCCAAAGGAACATACCACTAACAATCCCGTCAACTTCGCGTCTTTGATCTTCGGTCGACGTTTGATTCGACGGTTCTTGACATGGATCGGATGTTCGTCTAGTGCAAGCAGCCATAATCTGTAGCCATACGTGGTGACGAGCGTTCTGTCCTGTGGCGGAAGTGGCTGCGTTATCGTCCTGTACGGGGGCACCTAAGAACTTTCTCGCGATGTGGCGGGCCGCGGAGAGTGCGCGCTCAGGGGTAAAATCTAGAGCCACCCAGTTCAATGAGCAGAACTTCACTTGGTGGGCCAGCAGGGTGCACTTCGGGTAACTGCTTTCGGCGGCTTCCCCGGTCCCAAAATGCTCTGTGACGGTGTCGTATAAACGGAAGACGTAGTTCAGGACAACGTCGGACCCCAGGTCGAGGAGGCAAACTGCTGCAGCAGAGATCGCGCTGTTGTCCAGGGTGGAGTCGTAGGCCATGACGAGGATGTCGATGTCAAGCGAGTCGCTGAGCTGATTGACAGTCCATCGCTCATAGCCGCGCCAGGTCAACTTGTTCGAAAGATCGTCACTAAATGCGTGTGCAGCTGGCATGAGGACTCCGTTCGTCTGCCGGTGGGGAAAATAACACGCAAGATAATCGGGTTGACTCACAAATAGATCGAAACTGGAAATTGAATCATGGACAGGGCTTGAATGAGGTATCTCCGTATACGCCGCCAAAGGGACAACAAAACCAGCGCCTGCGGTGTGAGGTATGCGCACCCAGGTTCGGACATCGGCATTACGATGAGGTTGATCGTCCAGACGGCTAGCGCGCCAACCAGGATTGTTGCAACGAGGGCAACGGCGGGATGGAGGGTCCAAAGGAGGACGAGAAGTCCGGCAAGAAACAGGCCCAGAGATATGAGAAGGAGAATGGGTATGATAACGATGATCTCGCCGACGCGCCACTCGATCAGGTTATTCAGGCGATATTGCCGGAGGCGAGCTGCTTCGCGAGAGGTTCCCGTCAGGCCGTTGTTATATTCGCCCAGCCATTGCATAACCAGAATCCCAAGGACCGTCGACGCGAGGCTAAGGATGAGGCCCGAGAACCAGAGAATATTGAGCCGAACCGCATATCTCGGTACGGGCAGGAGGGTGCTTGGGGCTACGGGAACGGTGGCCATGATGGAGTGCGTGGAATTGACGAAGGGTGGGGATATTGCAAAGCTCTGGAGCTGCAGGGAGATCTGTTGCAAAATGAGGGCGGTAGGATCGGGAGAGGCCTGCTGGAGGAGGGGATACGACTGCACGTTGAACGCCGTCAGGATTGCAGAAAACAAGCCTGCCTGTGCGTTATGAGTTCAGCTCTGCACGGGTACGGATCAGACCGAGTATGAACGCACGAAGACGAGGTAGAGGTTGATTTGCTCGGTCCACCGTTTGACCATCTCATCGCTGTATGTTTTGACTAGTTCGGCCGCATCGGCCCAAGCGTCTGCCTTCTCTGTCTCCGTACAGATATTCTTGCGAGATTCCAAACCTTCCTGATAGAGATAATTTGTGTCAGATGCAACTGTGTCGTGCTGGCATAGACTACAACACACCTTGAAGGTGAAGTTCTCAATCATTTCCTCTCTTGTTATGTGGAGTTCTTTGCGCATAGCTGAATCCGATGGTGTCGTCTGCGTTTGAGCTGGCAGATGTGATCGCCGGTCTCTAGGAGTCTTGGAAAGCGTTAGCACATGCGTAGCCCCGTGTCCGGTGTTAGTACGTAACGGTCACATACCTCCTCAATGGCGTCTGTAGTAGGAAGCGGAGATGCACTGTCATCAACTCGCTCGGATCTGGTTGCGTGGATGGTGGTTGCAGGCTGTCTTCTGGTCTGGCTCGATTCGGCGTGAGCTTCGCGGGCGTCGCTAGACATGACGAGAAAGGCGTTCAGCTGCAGGCGATTGTCTAGGACAGCGGTGTGGGGATGAGGATGCGCTGCCACCATAGCACTTATGTTTTCAAGCTCCAAGCCTCGCGAAGGCTGTACGCCTTACACGAGCCACAGCAGCTGGGCAGACGTGGGACGCCTGCAGCGAGGCCTCGGCGTCCCGCAAAGCGCAGTGGTTCTCGTCAAGGTGCAAGTACGTCTGACGTCCTCACGGCCAAGCATTGGATCGACGCCAGGAACTCATGGATCGTGGCGGCCTTGACATTTGGAGAGCGCGCCTGTCTGCAACGACGATGTATTGTTTTCATCGAAGACGGAAACGAGTTCATGTCCGCTCACTGCGTGCTCGAGGGTGCGCGCGGTGGACTGCGCGCCCCTCTACCGCCACGTTGATCGGCGAAGTCATCTGGCGTCTCGGAGACACGCGGTATAATCTCTGTTCCCTACGCGAGCACGAGATGAGTGGGGGTGTGATATGCCGACTCTAGTCCGTAGCCGCAGACTCGCCTCTCAAACCCATGAATTTTGGTACGACGCAGTTCCGTACTTCCTAGTCGTTGCGGGACTTTTCTTTCATTCATGACGGCATGGCACTTCGGTGTGAGGGAGTACAGATGCTGTGCAACAGCGGCAATAAGCAAGGTGGACCAGCGCACGCCGCGAACAGTTGCATGATGACGTACTCACCAGCTTCGGAGCCATCTCGGTCATATATCAACGCTCCAGCACCGTTGACCTTCAATGAAGAAGGTCAAGAAGCTGTAAATATGCAGTAGCAGTGCGGAGTGAGCAAGTTCAGGAGAGGCGTTCACGTGTGTTCACCTCAGCCGCAGATGTAAATATTGCTGGTGACCGGTGAGAGAGCAGCTTGAATATTGTACGCAGCTGAACATGGTGCTTCTGGTGATAACACTGTACAAGCTGCTCGATAACATGCTCTTCAGAGGTATGTTAGAGCGTACGTAATGCATGAGATATGTAACACATCACGTTCATCGATCGTACCTCCGAATATGACAGGTGCACGAGTTCATGGTATACCGCAATCATCATCGACCAAACCCCATGTCCGTTGCGTAGTCGAACGCCACTCTGCGGTATGCCACGCATCCTAGCGCGAACATATCAGGTCCGGCGGAGCATGCGCTGTCGGACCAGGTTGGGGAACGTGCGCCGCTGCAGCGTCGCCGTCTCTGTCGCCGACGCGGTTCCCGTTGCCGTCTCCGTGGCTGAGCTGTCTGGAGAGCTCGCCTCCAAGGTCTCTTCGCACGACGACGTAGCTGACTCGGACGGCATGGATGTGGACTGTGCGGACGTGAGCGGCGTGGACGTAGACGCGGGACCCCCACATGTGCATCCGCCTGCGCTGTCGGAAGCCAACCAGGTGTCGGCTGGCACGCTGGTGGTTGCGGCTGCAGATGTTGCGTCGGCGGTAACTTGCGTGGACATAGCCTGCGCAGTCGTGGCCTCAGCGCCGGCGGTGTCGACAGCACTGGAGGTCTCCGCGTCAGAGGAGGGGGCTTCGCTTGTAGGGGTCCCACTCGTAGGGGTTTCACCGGAAGCAGTGGCCTCACTGGTACTCGGGCCTTCGCTAGAGGTCGAATCTTCCCCGGAGGTCGTAGCGATGTTGGTGGTGGTCGCAGCGCTGGCTGCAGCTGTGCTGCTGGACATCATGGCATCACTTGAAGAAATTGTCGACGACGGTGCCACCGATGATTGTGACGGGCCTACGGTCGTCGAGGTCGTGGCATTGTCTCCACCCACGATTTTTGCGACAGGGCCCCCGGGGAATTCGTATACCAGGTCAGCAGTGTACACCTACCGCGCCGTGATGCACCCTGCTTAGCATCGTCCCATACCGCATCGACCGCAAGGATACTCACATTGACACTCAATCCGGCTTGACTGGAATTGTATACACCAGGGATGCTGACGGTCACGTTCGGGACGCCGCTCCCGTCACCGGTGATGTTGAGCTGAGCGCAGGACGGGTAGAACTCCGGGTTTCCTGGCCCTCCCTGGAGCGAGATGATCTGTCCGACGCGTCAGTGCGGTGCTCGGGCACTCGCGGGATGTCGGACTGTGCACGAACTTCGTTTCGGATGAGGTACGGGCCCGCCTTGAGATTGTCGGGGATACGGACGGAGTACGGTTGCCCGGTCGCTGTATGCGCACGCTCAGCATCCAGCTAAGCAGGTAGAGCGAAGGACCAGGGCGAGAGACGTACTGAGGTCGCCCTGGTACCAATTCTTGTCAAAATCCTGCGCGGGGCCGGGCTCGTGCTTCTGGCCGACCTCCGCGATCTTGAACCACACCGCCGCGGCCGCGTCGAAGTGGTCGCAGTCGCGCGCACCTGTGCAGGGCGCCATGTACGTCATGATGGGGCCGACATTGTGAAACCACTGGAGAGAAAGGGCTCGGACTCAGCGGCTAGCCCGTGACATCGCGTACACTGCACTAGCTGGTACGCACGTTGTAACTTTTGGAGGGGTCAGTTGATGCCCAGGCGAAGGAGAGGTTGCTGCCCGGATGTGCGTCCACGGTGAGTGGCGCGGGGAGCGCGTTCAGCCCGCACGCGAGGTTCGGGTCTGTCATGGATGTGATCGGGCTCGTAGTGCCGATTTGGCGGATGGGGCTCTGTACCGTCGGATCTGAGTTTAGGAGTCAGTCGACACCCTCCTGTGTACTCGGACTATGAACCGCAAAACTGACCTGGTTGCTGTTCCTTGGGCATGGGGCCAGGATATACTGTCCCATCGATTGTCAAGGATTTCACATAGCCATGAGCGGCGACGAGAGGCGTCACCGTGAGGAGGGCGGCGAGGAGACGGAGAGAGGGGAGCATGGCGAAAGATAGGGAGTGTGACGTGATTGCAGTTGTGGTATGCAGCTAGGGGGAGGAGATACAGCCGCTTGCCTGAAGGGGCTGGGGGTGAAGATGATGAGCGTTGAGCTACGCACCTGTATTTATCGCAAGAGCAGGGGGGCGCTGAACAGTGACGAGCATAACAAGCCCCATACTGCCGCGCTGTGCACAGCTGAGATGCTTGAATAGGAGGGCTCTCCCAATTCCACGCGCAGCGACGGATTCAGTCGAAATGAAGCGCTGTGTATCCTTGTGGACGTGCAGGATAGATAGGACGAGGGAGTGCATTAGATGAGCTAGACGAGCTCCACTTCTCCTCGTAATAGCAGGTTCTCTATCACATAATAGGGCACAAGGGATATCTGTCCTTTCTGCATCTCGGACATCGTCCCACTGGAGAGACGACATCAGAACTGTGCTTGAATAGACATACACGAAGCAGAGACGTACTCTGGTAGCCGCATGGGCGGACAATCTTGCAGCGCGTGTGCGAATACTGGCCGCAGCTTGTCCGGCTCCGCGGCTGGTGAACCCCTCTGTCAGTTTTGTTAACACGCGATTGTTTGGTTGACATACTCATTGGAGGCATAAACGCGATGTTGTCCTCCATAGACCTCTGCTGTTCTGGGAGGCTCTGCAGAACCGATTGGTTGAAATGGTATTCCACCAGTCGTGAATAGCTGAATGACAAAGCGAGAGTGAGTGTGAGTGTGCACTTCAACTGAAACGCAACCTGCGCACGGACCGTCGTGCGTGATCGAGTTCTGCTTTTGAGAGCTTCTCGTGCACCTCGGGTGTAGAGCTGATAAATCTTGCGTGCTTCTCGATCTGCGGGGCACGCATATAGGCGTATAATATGATTCCTGAGGGTACCAGAGCATACCTTGTGCAGCCTTGTGCGAATATACGATCGAATCACGAACTTGACCCGCTCAACCTCGGTTTGGACGAGCATGATGCGGAAGTGCTCTTCCTCCGAAGAGTCCGGGTCTGCGCGCAGGAGCTCGACATCGTTGGACTAGAGCTAGATGTCGTGAGCTTCACCTCTAAACACGTACGAGCCTTCGGCGCGCAACCCCCTGCCCCTCGCTAGCCACATCGCGCCCCGCCGAAACCCACTGCTCACCTGTTTCCGGATGTGGTCCAACAGCCGGCCGAGCAGCATTTCTTGGCCAGGGAGAATGTCTGGCGCGTGTCGTTCGTTCATCCAGTGCCGTATCAGCTGCTGAAAGGGGGTCTCTTCCGCGAGGTCCTGCGGGAGGACCCCCGGGCGCCCGCCGTCTCGGATGGGGAAGTCTTCGTCGTCTGGAGCGGCGCGTACGCGATCGACAAAGGAGGGCCCCGCCATGGGCGCGTCAAAGTCGTCGTCCCAGCCACGGTCCATGGGCGCGAGTGTGGTCAGAAATAGTGGTGGTGGTGGTGGTGGTGGTGGTGGTGCGGAAGGAAGCGAGGGCAAGACGCGTCTGAGTCCCGACGCGTTGTGGCGCGTGTATACACGCTCATAGGCGCCCACGCCAGGAGCATGATCGCGGAGCACGCGCAGCGATGAGCTACATCCGCAACACTCGTTGTTTCCGAACTACACACCAGCTTCCATCATGTGGGACATCAGTGCAGTACGCTGTAGAATGACACAGGCTACAGGTTTGATAAAATAAACCCTTTGGTAAGGTCTGTACTGGCAAAGGTTGCGCGCGAGCAGGCAACGCGTACAACATGGACTCGAATAGGCCGCAAAACTCTACTTCAGTTCTCTACAAGGACATGTACACTCAGGCAATAGCATACGCGATACTCGTACAACATACAGCGATACAGATACAACTCAGCCTTCCCATTCATCGTCATCGTCATCTCGACGCGAGCGGCTGCCGCCATGCGCACCCTCGTCCTCGTCGTCCTCGCGCCCCTCGTCTACCTCCATCTCGCGCTCTTCCTCTTTCTCCTCCTCTTCCTTCTCCTTGTCGGCCGCCTTCTTCCTCCGCCGCTTGGGCGCGGGCTTCTCGCCGCCGTTAGCTTCGGCTGCGGCCTTCTTGTCCTTGCCCTTCCCGCGCTTCTTCCCGCGCTCAGCGTTCTCGGCTTCAATGTCGATAGTTCCGCCGGCCGACGGGTCCGGCACAGTCTCGACAATCTCCTTCAGGAAGTCGAGCATGTCCACGGTCTCAATGGCGTGTTTACTAGAATGGACATTCGCCATGTGAGACACATTGCGGGCGCGCGCGCATGGGCCAGGACGTACAGATGGTAGGCTTCCACCCTCTTCGACCCTCGGTCGACAGTGACAGTACTGGCCTCTTCAACGATCATGGCTAGGAACAGCTCCAAAGCCTTCGCTATCATAGCCGCGCGGTCATGGCAAGCGTTACGGCAGGACATGCGCGACCAGAGGGAGTCTTTGGTCAATCCTGTATCGGCCGCGCGCGACAGAGCGGGACTCACAGATGACAACAGGCGTGGCCTGAGCGACCTTACCAACCTCCTCATCCTTCTGCATGATACGCTTGATGCGCGCCTGGGCGTGTGTGATTGAAGGCAGGCGCAGCATTATGCGTACAAGTACGGGAGAGCAGGTGGATCATGCGAATACGGATGCTCTTCAGACAGTAGTCGTAGCTCAGAGTACAAGAGAGCGTACAACGGGGAACTTCGTAGTCTTGTTCTTGTTCTTCATACTGTGAGCCCAGAGGAGGGGGTGATAGATGGCAGTGGCGGAAGGACAAGAGGCAAAGTGGCTGCAGTGATCGCGCGCGACTGAGGAGCCAATATAAGGGCGTACACGACGGCGCAAAACAGTTAGATATATTACGTGTAGCTAAACCAGTACCAATACACCGATGGTGAAGTGGTTATCATGCTTGCCTTCCATCTGCCAAACAGCAGTCGTTAGCAAGCGGCACGGGTTCGATTCCCGTTCGGTGTATTTTTGACAGTGCGAACTTTTCCCTGTCCACTGCTTTGCGTCTCCGCCACAAAGCCCTTCAATGGCCACCAGAGTACTCGCACCAGGATACAAATCGTACCAAGTTCCCGAGCTACCACCACCTTGTCTGCTGTGTCTATTTCTCCATCGCGCAGCTGCAACTCATGGGTCTCTCCGAAATGAGCACGAGACGGAAGACTCATCCGCTGAAGAGGAGGAAGCTCGTGCACTCCGAGGCTCCCGTGCATCTCGCATCGGCCGTACCCAAGCCACTGAGCAGCATCCAGCTGCCTATATGCGTTACCTGTCATCGCTCGTTCACGGGTGCGAGGCGAAATCAGCTCGTACAGTGCGCACGGTACGTGCTGTTTCTTCACGCCACCTCCCCGTTCAGGCCCGCCATCCGACGACCTCTTGCGACCTCTTGGGCAAACGGTCATTTTGCAGGAACGTCCTGCTAACCTCTCATCTTAGATGTTCTGAGCCGACGTGCACGATTTGCTCGCGGACGTGTAACGGTTGTCTACCATCGGTGCCACCAACGCCCGCGTTAACGGCTTCCCCATCGAGCGCCCCCGAGACGCCGCTGCGCTCTCCCTACCGGCCCGCGTCGGCACTCAGCGCGAACATGACGAACGTGCAAGACTGGACGGCGCCGTCGGCGGTGGCGGGGCGCAGGAGGAAGGTGCGTGATCTCGATCGGGAAGACGAAGGCGTGGGGGAGGGGCTGGACGGGCGCGAGGAGGTGCTGCCGGGGTGCGGACGGACGGTGTGCCAGAAATGCGCGTTTGAGACTCCTGAAAGGTGCGTGTATGCTGAGTGTATGCGCTCTGTTTCTCATCTGACGGTCGCTGTGCATTGGCAGCGAGATCACGACGTGCTTGGACTGCGCTGCACATTACAGAGGGTCGGATTAGTGCCGCCCCTCCTCGAGAACGCGGATTACCCTCCCGAAAATCGGTCTCTGTCAACAATGCTCTCTACTGCTTTATTATGGTCCTTGCATATATGTACCTTTCCTCCATCTCTCCCCTCCATCCGCGAATCGCACAGCGCTGTTATCCTACGCCACCATCGTCTTACGGTTTCGGCCCACATACATGTACTGTATACCTACCATACCGCAATCCCTTAATTTCGGTCCGAGACCAACCCCCCTATCATGCTTCATATTCAGTACATCGCAGCCAACCCTCACGACTTCAATCCTCGTGGAAGACATACGTATACCACGCGTTATCATTGTCCAGGTGCGTCATCCCGCGTTCATCTGTTTTACCGTGCCGCTGAGCACAACGAATTTGCTTTAGTGACTTGTGATGGCATTGGGCTTCCCCAGCGCATATCCGTGAACTCTCTGCGAACCGCAAGGGCCCTTTCAGCATCGTCAGGCCCTTTCTCGGGGCGGTTCTCTCCGCAACAGAGGGCAACTTCGGACGCGGCGCGCCGCTCGTTTTCGTGTATATCCCGCCCTGTCACGCACACGCGTCGTGTGACGACCGCGTGCCAGGCTGATCGCGTTCGCACGCGCCGCGGCTCCGCGCGTCATTTAGGCCTTTGGTCTTCACCACCACCATCGCAACCAAGTGCTCCAAGCGACGCCAGTGAGTGCATCCAGTCGTTGCGGCCCCGAAGACTGTATTGAATGCGTTACCGTGATACAGGCAGCCGGTATATCTCCATGGACACAGTGCCTGTCGATCTTGTCGGAGAGCCTTTCGCCGTCATTGAGTCGGATCCCGGTAAGCTGTACTGCGCTCGGACTTCGGAGAAGCACTGTCTCAATGCTTAGCGCACAGGCGTATTCACCACACTCATCCGAAAGCTCGGTGTCCATGGCCTCGAAGTCGTCGAGCTCTACAGTCTAGAGCCGTTCGAGACGGACCACCTGAACCCGTATGGGTTGGTTTTCTGCTACCTCTGTGACAGCGACGACACGACGGGCGAAGGTGCCGGGAGGGAAGAGCTCATTGACCCAGATGCACGCGATATCTGGTTCGCGAATCAGCTGAGCGACGACGCCTGCGCTTCGCAAGCCATCTTGAACGTCCTGCTCAACTGCAAGGGCGTGGACGTCGGGCCAGCGCTCAGAGAATTTGCAGAGGATACGGACAAGATGTCTAGTGTGGTAAGCATACCCGTAGGATATCACAAACCTGTATTCACGCCTTGCAGATGAGAGGACTCGCCGTCTCCAATATGACGCTCATCCGAGAAGCGCAGAACTCGCTGGCGCGGTACGTGTACTTCGATACTCTGCCGTGCATGTGATAACCGATCATCTCTCGAATTCAAGACCTGCAGACATCCGTGGCGCGCGCCACTCTCTCGCCGCATCGGCCCTCGAGTCCGCCAAAACCAAGGCAAAGGCCGCCGCTTCCCCGCCCTCAAAGAAACGCAAAACCGCCTCCTCCTCGTCCGCGCGCAGGAAGCGCAAGGCCGCCTCTGCGCGGACGGACGAGAAGCTCGACGCGTACCACTACATCGGGTACGTCCCCGCGCACGGGCGCGTATGGGAGCTCGACGGGCTGCGCGCGGCGGGCCCCCTCGACGTCGGCGAGATCGACTCGGACGACGCGGCGTCGCGCGCGGGCTGGATGGACGTCGTGCGGCCGGCGCTCCAGCGGAAGATGCAGACGGTGCTGCAGAGCGGCGCGGAGCACATCCAGTACAACCTGCTCGCGATTGTGGACGATGCGTACCTACGGGCAAGCGACGAGCTGGAGATGCTGAAGCGCGAGCGCGCGGCGATAGAAAGGCGGCTCGCGCAGTCTTTCGCGGACGGGTGGCATGATAAGGTACGGGGCAGTTCGTCCGGCGCACATGACAGCGTCGCGGAAGCACTAACGTCTCGCAGGTGGATCCGGCCCTGCTCGCCTCCGCGAAAGGAGCGTTTGCAACGACGCTGCGGCCGCATGCGCAGGAGGCCGGGAAGGTGTTCGCGCCGGACTTCGGCGCGCGGAAGATGGAAAAGGAGCTCGCGGTCCTGGACATGCCGGAGCGCAGGCTGGGCCCCGCGTGGGAGGCGTGCGTGCGGGCCGCGCTGTCGGCGAAGGTCGCGGTTGAGGAGGAGATCGAGAAGTCGCGGCGAGCGCAGGTGCGTGGCGTTTTGCCTTTCACGCCCCTAGGGCGGCGGGGAAGTTGTGGTCAGGCACTGACTTCGCTGCGTGTGTTATATCGTTGTAGGCGGACCATGTCCGGCGGACGTTCGACTACGAGCCGTTCATCCGCGAGTTCATTTCTGCGCTGGAGAATGAGGGCCTCCTGGAAGGTGTCCTGCAAGACCCGAGCGCGGCCGGCGGCGCAGGCGCGCAGTCACGTCCCGGGCCGTCGTCGAAACCCACCGCGAAGGCAAAGAGAAAACGATAGCTTTTGAGTAAGTCTTGCATGGCCCTCCCCCGTGAGAATCGAGAAAGAAATGCGTGGCCAGCGGCGCAGGAGAGAGCGGCTGCTTGCTGTCGTAGGTTTTCTGTCGAATTCCAAAATTCAGTATATGCTTTGTGTCCAACTGTAGTTTTTGTGGCGACGATGATGTCGCTTCAACATATAGCGAGCCTTCCCTGGTAAGATCCGGGAACTTACCAGCTTCCCCTCTCCGGGTCGCCCCCACCAATTCTATCATCGGCTCTCAATTGCATCCTGTTGTAAAGCGTAATTGCCATGCTATTGTGAAGGATGATGTAACGTTGACAGTGGGGGTCGCTAGGCACGCTAGGAGTGAACTGGTCAAAGCAGTATGATAGTCCAGCGTGTAGTTAAGCGATGCTACATTGGGCCGCGGCAGCGGGTGATACGAGTGCTACTGTATAGTACGTCCAGCCACCCGCGGTCCGCCGCGCGCCTGAGTCTCCGTCTCCGAGTCACGGCGTGACCGTGGTCACCGCCGTTACACCCTCCCCCCCTGGACCGGCTTTACGGTCTAAGCAGAGGGGGCGTCATCCTCGTCCCCGAATATGGTTGAGGGTCCGTTCGGTAGCGACGAGCCGTACTCGTCGTCATAATCCACCAGTTCGTCGTCGTCGTACGGAACGGTACGCCGACGGGATACGGTCGGTGACGCCGTCGCCGGTCGCGGCCAGGTAGTCGTCTTGACCGGAGATGATGGGCGGCTGGTGGACCGCCTCGGTGGCGTGGTTGGTGCACGACTAGGCCCAGGTACCGACGCAGCCGCGGCCTCGACAGGGGGCGCCCGCACGGTTTCCTTCGGCAAGGCGAGGTCGACCCCGCCGAGGGCGACAGGCCCCCAGGGAAGTCGCGCGTATTCGGTGACACGCGCGGCCGCGGGAGACCGCAAGAAGTCGTCGACGGACCGGGGAAACTCGTCCCATCCGCGCGGGTCGTCGTCCGCGCACTCGCGAGACCGGTTGCGCGCGATGCGAGCCCATCGATTGAGGTACGCAATCAAGTCGGCCTTCAGCCCGATGCCGTGCGTGCATAGCCATGCCGCGATGCATACGAGATCGATCGACGCCGCCTGGTAGATGTACGGGGACGGCCGGACGGATTTGAGTGTCTTGTAGCCGCCCCGGTTGACGATCGCTTCGTAGAGGCCGGGCACCGAGAAGAGGGACATCGCGCCGGCCTTGACATGGCCGGAGTGGAATCGAGTGTCCTGGCTCCGGAATTCCCCTGGGACGGACGTGACGTGCTTGAGCACGAACGCAGCATAGGCGTCCTTGGGGTGAGGCTCGCCGAACACGACCGGCCCGGGTCCAGGTAGCGTTCCATCGACACGGCGAAGTCCCAGTCCCCAGTACGACATAGGTACGTTGCGGTAGTACCGCGACACGTCCTTGGCCGACGCATGAGGGGCCGGGAACGCTCCCGCATTCAGTCGGGGGTGGCCCGGGGGCAGGTCGAGTCGATGTCCTCGGTTGATGTCGGCCTTGTCCTTGCCCTGGTAGTGGAGGAGGTAGCGGACTCCGGCGGACCTGCGGACGGTGGGGTTCTCGTAGAGTCGCATCAGCGCGCGATAGTACTGGATTGCGCGGTTGTCAAACTCAACCGCAGCCCACCAGCGTAGGTTATGGGCTTGCACCACGCTCGTGATGGTCGTGCCGCCCCATTTGCCGTACTGCAGCGTCGACTTCCGGAATTCCTCCATCGAGGCTTGCGGCGGCATGCGTCGAGTCGACTTGTCGTGCGCCTTCGAGAGCCGGTACGTCTCTTCCGCTTCCGCGGTCCCCGTCATGTCCTTACGTCGGGCGGCGATCGGATCCGGGAAGGGTGAATCGATCTCGTTGGGTTCACCGTCATCCGAGTCTTCGCTGTCCGTCTCGTAGGCCACCATCGCGGTATTATCCTCGGCCGGAGTGATCATGCTCTTCCAGCGAGCGTACCACGCCGACTGTGGCTGACCCGCCGCTTCGAGGAACTCGTCGGGTTGGTGGCGGAGGGCGTCGATCTCAGCGTCCGACAACCCGTGGGTCGACGGTACCGCCATCGGCACTCTTCGGCTGTGGTCCTTGCCCACCACCGTCCATCCGGAGTTGCTAGTGGTGGCCGCGCCCGTGGTCAGCGTCGCGCCGCGCGGTGCCACTGGAACCGGGTTCGTCTCGGTCGCTTCGGCCATGACGACGTCCTCGGGCACGGTTCGCGGTGTGGCTGCCGTGGTCGTCGTCATACCGGGGTTCGTCCTCGGCTGCGCCGGTGGTGCCGGTCTTGCGTCCAGCCTTTCTTTCAGAGGCCTCGACGGCGGTGCTTGGATCCGGTCCTGCAGCTCCGGGCGTTTAGGCGATGCGGCGCGGATCCGCTCCTGGAGTGGTGCGCGGGGCGTCGTAGCCTGACTGGGACGACCTTGACCGTAGCGGGGAGGCGTCCGCTCACGAGGCGGGGGAGAATAATGAGACCCCGTAGTGCGGTGGTCTCGCCATTCATCCCGTCGGTAGCGGTCGTCTCGCTCGGTGCGCCGACCGCGATCGTCCCTCTCGTTGGACGGGTATCGATCGTCGCGGTCGTCGCGCCGCTTGTGCGGCCGCGCTCCTTCGTCGTGCGCAGCCTCGCGCTTCAGTCGGTCGTTCTCCGCGCGGAGGGTCTGGTTTTCTGACCGCAACTGTTCGGTCTGCTTGCGCGCTTCGGTGAGGTCCCGCTGCAGCCGTTGCTGCTCGTGCTGACAGTTGGCTAGTTCCACACGGAGGTCGCCGATCCGTTGGTGGAGGTTGGTGTTGTCTGTCGACATGCGCACGATCGCCGAAATGGACTCATCGCGCGGTGGCGGGGGCTCGTATTCGTGTGGCCGCCCGTCGTAGTCGTATTGCGGGTTGTACGGCCCCGGGCCCGAGTTTACGGGTCCCGGTCCGAAGAACTGGTTCTGCGGGGGCGGAGTCGGCGAGTAGTACCCGCTCCCTCCCCCCCTGGGCGCGTCGTACGCACTCGAATCCCCGCGGTATTGCCGCGTGGATGGAGGCGCACTCCAGCCCGGCGTCCCTCCATAGTCGCCCTGTCGCGTGCTGTTGTGCGTGTTTGATGGCGTGCCGCGGTCCATTCTCGGCTTCTGGATGGCTGTGGCGTGGAAAGTGAGACAGCGTCGTCCCGAGCGACCGGCGATCTCGCGCCGGCGCCTAATTAACATTCGGGCTCCGACCATGTGCTGTACAGTACCACGCGCGCCCGCGTCACGGGCGCACGCGGTCACCTGACCGTGCGACCGCCCCGAGTCGGCCGCGATACTTCATCGACGGCTCTTGCGCGGGAGGTCCTTCCAGGAATCGACGCCCATCAGTGCCAGGTAGTCATCAAGGGCCTGAAGCTCATCACAATGCGACAACGGCTCCCACGTGTGGTCGCCCAGAGTCCAGTGAACCAGAAATTCGATGGTACGTCCCTTCCAGCGATGGCCCGAGATCTCATCCACGGTCCATTCTTGCTCGTCAGGCTCGCCGAAATCGTAGTACTTTCGCACCTCGCGCCCAGGGAACGCGACGTCATCATTCGCAATGTGCTCGCGCAGCAACGACGAGTGAAACGTCGGGTGGATATGACGGCGCGCCAGCTCCTCAGGTAGCTCGAGCGTGTAACTCGAGGTTTCTGGAGCCGCGCGCAACACCCTGTATGGGCCGATGAATTTGGGCGCAAGCTTACGAGCGCGGCTACGCGGCAGCTGCAGATTCTTCGTGGATAGGTACACCATATCGCCGATCTTGAATGGAGTAGCCTCCCCCGTTCGCCGCTGGTTGGCGTAGTGTGTCTGCTTCACACGCGATTGAATGATCGCGTCGTGCGCACGCTCTAAGTTGATACGTGCACGATCCGCGAATGCTTGGACGCCTGGGTAGTGCGACGGTTCCGTCGCGAATTTCGTCATGTGTGGGCTGTAGCCATAGTTCAGGTCAAATGGCGCGAAGTTCGAGGATGCGTTCGCGCTGGAGTTCAATGCGAATTCAACCATGGGCACGCAGTCAACCCAGTCGGTCTGGTCCGGCTGCACTACCGCCCGTAATATTTGCGCCACGTTCCTAATCGCGCGCTCGGACGCGCCGTCCGTTTGCGGGTGGAATGAGGTTGACATCAACAGGGTAGTGCCCAAAATCCGATGTACCTCCTTCCAGAACGCGGACGTAAACTTGGAATCGCGATCGGATACAATAGTTTCTGGGAGTCCATGCAGTCGCACTATATCGCGTACGTAGTACGTAGCGATCGTGGACGCGGTGTCCGTGACGCGACACGGTATTAAGTGTACCATGCTTGTCAGGCGGCATATAACCACGAGCAGATAGTTGAATCCATGAGAGTCTGGAAACGGCCCCACATAGTCCATGCCCAGGGACTGCCACGGATAGGTCGGGATCGGCATTGGGTGTAGGAGTCCCATTGGCGGCGCGTTCGACGTCTTCGTTGTCTGGCATGTCCCACACGATACGCAGAACCGCTCTACATCTCGATGCAGATGCGGCCACCATAGCCACCGCCGGATGTATTCCGACGTCTTCTGCGTGCCCAGATGGCCGAGGGTCCGGTGAGCGTGGTCGATAGCAACCTCGGTAAGGGCGCGTCGTCGGTGCTTTCCGTGGGGGATGCATACACAGTCGGATCCAAGCCGGGTGCGCACGTATAATAGTCCGTCGCGGATCGAGAAAGTGGGGTACGCCTTTACGTTGCCCATCACCTTCCCAAATGTACTGTCTTCTCCATACGCGTTACGCACGGCGTCCCAGTACTCAGGCGTCCCTCCGAGGATAGCGTCCAACGGAGAGCCATCCTGTAACGCGTCCTGCACCCGTACTTCGGAGGCAGCGGTCGCGGGCACCGCCGGTCGTTGGGCGGCGTGAAGCTCCTCGGCCTCGCGCGCTCGCTCTTCGACGACTTCGCGCAGTGCGTACATCCGTACCTGCTCCTCGATCTCCTGCTTGCGTATATTCGTCAGCTCGTCCATCTCGGGATTGAGTCGGACGTCCGCGTTGACGTATGTCTGTAGGGGGTGGATTTCGTCCGGCCGGTCGTTCTCGTAGTACCGAGACAGGCAATCGGCGACCTTGTTTTCCACGCCCTCGACGTGTTCGATGTCGTAATCGAACCTGGAGATGTATTCGTCCCAGCGTATGAGTCGACTGGTCCTCGTATCGCGCATCACCGTTCGCATCGTAGTGAGTGACTTGTGGTCTGTCGCAATACGAATGGGCCGTCCCATAAGGCGATCTTCCCATTTCATTAATGCCTCGATGATGGCGAGCGCCTCGTGTTCATAGGTATGGTACGATCTCTGCGCCGCGGAGAACTTCTTGGACATGAATCCTGCCGGTCGGCAGTTGCGCCAGTCCGGCCCTTGTCCGTAGACCGCCCCGACCCCTACGACTGATCCGTCCGTGATGACCCAGATCGGGTCCGGAGAATTTGGGTCGGTGAAGTAGTTTTTAGTTTGATTAATCTATGCCCATCTTATCATGAGAATCCCTGATTAAACCACCCATTAAGGTCTGTGTGTGTGTGAGTCTACGAATAAGGAGTGCGCTAATCTGACCAGCTAATCCACGCCTTACCCGTGGATTAGAGTCCTACAAACTAGATACTCGCAGCTTAGACACCCTTAGCACCGATTTAGTACGGATTAGTACATGGATTGATTCAGTTGTACGAGGCCTCCCCATTGTAATCTGCGCTAATCCTACACTGATCCCGCTAGCGAAGCGTACATTGTACCATGGTCAACATTACCGCCCCTTACGCCCCCTTGTACCAGCGGTAGCTCGCTTATTCTCCGTGCTCTTGCGCGTGGCGGGCCTGGAAGCCGCCTCCTTTGCGGCGCGCGTCTGTCGCGTTTCGCGTGCTTCGCCGCTGGGTACTGGGGCGGACCTGCGAGTACTGTAGTGAGATTGTTGTTAGTCATAGAAACAGCAATCAGATGACTTGTACTCACCGTTTGACGGACGGCCCTCCCTCTTGCTCGCCGTTGGCCTGGCGTTTCGAGCCTCGCTGTGGCGCGCTAGCAGCCGGCTGCTTCCTGGAGCGCGTGCGCGAGGTCGTCGGGGCCTCATCGACGTCGACGGACCCCTCGCGCTCGGCTACGGCGGCACGTCGCCCTTGCGCCCTAGCTGTAGACCCCCCACGCTTGCGAGAGGGTGGGCCGACGCGGGTGACGGGTGCCTCTTCCTCATCGGACTCCTCCGCGCCCTCCTCTTCAACCTCCTCCGTCTCCTCGGACCCCTCCGCACCCTGCTCTGCGACCTCCTCCTCCTCCACTGCTTCCTCCTCTGCGGCGCCCTGCTCCTCCGCGGCTTCCTCCTCGACGACCTCCTCCTCGGACTCGGGTAGAGCGGCCCGCCGCTCGCGCGCCCTCGACGCAGCCCCCCGACGCTTACGAGACGGCGGACCGACGCGGGTCACGACGAGGGCCGCCTCCTCCTCGGACCCGTCGGCGCCCTCCTCCGCGACATCCTCCTGGATGACGGGGTCCTCCTCCCCCTCCGCTACCCCCTCCTCTGCTGCCTGCACCGCGTCCTCGTTCTCCTCTTCGGCTGCACCCGGCTTGTCCCCGCCCTCCTCCACCTCGGCCTCGCCATTCCCGTCCGTCTCGGCAGCAGTCAGCGGCGACCTGCGAATCGACGGGCCACCGCGCCACCGGCTGGAGCCAGCGTCCTCGTCGTCATCTGTCTCGACCGTGGTCACCCGCCGCGGCCGGCTCGACGACCCACCGCCCGGCTCGTGGGGCGCGACATCGTTACGCTTGACCTGCGGGTCGTCCGCGTCGCCTGGGTCGCTGGCGGTTGCGAACCGCTCGCGGCTCGGACCTGCAGTGGCGGAGGTCCGAGGGCTGTCAGTGCGGGTCTGCTCGTCCACGGCCGGGGCTACGCCGGACGTGTTCACGCCCACGATGCGCGTAGACTCTTCGTGAGGAGGAGCGCTGCCTGCGTCCGATCGCAATTGATCGACGTCGGCAGTATCTTCGCGCTCAACCGCACCGCCGGCCTCGCTCTCCACGGAGGCCCGCAGAGTCTCCCAGCCCGGCAAAACCGGGTCTTCGACGATTGGAGCCAAGCGCGGGGTGGCGGCTGCTTCTGCAGGTTTCGCCGGACGAAGGGGGCGGCGTCTGGGGGGTTGACGGGCAGTTTCGCTCGTACTTAGGATTGCCCCAGCGATCGGCGTCGCGGAGGGTTCACGAGCGTGGGACCTGGACGGCGTGGCTGGGACGGAGTGGCTACCCGCAGGGGCGGGGGCTTGCGAAGCCGGCGTGCGCTTCGTCGGTGAACGATAGACCACCTTCACGTGCCTGCGAGGGGTACTTGGACCAACTGGGTTCGAGGGGCCCGCGCCGCTGCTGTCATCGGTACTCGCTTCTCTAGGCTGCTGCCATTCGAACGCCCCGGGCGTGTCCTGGGCTTCGTACAGCCGGACATAGAGGGATGGGAGCAGGTGAAGAGGCAGGTGGGAGGGGTCTTCGATCCGAGCGTCGCGCCAAGCGGAGGGTACGTACTTGTCCTCCCCGGCTTGAATTGCTGCCCAAGAGAAGTCGGACGCTTGGCCGTCGGGATCTACAAACGCTAGCCAGGTGTCAGTACAGCTGCAGGATACAGTCGGCAACACATAACGTACCCCATAGCGCCGCAAACCACGCGGCCAGAACCTCACGGGCATGCACCATGCTCCATTCAGCATCGAACTCGGGAAGCAGCGGACGTCCGCGCGAGTCGTAATCCAAACGAGAGTCCTGTCGTGTGGGGTTCCGAGCTACACATATGAATCAGTACGTGGAAATGTGCTGTGGGCGGTGCACGTACGTAGCGCAACCTCGAGATAACGCGTCCAGCGGTCTATCTCGCTCTCAGCTGGGCCACCCTCGAAATCACTGAAAGCGACGACATCGTCACGCAAGCGGATCGTGAACCTGTGGCTCTGTCAGTGGATTTGGCAACGGCGAGTGGGAATGATACTTACTGGTCATTTTCTATCGTCCCCGTTGCGTTGCGATACGCGAGGCGTAGATGGATGACAGCGGCGCCGATCTGGTTGTGTTCGTATCCGACGAACCCACGCAAGTGCCGGGCAAGGATGTCCGGAAAGCCCTCCTGGTTCCTGTATACATGTTAGCTGACGCAGAAGATGCGGGACACGATGCAGACTCACTCAAGGTACGCTGATGAGTCTCTCTCGCGGAGGTCCTTGACCTCTTGAGCCTTCGCAACCCACTCGGCTTGTTCGTCCTCGCTGAGGGCACGGAACAACTCGGCTTTCGCCTGCTGGTGCGCCCCGATGGTTCCTCCTAATTCCAACCGGCGTTGTTCGACTTCGTCCTTGTGGGCCGCCGCCCAGAGGTTGGAAGCCGAGGGGGCGCGCAACTTGAGGTTCTTGAGCAGCGGTGCAAGGTCGGGCTTGGACCGCTGCGCGACGTTCGGCTTGACATCTTCCCCCGGCTCCCCGTTCACCTCCGCCTTCCCCTCTTCGCGCGCAGCTTTCTCCTCCCGGCGCCGGGAGGCCATTCGATTCTTGAAGAAGATATGAATGCGCTAAATATTGGGTATTAGCGCAGGAACATGGTCATCGCGGTGCCGACGGACCTCTTCCATGTCGCCGTCTGTCTCGCCCTCAAACGTGAATTCCTTGAGGCATTCGGCGGCGATTTGGGTCTCCCGGTGCGTACGCGCCTCGACGTTGTCGTACGCACAGAGTTCGTCCACGAAGGCAGAAAGCCAGGTCGCGGCGTCGCGTCCTACAGTGCGCCACTCAAAGCGCCCACCGCGCGAGCCACGGGCTCGCCCAGTATTCGGCAGCTCCGCACGCTTCTTGTGTGGCTTGCGTTGGCGGGTGAGGGTCTCCTCGTCGGTCTGATCGCCGGGCGTGTCCACTGCGCGTTGCTTGCCCTTGCTCTTCTTGTGAGGCTGAGTGTCCTGCTCCTCCTGCTGCTCGTCGTCATCGTCGCTAGGTTCGCGGGCACGTTTCTTGCCCTTCTTGGTTTTCGACGCGCGAGGAGTCGCCTCGGACTCAACGGCCTCGGCGTCTGACTCAGTTTGGGGGCGCTTCTTCAATCTGGGCGTTCGGGGCTGTTGCGGTGGCGCGCTCTCGTCGTCGTCCTCAACGGTGTCTTCGGGCGCGGGATCGCCCGCGCTGTCTTCTATGTCCGAGGAATGAACCACCGCTCGGCGGCGCGACTTTGACATGCTGGCGTCCGGTGGGTGCGGTTTGCCAGAGTGAGGGTGAGTGTGGCGAGTGGGAGTGTCAGTGTGGCGAGGGTGTGTTGAGAGGGAGAAGAGGCTAAGTTGCCCAGGCCACGCGTACAAACGAGCTGGAAGCCCGTAAGGACCATGCGCGGGCTTTCCTATTCAAGGTTAGCACCGACGCGGGTCGTATTGTGGTTGGTATTGTCACGAACCGCGTTGTCCGAACCGCGTCCTACCGCAGTGCAGGACCATGCCCCGCCACCGCGGCCCAAGCGCGTGACGTCAGGCCTATTGAGCGCATTGTCCGATCGCGTCGATCGCCGATTAGCATTTTGTGCCTCGATCGCCGATCCGCCTTCTGTGCCTGATCGGATCGACGCGTACGTCATCTGCAGAACTGAGCAGAACACTGGTACTGATGAGCGCAAGAGTAAAGTACTGCGCATGGGGTGCCATAAATGTCATAGCAATTGTACGTAGGATACACTAATCGTCGTCGGAGAGGATGATAACTTCTTGCCCTTGCTCAACCCGGGTCCGCAGGGGTTTCTCCTCCACCTTGGCAGTGACTGATTCGTCATCGGAGACCTCGATGATCTCTGCATTGTCTTGACGCAGACTGTGTGCGCTCGCGCCCGCGCCGCTGCGGTGGTCGTTGCGGTGGCGCCTCCGCTTAGCCGAGGACACAAGGGCAGGGGACCTCGCGCGGCGTTTGCCAAGCGCTTTGCGCGAGACACTCGGACCAGCCTCCGCGCCACCGTGGTCCTCCACCTTGGGCCCGAGCGCTTTCGCCGCCCAGTGCCTGCGCACCATCTCCATTGCGTCCGGTAGATCGGGCGAGGAGACCGGAGACAAAGAGAGACGGTCGCGGGGTGGGGTGCTGGAGCGGCGCCACGGAGAGTTCGAAGCGCCGGGAGTGGCCTGTCCGGCGGAAGAAGGGGACGAGGGGCGAAGCGGGGAAGAAGACGTGAACGCATCCAGTTCCGCGGCGTGGTCGAGCAGAGACGGGAGGCGGCGCTGAAGTGGGCTGCCGCCGTGCGCGGGGGCGAGCAGAGCGCGGGGTGAGCGCACTGGTGCGACGAGCCGCTGATACTCGGCGAGTTCGGGCATGTCGAAGACGTCCTCGGCCTTGTAAAGCACCGCCCGTTCTGCGGGGAAGTACTGCGGCTCGTGAGGCTTTGGATATTCCGACCAGCGCCGCGTGTCGCTGATCCACTGGAGGAAGGTCGGCTTGCGGCGAGCACTTCGGTCTACACCTAGGATCTCGTCGAGTTTGGGCTGCCGGAAAGCGAATTGGACACGTTCGCCTTCGTCGCGTGGGATGCCGTCCGCGGTGAGCTCGAGGGGTGGCTTGCCGTTCTGAGGCCGGCGTTAGACTGCGACTACAGTGCGGAGTAGCGCGGGCGTACCTCAGTATACACGTATACCATCACCGTAGTGACCGGGTTCCGAGGACGACCGGGCTGGTTGGAGGATGCCGCGGTGGCGGAGGAGTGCGCGCGAGATTGCGAGTTGCTTATGGAGCTGCCGTTCGCAGGAGTCGTCGGTCCACTCGTCGTCGGAGGTGGCCAGATGTCTTCGCCCTCGCGGAGGCGAAAGCTCCACAACAAACAGTTGGTGGCGTTGTCTTTGTTGTTGTAGGGGGGCATCTGCAGTTCCGCGAGCCGATTGAGCAGGTCGACGCGCTTGTCCTTGGTCATTTGGAGGGGTAGACGGGAGCGGTGAAGACGGCAGGGGTGGGGACGTCCTTCGTCATCCTTGGCGAGACACTGGATGAACGGGCATTAGCCCAAGGTCACCGGGTAACATGGCAGCGGGCACTCACGATCTCGAATACAACTCCTACATTTACAAAATTCTTCGACCCATACGAGGCCTGGTAGAGGTGGTTCGCGCCGAGCGCGCACAGGCGTAGCGCGTTGGTGAGCTCGGCCTTCGGAGGCAGGCGAGCGTCGACCATGTTCTTAACGCGAGGATCGCTGCCTCTGGCTGACATCCTGCCGGGTCCGGGCATGGTAGGCGGCGTCGTGGTAGCGGGGGGTACGGGGATAGGTGCAGACGATCCTGTCATGTCGGCAGCCTTATATGCGCGTGCACCTGGCCACTATGGTGATCTGTGGCCCAAGCACGCTTCGTCCGTATCGGCGGGCCAAAGCGAATCTCGATACCGATCGCGGGAGTTGACATTCGGCTGCGCACACTCGCCATGGCCAGATACACCGAGAGGGGACCGTGCCCTGACGCAGGGACCGCATACATGTCCGAGCGTACTTTCACAGGTCATACGGTAGCACGCACGCGCAGGTATCCACGAGAGTTAAGCTCCGCGTGGCGACAGGTAGAGGGAATAGTGTACAAGAGACGGGGGTAAAGGGGGAACAGTACGTGGAAGCATATGGTGTATGTGCTAGTGTCGCAGCCGGCAGCCGTGATAACCCACAGGAACTCGAGGACGTAAGAGTCGATCGAGTTCCCAGGTGGAACACCAAGTTCCACCGTGCAGTTGCTTGGAAGGTAATAGAGTTAGTAGAGAGACGGTAGTGCGATTCGTACCGTTGTGTGCCCCAGACCAGCGACCCTCTGCTTCCGAAACGGCTAGCTCCTGTTGTGTGCCATTGGACGGCGCGTGCATGTTGGGTCTTGCTGAGTGCGGGGATGCAGAGTGAGGTATATCTAGATAGGGTGCAGCATAGAAGCAGGGGGTCGCCAGGGGGGAGAGGAGCTGGTTGAGTGACGGAGTGCGCGAGAGAGACTTAGCGCCGCGACGCCGAATGCGCTAAGTCTCACGCTGCGCTGGAGTGCCATGTGCGAATTAGAGTTGTGCGACTCCGCACCAAAATCGAGTCCCAGAAACTCAAATCTTATTTCGGCTTACTGCGTGAACTTACTTTGCTTAACGCGGATCGTCGCCTCGGCATCCTCTTCGCTTCGCACGCGCATTCGCAACTGGCTTCGTCCCCGTCCTTCTCGCGTCTGTCTTCTCAGGTAGCGTCAATGTTACCGCGCTATTAACTGACCTGTACTAACATGCACTCATAGCCAGGATAGCCTCGAACACCACGCACAACCTCGACGTTCCCCACGCGACGTCGACCTCGCCCCGCTACAACCGTCAAGCCCGTCAAGCCCGTCCCGCCCTCCCCCTCCCCTCTTCCCCCACTGTACGTATCCAGATCGTCTCTTACGACCTCTGGATACGTGCATACCCGGTGACTTGTTGTCACCTGGGTTCCCCTCAAGAACGAACCTTCGGGAGGGTTTGCACGGCCGCTGCACGGTTCACGGACGATCGTAGACATTCCCTCACTATCGCCGAATTCCGGTCACTATCACGATGCCTCCGTTGCGGGAACAGCCTGGGCAGAACTATAGCGGTATGTCTGCGTTGCACACCGCGAACACGCTTTTGCTGACGTTGTCCCAGGACTTTGGACTTGGGCGGACGCTCTCGCCGCGGCCCCCACCTCGGACGACCTATGGGTTATCACGTCCCCGAATGTCGACTACATCCCCAGCCCTCCGATCGGGATCGTCGAAGTCATCCTCCGCTCCGACTGTAGATACGGCATAGTCGACCCGATCCAGTACCCGCAGGTGTACTCGGAGGGGTGGGAGTACTTATGCATGATATCCCGACCGCATCCGGATCGCATCAACGACCTCGCTCTCTCCTTCACGCCTTCGCGCGACGATTTCGTGCTGCTGCAAGGCTCCATCATCAAATGCCTCGGCCTGCTTCGACCTGAAGTGGTGCAACCCCTCAGCGACGTCGTCGACCAACTCACATGCTCCATCCACGCAATTCCCATCGTGCATAACCATCTCGGCTGGCTACACATGGCCATGCTCCAGGCGCGGGATCGTTTACGCCAGTTCCCCTGCACGTTCCGCGATGTCAGCATGCAGGTCCGCGAAACGCAGCGGTACTGCCTGATGGCCCGCGCGTTCCTCGATTTCATGACCCTCAGTACCCCTGCCACGGGCGTGCGCCCCAATCCGGTCAATCGGCAGCTGATGGGTGCCTTCAGCACGGACCCGGCCATGGTCCAGCGGCTCTACGCCGCTGGCGTGCCTGTCTGGTATGTGCGCATGGACGTGTCCGTGCTCGCAGACGACCGGGTCCGCGCTGTCGTACCGCTCACGGCGCCGACTGGGATATGTACGACGATCGGTGAGGAGAAAGGCGAGGTCTTGTACCGCGGGCTCGTCGGACCAAAGCATCTCGCCGCCATGGCGCGCGGAGGACACACGTACCTCGACATCTGCCGCGCGCCGCTCCTCGCCGTCGACCAGGATGGCGGGTACCCCTCGCCGATCGGCCAGAAGGAGCATAAGCGCAATGCGCGTGGGGAGCCGTCTCAGAGCGCAGGACCAGTGCGCAACGCGGGACGTAGCGAGCGGGGAGGCAGCAGTCGAGCATCGGCGGCTCCTTGTGAGTAACAACTCCGATGCCATGTATTATCACTAACTAACATCGCAAGTAGACTCGAAGCCGCACCCCAGCCAGATTCGGGGCGTCAACAAATTCGAGCCGACAGTCCACGACTGGATGCCCGAGCCGCTGACTGCCTGGCAGAAGGCTATGGCCGCCGTCGACCTGTCCAGGCCCGCGAAGCCGCAGGGGGAAACGTGGGGATATTGGATCCCGGAACCCGGGCTGCTGCTGCGACCTTCGACGACGGACAGGCTACACCGCTACGTCGTCAACTGGGTTCGATTGCGATCGGCGTGGCTCTACGTCCTTCGTTTGCGGGAAGCTCGTGTCACGAGGGTCCCGACGCAGTGGTGGCGGGACATTCTGTACGGCGCCACCGGTCAAGGCGAGAAGGACCCGACTAAACGAACCGCCCAACGGTGGCGTCAGATCGAGGATGTCTTCGGACAAGCCTTCGATCGCGTCGACTTCGATCCATCCCCATCTGGTGCCCCACTGTGGTTCAGGAAACCGATCTCGACGCTCAACACCCCCACCTGCCGTCCAATTATCTGGGAAGTCTGCGAACTCGGCTTCCGCCACGAACTGTTGGCCCTCGACCGCCTTCTCGTCACGTCGCGCGGGACTGGACTTACGGAAGAGCATCGAGAAGCACTCCTTGGGGAGGTGTTCCCCGATCGAGGTGTGTATAGCGTGTATGCGCTGCCTCACGTCGACAAGGACCTCGGCGTGAAGGGTGGGTTAGGAGCCGACCTGCCGCACCGGCGTGTG